>CM047737.1:15186961-15303756 GCA_026225825.1 Pistacia integerrima | reverse complement strand
GATTATCCTTGTTGTCTTTCTTAAGAACATATTATTGTGAAACAAGCCCATAAAGAATATTATTTATACTCAAGGACAATAATCCATTAGTAAACTAATATTCTCATTTGTCCTATGTGGACACAGAAATATAATTTCTAGAAACTGAAGAAAAACCATAATAATCCACAAGTTACAAGAAACAAGTCCATTGGCTAAATCAAACAATAAGATCATACAGTAAATGCAGCAACACGTGCTTCATTTCCAACTGGTAGGTCCACCTCTCCCTCGGCGAGCAATCTACTCTACCGTAGTTCCTGCACATCAATCAAATGTGAGAACCACATCTTGTATCAACTAGATGTTTACGGTAAAAGTTAATCTCAAGAATGACCTGACGAAGAAGTAACATTCTTCTTCCCTTTTGCTAGGAAGGCCTTGCAATGCTTTCTCTAGTGGTTGGGATTCCCACAGTGAGGACAAACGCCTTTCCTTTCTGCAGTAGTTCTTTCCAATGACTTTTGAGCCCTTTCCTTTTCACTTGAGCTGGCTTCAACCAACATCAATGTTTCTGACATTTTCATGCCTGACTCGGTAGCCTTCAACAAATCCAGAAGCTCGGAAATAGTGTTCTTCTTATCTTCCTTAATGAAGTCATAGACAAATTGAGAATAAGAATCTGGCAAAGACTGTAATATTAGGTTTATCATTAAACCTTCATTAAGTCCACATCCCAAAATCTCAAGTTTATTCATATACTCAGTCCACTTGAGTATATGATCACCAATTTTGGTACCCTCTTCCATCTTACATCTGAATAACGACCGAGACACCATATGCTTCTCATTTCTTCGAAGAAAATGAAGAATAGAAGCTAAATCCATTTTCTGGCACTATTGTCGCAGTAATGGTGCCATTGATGCAAGCACAATGTATCTAGTCATTTCTGCTTTTGCATCATGTGTATGCTTCACATATACATACCTAGTCTCATGGATAGAACTATCAGCAGGCTCTGGTGATAAAGCTTGCTCAATGGTGTATAATTTATCACTTGACTGAAGTATATTATTTATACTTCTATACCAATCAACGAAATTTTCACCATTCCATTTCTCTCCCAGTTCGATGATTTGTCGCAGTGATGTTGGGATCATTTTGCTCAATTTTAAGTGAATCTACAAGTGCAGAAAAAGTAACCGTTATTACCATGTTCCTTATTATTGTTTAATATGGTCTTTCATTAAACGATGCTCCCACTATTTTACTCAAGCCAATAGCCCTCACCATTAACTCGGAAAAGCCTGTTGACTTTTCTAGTGGACCGAGATCCCATCCTGCCCATTTCAAACCTTCGCTTTAGCGAATAAGCCAAAATGAGTTGATTAGGTAGGCCAACAAACTTAATCTACACCAGTTGATAGCTTCCACTATCAACCTCAAATGTGAAAAAGCCAACAAGCCAATCACACAATCCAATGGTCACTACATGCCATCATCCTCAAGTGTGATTCTCAGTATCAGTAGAGTGGACACTACATGTCACCACGTACACACAATATGTGTACTGCTCTACTATGCCTATGATGTGCGTTTATCAACCTTCGCTTTGGCAAACAAGCAAAACCGTCATTTTAAGTCGACCCATCACCATTAAGGAAAACTCCAATGCATTTTAACCTCCCACTAGTAGAAGTGTACCCTTTGCTTTGGCGAACAAGGTTTCAACGAACAGTGGTTTGATTAAAACCATGGTGATGGAAGGCTTTCGTGACTTAATATACTTTCATTGAGGGTTTGTTATTTAATGTCTCACCAGATTATTATCTTTGTTAGAATGACATTGTTTGGCATGTTATTCAACATTCAACCTTAGCATGCATTCTAAACATAATATAAAAACGTGCCGGTACATGGCCCAACTAAAACCGATTTCCCCGAGCCTAGAGGAATTGGTGGGTCACCTAAGGGTCCTGTAATAAATATCTTGAGTCTTCAAGTATGGTTGCCTCGTCCTTTGCTCCGTCTCCAAGTATATTACAAAAACATCATTCTAAATTTACAATAAAAATAATTATACAAATTCTTTACATCAATAAATTTAGAAACCTCGATTTACATTCGAGGAGAATGAGATGAGAAGAGAATTTACATCGAGAAAATGAGAAAGGCAGGACACGCAGGCCCTATTTAATAAATTATATAACCATACGTACCCAAAATTATTTTAAAACATTCACCCTTAGGTCTAAGGCTCATGTACTGGGCACCATACAATATACAAACAAGTAAAAAGCATACATTCCAAAAACAATCAATTTTTGAAATTTATGGGTTAATTCTTTACCCCCTGACAATTTGTAGATCTGCAGTTTGGTCCAAAAGTTTTGAAACTTTACAATCTGGCCCCCTTCACACTTGGAAGTGCGCTCGCTGCGGCGATGAGTTAGATTGCTGCAGCGTGCGTTGATTACTTGACGTTCACGCTCCACGTACGTTCGTCGCGGCGATTTCGTACAACGTTCATCCTAAGGATGATTGCCGCGGCGAGCGCTGTTTTCGTACAACGCTCATCCAGAGGACGATCGCCGCTATGATGCTTTATATCACCGCAGCGAACGCTGGTTTCGTCACCAGTGTCAGCGTGAACAACGTTCGCTGCGGCAATAGGTTATATCACCGCGGCAAGCATACACAGACCTGTAGCTCCGGATTTGTTCATACAGTAACCATATACACTCCAAACGGATTTTCAATCAACCATACACACTGATTTCAACCAAAAATCCATCGCCAATATACCAAACTTGTAGATCATCAACAAATTAAATTAATCGATTAATAAATTTCTTAAAACATGATTTTAAGGCAGATTTTATAAGGCAACATAATATCATCAAATACATGTTATCAATCATCCACATAAAAACTGTAAAATTTGGTACCCTAGTCTCTGATACCACTGTTAGGAAACGGTCCATATACATAGCGGAAAACAAAATCATAATAACAAGGATCGTTCCCATTGAGCCAAGATCAAAGGTACAATTTTACAGTTTATGTTAAAATAGAAATCTGCAGAAATTAATCATGAGTTTAGAAAAACATATGCACATTTGGAGGCTCCTCTAAATTTGTCAATGAACGTTTTTGCTACCGACCCAAGTATAGTATTGAACTTATGAAGTCCACATGAAGACAATCACAAAGAACTAAGGAGGGATTTGCTAGATCCTCCTTAGCTTTAAGATCAAGAAGAAAAATCAATGAAATTGATTTTAGGCAAAATGAATTCTGCCGTGGGAGTGTAAATGGGGTTGCTGTGTTTTTCCCTTTTCCAAGAGAAAATGAACTAATGAAAAATCACCCACTTTTACAAATAACATTTTTCTTTTATAGTATTTTTATTGCCCTATTCCCATATGGAATAGGCTTGTGCTTCAACCCAAACACCCCATGTTACCAAACACTCCCAATTAGATATTTTATTTTTATTTCATCATTATCTCAATTAAAATCAATTAATATATATATATATATATATATATATATATATATATATATATATATATTAACATTTAACAATAATGATGATTTAATTAAATATATGCGAACACATATTTAAACGTAAATTCACTTATTTAGTTTTTCTAATAAATTAAATTAAGGCTATGACCTCAGCAAATTTAATTGCACTGTGAAATTACCAAAATACCCTTTCACCTTAAAAAGACGAAAACACCCTTCTTTCTTCCTGAGTCATAAATTATCTTCTATATGTGTGACCTATAGGCTCCTCATCATACCGACAGTGTATAGTATCACGATTAACACCAATTAATCGTCTCACCAATACACAAACCAAGATTGGCCCCTAGTAAGACATCATGACCACCCGATAGATTCGGATTCAGCAAAGTAGCTACCTATCAACGATATGGTTACCGTACAATTTGATCCTTTCATCATACGTTATCTCGACGAGACGAAGGCATAGAAATAGTGTCAACCTTCGATTACTCTCAATATTATGTATTAAGTTTCTGGACCAATGACCTGTATTATAATCCGGATAGAGCAACAACTCAATCCCATTGTGGCCACACTCTTAGTGTCATTGCCATATACTGAATTGCGCCGTGAGATAATGTCTCCCGTACCGGGGAGCGATGAATCCTCCGTCCAATCCACCATAGTCTTGATACACTCCTTGATGCAACCAATCACCACCGTATTGACACTCTGAAAAGAACTGTGTTAGGCTAGTGTCAAACTACACCAATCGGTGCACAAGGCGCTCCGGTGATCTCAAGTCTAAGGATCACATGTACCACCATTCGTTAGAGGATTTGTTCCATAGACACTGGGGTTACCATCCATATGGAATCCTCTAGTGGGTCAGTCCAGTGAACTTGTTACGGTGTATTCGCCACAAGCACCCACCCATGTAGCACTAGGTTGTCACCAAACAACCTTGACAAGTGAGATCAATCACTGCCTTTCGACAGGGGTCGTTCAACACCATGATAGCCTTATTGTATTATCGTGCCCTTACTTCAGAATAATACTAGGGCTACGGACGTTTCTAGAATGGCCACCATATGTGCTCATAGGGTTCTCACTATCAAGATTTGAAACACTTGATACCCTCGTCATGGTTCTACCATTCTAAGGACATATATCAATACATATTGCAATAATAATGATTTACGCGATATAGAATAAAATGCCTTATATTATTGATTAATGAACATTATTACAAAGAGTCAATTCTACAATAATTGATTGGCTCTAGGGCACCTACTCCAACACATTCAACCTTAGCATGCATTCTAAAAGCAATATTAAAACGTGCCGGTACATGGCCCAACTAAAACCAATTTTCTCGAGCCTAGAGGAATCGGTGGGTCACCTAAGGGTCTTGTAAAAATCATCTTGAGTCTTCAAGTATGGTTGCCTAGTCCTTTGTTCCGTCTTCAAGTGCATTACAAAAACATCATTCTAAATTTACAATAAAATTAATCTTAAACTAATTTTACATCAACAAATTTAGAAACCTCGATTTACATTCGAGGGGAATGAGATGAGAAGAGAATGTACATTGAGAAGAGGAGAAAGACAGGACACGCAGGCCCTATTTAATAAATTATACAACCATACATACCCAAAAATAATTTAAAACATTCACCATAGGTCTAAGGCTCATGTACCGGGCACCATGCAATATACAAACAAGTACATAACATATATTTAAAAAACAATCAATTTTTTAATTGGGTGGGTTTATTATTTAATTACCCTCTTATATGTGCAGAATGATTATTGGCTTTATAGGTTATTAAAAATTGCAGATTGGTCCCTTCACGAAAAATACAGAATTAGGAAAGCTATAGACTTCGCCGCGGCGAATATTTCTAGAATGTACTTCGCCGCGGTGAAACCTGGAAATCCCCAAATTGCACAGTTCACATTTTTTGCGGTTTTTGTGTAACAACATGAATCCAAATCAAATCGAACGCACAAACATTCGACCAGGATATCAACCAACCAATATAACATTCATCAACATATTATTAAACCAATTTATGATTTGAATCATTCATCCATAAGCAGATTTTTTAGATTGTGCAGTTTTTTCAAAAATAACATGTTATCAACCAAATACATGTTATAGTTCATCCAATAAACTGTAAAAATTTGATACCCGAGGCTCTGATACCACTGTTAGTGAACGACCCAGTTACGCAACAGAAAACAAAAACATAAACTACATGGATAGTTCCTTAGAACCAAGATCCGGGTACAAAAATCACAGTTTATACAAAATAATCAAATCTATAGAAAAATCAGTTCAAGGTTTAAGAAACATACGCACGTTTGGAGGTTCCTCCAAATTTGTCAATGAATGTTTTGCTACCGACCCAAGTGTAGGATCGAACCCACGTAGTCCACACGAAGACAATCGCAAAGAACTAAGGAGGGATTTGCTAGATCCTCCTTAGCCTTAAGAACAAAGAAGAAAATCAAAGAAGACTTTGATTCTTTGCAAAAGCAAAACTGGCGTGGTAGAGAGATTTGGGCTGTGTTTTTCTTTCTTTTCAATGAAATAGTGATGAATGAAAAACTTCTTCTTTTTCAATTAAAGTTTTTCTTTTATAGTAATATTTTAATTACCCTATTCCCATATGGAATAGGCTTGGGCTCCAACCCAAACACCCAATGTTACCAAATACTCCCAATTAAATATTTATTTTAATTCATCAATATCTTCAATTAAAATCAATTAATATATATATATATATATATATATATATATATATATATATATATATATATATATACATACATATATGTATATATATATATATACATACATATATGTATATGTATATGTATACATACATATATGTATATGTATATGTATACATACATATATGTATATGTATATGTATACATACATATATGTATATGTATATCTATATATATATATATATATATATATATATGTATATATATATATATATATATATATATATATATATATATATATATATATATATATATATATATATATATATATATATATACATATATATATAAACATTTAACAATAATGATAATTTATTTAAATATATGCTAACACATATTTAAATGTAATTTCACTTATTTAATTTTTTTTAACAAATTAAATAAAAGGCTACGACCTCAGCAAATTTAATTGCATTGTGAAATTTCCAAACTACCCTTTCGCCCAAAAAGACAAAAACACCCTTCTTTCTTTCTGGGTCTTCTATGTGTGTGACCCATAGGCTCCTTATCATACCGGTAGTATATAGTATCGCGATTAACACCAATTAATCGTCTCACTAATACATGCACCAAGATTGGCCCCTAGCAAGGCATCATGGCCACCTGGATAGATTCGCATTCAAAGAAAGTAGCTACCTGTCAACGATATGGTTATCGTACAATTTGATCCTTTCATCATACGTTATCTCGACGAGACGAAGGCATAGAAATAGTGTCAACCTTCGATTACTCTCGATATTATGTATTCAGTTTCTGGACCAATGACCTGTATTATAATCCGGATGGAGCAACAACTCAATCCCACTGTGGCCACAGTCTTAGTGTCATTGCCATATATTGAATTGCGCCGTGAGATAATTTCTCCCGTACACGGGAGTGATGAATCCTCCGTCAATCCACCATAGTCTTGATACACTCTTCGATGCAGCCAATCACCACCGTATTGACAGCTTTGAAAAGAACTGTGTTAGGCTAGTGTCAAACTACACCAATCGGTGCACAAGGCGCTCCGGTGATCTCAAGTCTAAGGATCACATGTACCACATTTCGTTAGAGGATTTGTTCCATAGACACTAGGGTTACCATCCATATGGAATCCTCTGGTGGGTCACTCCAGTGAACTTGCTGCGGTGTATTCGCCTATAGCAAGCACCCATGTGTTGCACCAAGTTGTCACCAAACAACCTTGACAAGTGAGATCAGTCACTGCTTTTCGACAAGGTCGCTCAACACTATGATAGCCTTACCGTGTTATATCGTGCCCTTACTTGAGAATAATGTGTTGGGGCTACGGACGTTTCTAGAATGGCCACCATATGTGCTCATAGGGTTCTCACTATCAAGATTTGAAACACTTGATACCCTCGTCACGGTTCTACCATTCTAAGGACATATATCAATACATATTGCAATAATAATGATTTACGTGATATAGAATAAAATGTCTTTTATTGATTAATGAATATTATTACAAAGAGTCAATTCTACAATAATTGATTGGCTCTAGGGCATCTACTCTAACAAATACACTCCCAAAAATTCTACTTAACTCTTTCTAACTTCAACTAAACTTCAATTTATCATCATACAACCAAAACCACTTCTCATGGCTAAATTCTATTCATCAATAATCATCAAACTCATCAATAATTCATCAATTTCATCAACAATTCTCAAAATCATAAACATATACATATATGTAAAATCTCTACACACTTGATTTCTTAAATCATAACTTGGGTGGGATTTACTTACCTTTGATATGAGCAATCCAACCCCTTTAAGAATCTTCTTTGATCAAACTCTCTTCTTCTTAAATCCTATGAGCACAAACCATTAAAATTCAACACTTTAAAAATGAAAAATCATTTCTTAGTGCAAGGATCTTACCTAGAGTTGCTTGGGATTGAAAATCCACTCAAAAATACCCAAAACCTAAGATTTTCCTTTGAAGAAGAATTGAAGAATTAGAGAGAATATGGAGGTGAAAGTGGCGTGAAAATGGGTAAGAGTGGCTAGGGTTTCACTCTTCAATTTGATATAACATAAAAATATACATATAGTTTCTCATTTTGCCCTTGCACTTGCTTTAAAATTTCATCTATGTCCTTTAGTCAATTATCATAATGCCCTCATTTTTTATTGCATTATCCATGAAATTCTATCTCTTTTCACTCTCTACTTTTTCAACTAATTTTGAGTGAAAAGACCATTTTACCCTTAGTGCAAGTTTAAGGCATTTTCTTCACATTTTCCTTAAAATAACCTTAGCAAAAAATCAACTAAAGATATAAGAGCATAAATTAAATTACGTACCTCCATGAGGGCGTTACACTTGTTCTCACTAAACATCTTAGCAGCTTCAGAATTTGCAGGCAAATTCAGATTGGGATCACAGAGCAATGACTGCAATAAGAAATAGGCAAATTCAGATTAGGATCACAAAGCAATGACTGCAATAAGAAATAGATAGACAATCGTCAAATAAAATTTTTTGCTCAATGAGGATATATTAAATGAAATTTACAGATATTTGCTAGCTACTTCTTTATAGTCAAAGTCTATAGCTTTAGATCACACAACTGCTAATAAAAAGCAATTAATTTTCTTCCGACTAATAGTGGAAATTATTTTTTACGTCAATTTGAGGTTTGCTAATGTTGAGCAGCAAACTTGGAAATTGAGTAAGCTTGGTATAAAAGCAGGTATTACAAAAGTCATCTCCTATAGTTCAAATGATACAAATAAAGTCATGGAAGAGGATATACCCAGAGCCAAAAAAATGAAGCCAGCTCAAATGCATTCTGCCAAAAGAAGCATGTTAGTTTATCCATGCACATAACAACGAAAAATGTTGCAAAAAAATTTTAATAACACATTTACAAGTTCTGGTGACTCTCATAAAATACTTTCACAACCTGGAAGACAATGAAATGAATCAAGGTCAACAATAGTTCCGGCTTATTGAACCAGAGAAGTTCATCTCTTGGTTTCAGCTTTGCTCCTGCAAAGAGTCTAGTTATGCTAGAATCTCAACTACCAAGGTCACAATCACATGCTGTAGCTTTGTGCTCCCCGAGCCCGTAGGCGGTTTTGGGCTTTTCCATGTATAACCGTTGTAGGATTCCTTTTAAGTTATTAATTCCTTTTTGGGTTGGGCTTAGGAATAGGAATTCTTGTAAAACTAGGTTTAATCTCTTAAACCTAGTATATAAACATACTTTTCTCTTGTTATGGGAGTGAGAACAATTCATTCATTGTAAACGAGAGAGGTGAGGCATATTGCAATAATATTGACTCAACTGGACGTAGCCTACATTGGGTGAACCAGGGTAAATCGCGCGTATTACATTCTTTGTTTACTGTTTGTTTTGTTTAACTATTATTATTTTGTTCCTGTTGCTTCTCTATTTCGTTCAATTGGTATCAGAGCAAGGTTCTGTTAGATCGTGATTTAGAGATGACGGGATCAAAGGTTGAGATTGAGAAGTTCGACGGCAAACGCTTCGAGCTCTGGAAACTGCGGATGGAGGATCTACTCGTTGATAGGGACCTGTGGGGTGCAATTGTGAATGATAGGCCAACAGTCGGGACTGCCGTTGTTACAACGAGTGAAACGTCTGAATCTGGATTGTCAAGTACACTTGGGTCTAAACTTGCTGAAGGAGAATTATCAGCGACTGATCGTGCCGCACTTGCTGAATGGGACAAGATGGATCGGAAAGCCAGAGGTTTGATTCGCATCCTGTCCTTGAGGACTCGTTTCTAACGAATGTGATGGATCAGGATACGGCTAAAGGTTTATGGCAGAAGCTGGAAAATATGTATCTGAGTAAGTCTTTGGTGAACGTGCTGTTCCGTCGCAAGAAACTCTACAATCTCCGTATGCATGATGGGGATTCTCTTGCTGCACATCTGGATGAGTTTAATACTCTGGTGAATCAACTGCTGGCTGTGGATGTACAACTCACCGAATCTGAGAAAGTGGTAACATTGTTATGCTCGCTGCCTGATACGTGGGACAATCTGATTGTTGCGATTGGTGGTGGAGGATTGACATAGATGTCGTGGGAATCTGTATGTTCTACATTGTTGGCAGAGGATATGCGGCGAAGAGGTTCTGGAGGGTTCTGCTCAGGGATGCTTTAATCGCAGTGGGGACGAAACCTTGATAGGAATTCTAATAAGGTCAGACAGGGAAAGTCGCGAGGTAGATCTAAGAGCAAGGATAAAAGTAAGATTAAATGTTTGGAGATGTCGAATTTGGGCATTTTAAGAAAGACTGCAGAAACAAACCGGTGAAGGGGAAGGAAGCTGAAACTTCGTACAAACGGGAATCAAATGGTGATATGTATGTGGCTGCTTATGCTGCCCGCTTGAGGTACGTTATTCTTGTTTCCTCTTTCGCTTCTTATTTTGAGTTGTTTTTAGTGTTGTGTTGAAGCGTTTGCCCACGAAATTGGTTGAAAAGCAGAAGGATTTGATCGTGCTGCTTGCAGGGCGAAGAATCTTGAAGCTCGGCGAAGAGAGGTTGAATCGGGGAAGGCTGGCCGACGTTGTGCAGCGGCAGTTTCTTTCACCGCGGCGACAACCCGAATAAATTGTTGATTGAGTTTTAGATATTTTCTTCCTTAAGGGTAATTTGACCTTTCTACCCCTAATTAGCGGGAGAAAAGTGGGGAGTTAATTGTAAGGATTTTTCATAGAGAATGTGTTGGCATGGGGGTGAGATTGTAATGAATCAAAGGATATGGATGGAATTCCCAAAAGAAGAATAAGGGCAAAATGGGAATGCTTTGGGATGTATTTCATTAAAAGGAATTAGAATCAAAGAAACCCCTCATTCTCTTCTTCTCAAACGTGACTTCCCATCCTCACTCCTCTCAACTTCTTCTTCTTTTGATCAAGGTATTCCAAGGGATTTTGAAGTGATTTGGGGTGGAAAAAGTAACCCTAAGGCTTCCTAAGGTAAGGATCTCTACTTAAGTTGTGTGATTTGGGGGTTTTAACCCATATTGAAATTTGAGGGTTTTCCTTGTTTTGGTTAAGATAAGAGGAAAAGTCAAGCTAAGCAAGTGAAAGGAAGGATTTGTGAAGTTTCTACATAGCAAGTAAGTAAAACCCAACCCAAGTTGAGATTTATGAATTTTCTTGATTAGGGTTTTGATAGAAATGATGTATGTATGTGATATGCATGTATTATAGCATGTATGAAGGATTAAGTAGAGATTTCTATGCTTTGTGATTGTTTATACCTTGCAAATTTGAGAAATGGGTTGTTGGTTAGGCAAGGTAGTTGAGATGGAATTTAAGGGGTATTATGGAACCCTTTTTGGAAGTGTTTTGTTTGATAGGTTATTATGACTTTGTGAAGGGGTTTTTCCCCATTTTGGACGGTTAAGAAAAGTTTTAGATTCATGGCTATGATAGAGTTTTATAATGCACATGAGTTGTTTGATGAAATGCCTAATAGAGGTTTGAGTGTGAGTAATGAACCTTAATTCTTGCAACATTGCATGTTGGCATTTCATAAGTGCATTAGTAGTGATGAACCATCCATAGGCACTAATTGTGCATTGAAAAGTGACCTAAGAAAGAGTAGAAAACTTTGTGTTTAGAAATACCCTATGAGTAGAGAGCTTAGTGGGTAAAATTACTCTAAGGGTAGAGAGCATTGAAAAATGCTACAATAGAATGAGTTAGAAGAGTAGTATAGTTGGGATGATGCTTTGTGATCATCACTTGACCGTTATGGGAATCGGATTGATGCTTTGTGATCATCATCCGAATAGCCCTTAGAGAAATGGGTCGACGCTTTGTGATCGTCACCCGATGAGTAGTAGAAATGGGTAGATGCTTTGTGACCACTACCCGACTAGTTAAGAGAAATGTAGGTTGATGCTTTGTGATCATCACCCGATAGTGACTAGAGATGGGTAAATGCTTGGTGATCGTTACCCAAATTTCATGAGGAACGGGTAGGTGCTAGGTGATCTCCACCCGATAGTTAGAAAGAACCGAGTTAGTGCTTTGTGATCCTCACGGTAGTCACTAAGAACGGGTTGGTACTGTGTGAATTCCACCCAATAGCCATAGAGAGTGAGATGGTGCTATGTGAACGCCATCCGGCCGTACCTCCGGTAAGATGAGGCCATGATGTTATAGAAACAGAAATAGAAACAGAATTAGAAAAGGAAAGAATTAAGAGTCACACACGGGGACAGACAGTTAGAGAGTTTTACTTACTGAGCATTATTTGTGCTCACCCAGTTATTTTCCTTTGTGGATGCAGGTTCTAGGTGATGATGCGGTTGGAGGGGCGTCGGCGCGCGAGGAGCAATAGCTACACTGTTTCCCCTATTGTGTCTTTTGAAATGCACTTTTGTAAACAGTAACCTTTGTGTATAAAAGACATGTGAATTGTAATGAAAAGAAACAATTTGGGCCCAATTTTCTATTGTTATTATGCATGCATTGTACAGTTTTTAGAAAGACGTTACACTGCTGCATGTATGGCTGGATCAGACCAATCGGTTTGATATGTTGATACTGGTGCGTCGTTCCATATGACACCTCACAAGGAATGGTTTTGTGAGTATGAGACATACAATGGAGGAAACGTTCTGTTAGGAGATGATACTGCTGTGAAGATTATTGGCCGCGGGAAAATCAGGCTAAGGTTGCATGATGGTTCAGTGAGGACGCTCCCTGAAGTGATGCACATCCCTGGTATGAGTAGAAATCGTCTCTGTTGGAACAATGGCCTGCAGTATAGTATTTAATTGTGACAGAACATCCCTGTAAGATGACTCGGGGATCTATGGTTATTGCACGAGGAGTTCGACATGGTACATTATACAGTCTGCAAGCATCAGTTGTAAGAAATTCCTCTTTGGGTGGTTATGTTTCGGAAAAGGAGGCTGAAAAAGAAATTCATTCTGCAACATTGTGGCATCAGCGAATGGGGCACATTGGAGAGTCGGCTTTGTCTACTTTGGTGACTCAGAATATGGCTGAAGGTATTCCTAACTGTTCCATGAGTTTTGGGTTTTGCGAGGAATGTTTACAAGGCAAGCAGAATCGGGTTAGTTTTCAATCGACAGGCACGAGAGCAACAAATATACTGGAGTTAATTCATAGTGACGTTTTTGGGCCTACTCCAGTGGAATCAGTTGGTAAATCCAGGTATTATGTATCTTTCATTGATGATTTTTCGAGATACTGTTGGGTTTATTTTATGCGCAGCAAGTCTGAGGCCTTTGAGAAATTTCGGGAATTTAAAGCCTTAGTTGAGAATCAGTTTGACAGGAAGATTAAAGCTTTGCGAACTGATAATGGCGGTGAGTTTTGCTCTAGTAAGTTTGAGCAATTTTGTGCGACACACGGAATTGCAAGGCAGAAAACTACACCTTACACGCCAACAAAATGGAGTGGTTGAACGTCTCAATGGCGTCCTTGTTAGAGAAGGCTAGATGCATCTTGAATACGGAGATTTGGGGAGTGGGGTGAATTTTGGGCAGAAGCTACAGCGATGGCTTGTTATTTGAAGAATCGGTCTCCCACTTCTTCTGTTAAAGACATGACGCCATATGAAGCTTTGTATGGTAAGAAACCTAATCTGTCTTTTATTCGAGTTTTTGGTTGTGATGCGTATGTGCATGTACCAAAGGAGAAGAGAAGCAAGCTTGACAGTACATCTGAGAAGTGCAAGTTTGTGGGGTTCAAAGATGGCATCAAGGGATACAAGTTGTGGAATCTTGTGAGTAGAAGCATTATATACAGCAGAGATGTAATCTTTAGAGAGGTAAAACAACGTGTGGGAACTCTTGAAGATCTTGAACAGTCAAAGAAAATTCAGTTTGATATGACTACAGTAGAGCAAGAGGAGGAGATGACTTCAAATGTTGCTGCAGAGACTGAAAATTTAGAGTCTATAGAATCTGACCATGAAGATGAACTTGATAGTGTGGCTGATGAGGGTTCTATAGATGATTTAGAGGATGATTCTGATGATGAAGTTGTGGTGCCATCAACTTTGAGGAGATCTACAAGAGTTAGAAAGGCACCAGTTCGTTTCTCTCTAAGTGCATTGAGTGGATTACATGCTTTGAATGTGATTGGTGATGAACCTAGGAATGTAAATGAAGCAAGAGCCATGGAAGATGCAAATTTGTGGGAGGTTGCGATGAATGATGAGATGCGGTCACTGGACAAGAATAGTACATGGATCCTATGTAAATTGCCTAAGGATAGAAAGGCAATTGGTTGCAAGTGGGTGTTCAAAAGAAAGTTGCAGGTAGATGGGACAATTGCAAAGTATAAGGCGAGACTCGTTGCAAAGGGATTCTCGCAGATTGAGGGTGTTGATTATGGTGAGATTTTCTCTCCTGTGGCCAAGTTAACATCAATCAGGTATGTTCTATCTATTGCTGCTGCATTTGATCTTGAAATTGAACAACTTGATGTAAAGACGGCATTTCTACATGGAGATTTAGAGGAGGAAATTTACATGAGGCAACCTGAGGGGTTTGTATGTAAAGGGGAGGAAGACTTGGTGTGTAGGTTGAGGAAGTCTCTGTATGGGCTTAAACAATCACCAAGGATGTGGTACCAAAAGTTCGACTCCTATGTTCTTCAGCATGGTTTTAGCCGCAGCAACGTGGATCACTGCGTGTATGTAAAAAGGTTAGAAAATGTCTTTGTTATTTTAACCTTATATGTAGATGATAGGGAATAGCAAGGAGTTCATAAATTTTGTGAAGGGTTTGTTGGCTGCACAATTTGACATGAAGGATCTTGGGGCTGCAAATTTTATTTTGGGTATGCAAATTAATAGAGATCGTAAGAGTTGTAAATTGTGGTTAGGGCAGAGAAAGTACATCGAGGAGGTGTTGAAGAAATTTAACATGGTAGACTGCAAACCTGTGAAGACTCCTATGACTTTGGGAGTGAAATTGTCTACTGATCAGTGTCCTAAGTTTGAGGAAGATGCTGAAGAAATGACACATGTGCCATATGTGAGTGCTGTAGGTAGTTTGATGTATGCCATGGTGTGCACACGACCCGATATTGCACAAGCAGTGGGAGTTTTGAGTCGCTTTATGTCATATCCTGGTAAGGAGCATTGGAGTGCTGTAAAGAGGGTTCTTAGATATCTTCGTGGGACCTCGGATTTATCATTATGTTATGGAGGCATGGCGACTGGGGATGAGCTAGATGTGATAGGTTTTGTGGATGCTGATTGGGGAGGTGATCTCGATAGTAGGCGTTCCACAAGTGGGTATGTATTCTCTTTTTTTTGGTCTTCTGTTTGTTGGATGAGTAAAAGGCAAAGTACTGTGGCTTTGTCATCGACTGAGGCAGAATACATGGCATTGACACATGCTGGCAAGGAAGCTATGTGGCTTCGAAGATTGAGTTTAGAGCTTGGCTTCAAGCTTGATGCTGTGAAGATTGGATGTGACAATCAAGGGGCTATTTACTTAGCCAAGAATCCTCCCTTTCATTTGCGATCAAAACACATTGACATACAATACCATTTCATCAGGCAAAAGGTGGAGGAAAAATTGGTGTTGTTAGAGAAGGTTGATACACTTGTTAATGCTGCAGATTTTTCTTACCAAGGCTGTGAGCTTAGCAAAGTTTACATGGTGTGTTGATGAGGTAGGCCTTCATTGTGTGAAGTATTCGCCAAGTGGGAGAATGTTGGAGTTGTCGACTACTTCAGCAGTAATGGGTAACGGAGACGCACTCGGGGGTCCCGCTGCCCGGGCAGCGCCCCCGAGCCCGTAGGCGGTTTTGGGCTTTTCCATGTATAACCGCTGTAGGATTCCTTTTAAGTTATTAATTCCTTTTTGGGTTGGGCTTAGGAATAGGAATTCTTGTAAAACTAGGTTTAATCTCTTAAACCTAGTATATAAACATACTTTTCTCTTGTTATGGGAGTGAGAACAATTCATTCATTGTAAACGAGAGAGGTGAGGCATATTGCAATAATATTGACTCATCTGGATGTAGCCTACATTGGGTGAACCAGGGTAAATCGCGCGTATTACATTCTTTGTTTATTGTTTGTTTTGTTTAACTATTATTATTTTGTTCCTGTTGCTTCTCTATTTCGTTCACATACATGATAAATTCAACAACTCCTGAAATTGGATACTACATGGCCTACCATACCTCCATCAAACAGCATACTACACGACCTGCTAGAGTTCAACTAAGGACTGCAGCAATTAAAGCTTAGAATTTGCAACTTTGGACACAAACTGCGCACAACACTTTACAAACAACACAAAAGACAGCCTGCACAGCCTGCATATCCAGTCCGATAAACTCAGCATAACCCATCTGTTTGAAAATGTATAAAATGCAAAGAATAGGTTGTTGCCCCGACGAAACCTTTTCCTGCTCACCACACATCCCCGGAACCTACAAGAATTGCAGCATATACATTTTCTTCCTTAATTGAATAGCTTTGCAATGGGCAAACCCTCCCATAAACACATGATCTGTAGTCATTTGAATTTGCTAATCTGCAAACCTAACTCAAGAATTGTAGAAAATGCTGCAGTCACACTGTTGCTTCTTACGAACCACTTCCCACAAGGCACTATTTCTATATCAACACATAACACCCTGCCCCTAGTGCCCCAGACGTCTGGAAAAAAACAAAGATAAACTACACCCTGCAAACTTAAATCTGCACAATTAGCAGACAATGACCCCGTACAACCTACTGCACAACCAGTTTAATTGCACCACCCAAAAATAATCAGAACCAAGCATAAACCTGCTGTTGTACCTCCAATTCTCCCACATAAAAGCTTTCAACAAACACCATACTCCATCAACAGCAGTATTTGTGTTGAAGCAGCATTAAAAATGTACACTAGATAAACTCCCTTGAATTAGTCCCAGACTGTAGACAAAATTCCCAACCACAAAAACAAATAAATTTATAAACAGATTGTAGCATACATCACAATAGGAATAATTTATAAACAAATAAATATGTCAATACTAGAGAAGACTCCATCAACACGAGCCAACATCTTTCAACCTAGAAGACCTAATACAATTCAAAGAAAAGGATAAGATTGGCTTTGTTTCATATGATTATCCGATTAAAACAAAATCAGGAGTAACTTACAGATATATACACATTATTTGAGCCAGATTCTTGAGCATTGTTACCCCAGAGCCAACTCCTACAAAATAAACATAGAAAAGAAGCCAGAAATCTGCCTTGATTACACACACAATAAGGGAGAAAAAAAGGGCCACCAAAAATGAAACCACACCCAAGAAATAACATACACACAATTATTTTGACACATGATTTTTATATTGGAAATGAGTTTCATGGGAAACAAATAGGACCTAAAGTAAAAAAAAAAAAAAAAGAATCGTAAGCACCTAGGGTTGCTGCCCTTCAGTTAATGAACATGAGCATCCAACTTCCTGCAACTGAAGTTCCTTTGATCCCTATGCAAGATACAACAACAACTCAAGCGTATTAGTAGAATTCACATGTAAACATCAACTTAAACAAAGAAACATAAATAAATTACCTGAGTTGCTTGATTAAATTCAATTCTGCGATGAGGATTCAAATTCATAGCAATTGCTTGCTTTTGCAATTTCTTCTCTTTTACTTTACGCACAAGTTGTTCAAACTTTGATTGTTTTCTTCTGAATGGAGTATGACCTTTGCTACAAACAGCCCGTGGAGTAAGAATATTACTACTCCCCTCTTTGGAAGTACCATCAACACCTTCACAATTCATTCTACTATTAGCTGACATGTTTAGCCTTTTATCAATCTCGCCAACACTTTCATTCGACATCAACTTGTTCTTCATGTCATTGATCATTTCTATCACTATATTACAATCATCCTCATTGTTTGATGTCAAATCTGCTATAGTGATAAATAAATTAGACAACTTATCAAATCGTTGTCCTTCAACATTAGTGCTCCAACTATCATAACTAATCTTAACCTTCCAAACAGTGTCGAATGCCCATCATGATTAACACCAACAAAAGCACCAAGCGGCATATCATACTTGTTAGTCAAGTATGTTGTCTAGAATGTCACAACATCACCGAATTCTTTAAATATGACCCTATTTCTTGCATCCACCCATAAAACATTCTTTAATCGACCCTCTTCATCTAAATCCATTGTGTGGAAGAAATTTGAATTCTCATTTTGCATTTTCAGAAAATATTTTTGGAGTGCAGAAGCATCTCCACCACCAAGTCGTAGCCTCCTAACCTTTTCAGTATAATTTTTACAATCTTTTTGTAGGAAAGACAAATTCTCAACACCCCTTGCTTCAATATACAAGGAATTGAAATTTTTATTTAGTCTAATCCCAACCCTACCATTCACTTCCAGCTTCCTTTTCACATAAGGTTATATTATTCGATTACTCTTGACATATCTTGTTTGTTTTGCCAGAACTACTAAGTTCATGGTTATGACCAAAGACAACTGAACATATTTTCCATTTTCCATCATAACGTACAGATGCATTAACCCGAGCCTTACAATTAGTTTTTGTCACTACATGCTTTTTAAAGGCATTTCTGGACAAATTACTGGACTTCCCACTACTACAACAACAAGCCAATGACGCATTTTTCACCTCACCATCATCTCCTTTCTTTAATGATCTTATAATAGCTTCAAAACCCATTTTATTCACATAGCTTCTTAAGTGTTGTGCAAGAATGTCAAATGAATAAAAAAAAAATTACAGTGGTAGGTTGCCATTCCTCTTTTGCAGTGCTTGTATTTTCTACTTCTTCAAAATGATTATCCTAAGGTATTATTGATTGATAATATAATAACCAGAATTAGAATTTAATAATACAAAAAAAAAAAAAAACAGATAACGAACAAAAAAATTACCTCCACGACATTGATTTGGGAAGAAGAGTTCTCCGATTTTTTAAGATTGCACTCTTCCATCTTTGATACTATGAAGCAACACCAACACCAAGTTCAAAAGGCCTTTTTGTTTTTGGATGTGATGATCTGCCGAAGAAAATAAAGAAGAATAAAGATAACTCAACTTGGACAGTACGGCCTAAAGGTTATCCCATTTTCAGGACAGAGGAGCAGGTCAAGCATGTGAGTAATCTCTTTAATATACTACTTCAAATCTGCATCAAAGGTTTGTTCACGCAAGTTTAAGGAGAGCTACTTGATTTTTTCCTTGAAGTCAAATATCAGTTGAAGAAGAAACATATTCAGATCATACATATATTTCATCATTATTATATTAGGTATTTCGACATTATAAAACTAACCCAGAATCTCAGCTTGTGTTATATATCTTTTCTTATAATCAAAGACTGACAAATGCAATGCTCAGAGTAACCACACACAAATTAAACAATTACTCAAATATCCTACAACAATCAAACAAGTAAAGTAAAACTTCCATTATAAGTTTAGCATCTTTGAAAAAGAAAACATATAAGCTAATCCTAGTGGTCTATTTTATATATTCAAAATAAGAGAGTAACAAAGGACTTACTAACATGAAATAATTTTGGTTCCACCATGCTATCAGAATCTCTTTTCTAGGTTTAAACCAAATTCAGAGAAATAACAATGAATGGAATGTAATCATAAAAAAAGATTATCAGAATGTTTATTAATGGAAAGAATGAGAAAGAGGCTGAAAGTGGAAAGTGTGGAACGCGGACTTTTGTTTGAATATGATGAAAGTCCTACCAATACTCGCTTGAAAATGATTAAAGAACCGGCGATATTGACTAGCGGTTGATCGGTATTCAAAATTTTGGAATTTTGAAAGTTTGAATAAACCAGCTTAACAGACATAAGTTCTGATTCTCTTATAAGAAGTAATTCCATATTCCTGGTTTCTATTTTATTTGAAAACTGATCCTTAAATTACCAACGCGTTTATGGCAAACGTTTGATGCTTGAAAATTCAAAGTTGGTATCTTTGCTCATATACAGAAGCAATGTTGAACTTCATCATCTGAGACAACTTCATCAATGAAGATGATGCATTGCCTTCAGTATAGGTTCTTTGTTCTTCAATTTGGCGTGAATAAGCACCACACAAACAATGAGAGGAGTTTATTTTCTTCAACACAAAATTGGCATGGTGGGAGACGATAGCCGACAGTGGTAGTGGTATTTTCTGATTGGAGGCAGTGGAGGGTTCGCGCTAGGGAATTTTCTTAGTGGGAATTACGAGCTGATTTGGGACTTGATTAGTGGGAATTATAATTCTTCTAAATTAATTTTAATTATATATAATTTTTATTTTTTGGGGGAATAGATTTAAGGGAAGGAGGGATTTTGAATCAATTTTTTTTTTTTTTAATTTTTGGGACTGGCTAACGTGGTAATTAACTGATGTGGCATATGAGATGACATCTGCCACGCCAGCGCCATGTCAATTAGTATGGGAGATTAATAAGGCTAGCATTACTTAATTTGGCAACCCTTGGTTTCAAAATCTAAAAACTTGCCACCCATCATTA
This sequence comes from Pistacia integerrima, assembly GCA_026225825.1. Classification (NCBI taxonomy): domain Eukaryota; kingdom Viridiplantae; phylum Streptophyta; class Magnoliopsida; order Sapindales; family Anacardiaceae; genus Pistacia; species Pistacia integerrima. Next base: position 15,282,930 of record CM047737.1, on the reverse strand, counting down.
ATCTCCAACTTGGACTAACAAAATCCAATTTTGTCCTTTAAATCTTTATTAGGAGTTAAATAACTGAAAAAATTATGTTTTTGCGTAGGAAGCAATCTTGGTCTATTTTCAATGATTTCTGTAGTGTTTATACTGGTTTCGTGACTATGGTGCTTGGGTATAGTGGACGATGAATCAATAGTGTTCGAATGATTCCATTGATGGAGAAAAGATGACAGACAACTGGGGGTTTGGTGTTTGTGTTTGGTTGTGCAAAAAACTCTTAGTTTCTCTTTTTCCTCTAAAAGATGATAAGTGAATGAATGATCAATCAAATGAGAATGCCCTTGAATAAAAAAAGCTCCAACCTTTATATAGAGGTTTGGTGATAAATGGTAAGATTTTAATAAAGAGATAAATAGAATAATTAATAGATAGACAAGAGAAGAGATTTATATGAGAATATAAATCATTTAAAATAACTAAGACTTAAACAAGTCTAGGTTTATTTAGGAGAAATCTTTATTAAAAAGAGAGGTAAATGTTGAGTGAATATCTGATTAATTAAATAGAGATAATTGAAGAAGTAAAATTATGTAGAAATAGGCATGCCTAAGTTTACTGGATTAATGCAAATAAAAGAGAATATAATTTAAAGATTTATGTGAAAGATTTTTTGGATGAGAAATACTCTAGAAAATCATTTTATAACTAATAGATTATTAAAAAAAAAAATAAGATAAATGCTTAAATGAAGATTTATACGATAAATGTAAAAATAAAATTAATTTGAGGGTTAATTTTATTCGCTCCTATGAAATTCCTAAGTCTAGCTACCCACCAATTTTTAAAAAGGATTAAATACGCCCCTACCATTAAAACACCGTTGGCTCAAGACAAATCAAAAGTATTAAATAACTTTATTTCCCTATATTGTTCAAGAAAAAGAAAATGATGAAAAAGAGATTTCCAGACATATGTCGCAAAGTTTCTCGTAAAAGGATTTTGTAGTGTTCTCGAGCTACCAGTTGTGACACAACTCGATTTCATTTCAGTAAATCGTGTCTCACACTCAATACGAAAGCGCAAGCGTTATTGCGTTTGCAAAAATTCAACACTTATTATCGTGGAAATTCTTGAAAAGGGCCTCATAGCATTGTCGGGTTGCCAATTGTCACGCAACCTGGTTTCATGCAAGTAGATCATGGCTTACATAATATACGAATGTGTAAACGATATTGTATCTTCGAAAATCATCGCTTATATATCGCAAAAGTTCTCGTAAAGGGCTTTTGCTGCATTTTCTCGATGTCGGTTGTGACGTATCTCGATTTTATGCAACTAAACAATGTTCTACACTCAATATGAAAGTGCAAGCAACGTCTTATCTTTGCAAAATTCACTGCTTGTATGTCACAAAACCTCTCGTAAAAGGCTTTCGTAGTGCTTTAAAGGGCTCAATTGCTATTTAGCTCAAGTTTATGCAAGTAATTCGTGTTCAACACTCAACATGAAACTGCAAGCGTCATTGTATTTGCAAGAATCACTATATACATGTCACAAGGTTCTCATAAAAAGGCTTTCATGGCGATTTCTAGTTACGGATCGTGATGTGACTCTACTTTGTGCAAGTAAACAGCATCGTACACTCAATATGAAAGTTCAAGAGTCATCATATTTATGGAAATCAAAGGCTTTTGCGGCTTTTTTTGGTTGCCGATTGTAACGATACTTAATTTCATGCAAGTAAACAATGCTTTACACTTGATAAGAAAGTGCAAGCATCATCATATTTGTGAAAATCATCACTTATATGTCGTATAAGTTCCCACAAAAGGCTTTTGAGGCATTTTCGAGTTGCCGATTGTGGCGCATCTTAGTTTAGTGCAAGTAAATAATGTCTTATCATCGCATTTGCGAAAAATCACTATACATATGCCTAAAAAATTCTCATAAAAGGCTTTTGTCGCATTTTCCAGTTGCCGATTGTGACTATACTCCATTTCATGCTACTAAATAGTGTCCTACATTCAATACGAAAGTATAAGCGTCATCGTATTCGCAAAACTCAACGCTTATATATCGCAACAGTTCATGTAAATAGTTTTCTTAGCATTTTAAAGTTGCCGATTGTGACATGAGTCTATTTTGTGAGAGTAAGGAGTGTCTTACACTCAATAAGAAAGTGCATGCGTCATCATATTTGTGAAAACTATTATACATATGATGTAAAGCTCTCGAAAAAGCCTTTTGTAGCATTTTCGAGTTGCCAGTTGTGAATATACTCGAAAAAGGCTATGTAGGTAAACAGTATTTTACACTTAATACGAAAGTGCAAGCGTCACTGTGTTCTTGCGAAATTCATCACTTGTATGTCATAAAAGATCTCGTAAAAGGCTTTCGAAGCGTTTTAAAGGGTTGAATTGTTAAGCAGCTCGAATTTATGCGAGCAGACTGTGTCTAACACCCAATATGAAAGTGAAACTATCACCGTGCTTGGAAAAATACTATATGTATGTCACAAAGTTCTAACAAAAAAGCTTTTGTGGCAATTTCAAGTTCCTGATTGTGACAAAACTCGGTTTTATCCAGGCAAACCATTTCTTATAATCAATACGATTGTGCGAGTGTGCACCGTATTTACGAAATTCAAGGCTTGTATATCGCAAAAATTCTCGTAAAAGGCTTTTGTGGTGTTTTCGAGTTGCTAATTGTGACACAACTAGGTTTTATTCCAGTAAATGGTGTCCTACACCAATCGTCGTCTTATTTGGTAAATTCACCGCTTAAATGTCGATGCAGTTCTCGTAAAGGATTTCATAGCATTTTCGAGTTGCCGATCACGATGCTACTCGATTCTCTGCAAGCAAACACTACCTTACTCTCAATACGAAAGTGTGAGGGTCCTAGTATTTGCAAATATCATAGCTTACATGTCACAATGTTTCGCATAAAAGTTTTTTGCAGCTTTCTGGAGCTACCGGTTATGATGCAACTCGATTTCATTTAAGTAAATTGTGTCTCACACTCAATATGAAAGCGTAAGCATCATTGTATTTGCGGAAATTCAATGCTAGTATGTCACGAAAGTTCTCAAAAGGGGACCCATAGCATTTTTGGGTTGCCGATTGTCACGTAACCCAATTTCATGCAAGTAGACCATATCTTACAATATATACGAATGTGTAAGTGTTGTCGTATCTTTGACAATCACCACTTATATGTTGCAAAAGTTCTCGTAAACGGCTTTTGTTGCATTTTTCAATTGCCGATTGTGACATATCTGGAATTTATGCAAGAAAACAATGTTGTACACTCGATACGAAAGTGCAAGCATCATCTTATCTTTGTGAAAATCACCGTTTGTATGTCACAGAGCCTCTTGTAAAAGGCTTTCGTAGTGCTTTAAAGGGTTCAATTGCTACGCACTTGGAGTTTATACAAGTAATCAGTGTACAACACTCAACACGAAACTACAAGCGTCATTGTATTTATGAGAATCACTATTATACATGTCACAAGGTTCTCATAAAAGGCTTTCGTGGCAATTTTGGGTCGCTAGTCAGGTGCGACTCTACTTTGTGCAGTTAAACAGCGTCGTACAGTCAATAGGAAAGTGCAAGAGTCATCATATTTGTGGAAATCAAAGGCTTTTGTGGCATTTTCCAGTTGCTGATTGTATCAATACTTGATTTCATGCAAGTAAACAGTGCTTTACACTTGATACGAAAGTGCAAGTGTCGTCGTATTAGTGTAAATCACCGCTTATTTGTCGTAAAAGTTCCCGCAAACATCTTTCGTGGCATTTTCGAGTTGCCGATTGTGACGCATCTCATTTTAGTGCAAGTATTAGTGCCTTACACTTGATGAGTGCTTGGAAATGTATTCATACTTAGTGATTTTAAGGGTATTTTGTGAGGAAATTAGGTTTAATTGGTTAATTTTACTTAATTTATGTATCTCTTTTATTTTCTAGAATCACGAGTATATTTTGTGAATTTTCAGGTGTTTAGGTGCTGAAAACTGAGGATCTCAAGCATGGACATTGAAGAGGAAAGAATCATACGTGTGTAGGAACAAACGGTTTGAGAATCAGAGCTCAAACGAAGAAGTCATGGATTTTTAAAGATTGTTCGCCGTAGCAGAACTATTCATGCGCCGCAGCAAAACTATTCTCACACCGTAGCATAAAATTGCAAAATGGACAGAAACTTCATGCCACAGTGCCAATAAATCATGTCGGGGTGCACTTTGTTAATTTTATGCTTAGGAGTTTCTCTGCCATAACATGCTGCACTAAAATGAGCATAACTTGAGCTACACAACTCCAATTGACCTGATTCTAGTGGCGTTGTAAAGATAATAGATGGGAGCTACAGATTTTATGTGATTTTGATCCATTTTACCTGGAAGATTGTTAAAAATTGATCCGAAAGTTACATCCGACAAGCAGACATGGGTTCTAGAACATGCTTCAATGTTTCTACAATAATTTGAGTTGTAGACCTTATATTTGGATGATTCTTTAGCATTGGAAAAATAATTTTAAGACCTACAATTAATATTTCCAAAATTTTTCTAGATTCAGAAGCTAGGATGTTCTATTTTGGATACCTTTGTGCAGCTCGTGTGAAGGAATCCTAATTTCATTAGGATTCTCCTATTCTATTTCACCTAGAACTAAATTTTATTCTCCCATTTTGTCTAGGATTTTTTCCATTACTTTTCCACAACTCTAGCACTATAAAAGGATGTCTTTAGTATTTTTAGGGAGACTTTTACTTCAACTTGGAGAGAATTGGAGGCAAAGAGAAGAGATCTACCTAAGGTTTCATCTTTTTCTCTTGTACTTCATGTTTTTGATACTTTTCTAGGGATTCAATATAGCCTAATAAGAAGGTTTTATGTCTTTATTAATTCTATTTTTTTTATCAATCCATTGCAATTCTAGTTTTATTCATTGTCCTTTATTCAATCTTTAATTGATGTTATTGATTAATCACCTTTAATATTAATTAATTGATTGTGTGAGACAAGTTAGACTACATGCCGTAGTTAATCTTAATTAGCTCATGTGAATGAAAGATTAGTATTTTGTGCATATGCCTTGACAAAATGCAAATTGGTTCATAATTTCTTGAATGATTAGCATTTGTGCATACACCCTAACAGATGCGCCTTTATTCAAGATTTTGAGTGCTCTCCCTAGCGAGTCTTGTGTTAGAGATACTAGGTTAATCTCGAAATCCTTATGGTAATACCTCAATTATGTGAGTGCGAACCCTAGAAATTGGATTGAGATAACAATAGTTTGATAGTTGACATAAAACTAGATTATTATGGTGAAATTGGATACCTAGGTTTTAGTTCATTGGTTCTTAAATTAGTTTCGAATTTGTTCTCTGTAAGTTTGTTTAGTATTAGTTATTTTTACTTTAAGTTGGTTACCTCATCAATTCTTTAGATTTATTTAAGTTTACTTGTTTTAATTAAGGCATAGCTTATTAGGATTAATTGAGTGCTTACAAATCTCTGAGGGATCGACCCTTGCATGTGCACACTATTTTAATCCTGACAAGTATACGAACCACAATTGCAATATAGTATGCACATGCAAGGGTCAATCCCACAGAGATTTGTAAGCACTTAGTTAATCCTAATAAGCTATTGTTGAGTGTTAAAAATGCGGATTTATTTCATGATTTGGGGGTGAAATTGTAAGAAATTCAAGTTTTAACACATTATTTAGGATGAGTTTTCTTACTTGTTTTATTATCTCCTAGAATCACGGGTTTGGTTCTGTTTTCAGGTATTCAGGTGCAAAAAGATGGATTATTCGTGCTTGTGTTAGTGTTCGGACATCCTGGACCCGCTGAGTGCGGATAAATTAAAGCAAACAAAAAAAAAAGTGAAATTTCGCATTTGAGCTGCACCACACTTTTCTGAGCCGCGACGTGAAGACGACGAAACAGAAATTGAGCCGCAGCACACTTTTCTGCATCACGGCATAAAGTCGACGAAATCCAACTTGCGCCGTAGCACAATTAATTTGAGCCACGGCGCAATTCAAGTGAGCCACAATGCAAAACTTTGGGCTGCGGTGCAAATCGCAATATTTGTAAAAACTCCGCATTTTCAACCCTAATTTGGGCAACCATTATTTACAATTATGCCATTTTGCCTAAAAACTATATAAAGGCAACTTTACTCCGTTTTTCATATATATTAGGTTTTAGAGAACACTTTTTCAACTTTGGAGGCTTGGGAGAGAGTGATTGATTGTGTAAGGCAAATCCCTGATCATCTAGAGTGGATTTTGCATCCAAATGTGTAAGTGTAAGATCAAAGTTTGTTTTCTTGTATTTATGAGTAGCTAAACTATTTCCTAGTGTATCCAATGTAGTCTCATTAGACTACTTTATGTTTATTGCTTAATCGAATGTTTAATTGATCCAATGGTACCTTAGTTTCATTCATTCATGTTTATTGTAACGCCCCACTTGAGGTACGTAGTTGTTGTTTCTTCCTTTGCTCTTATTTAAGTTGGTTTTTGGTAATATTGAGTGTTGTGTTGTATACTTGCCCTGAAATTGGTTGAAAACAAGAAGTTCATCTGCCGTGCCATCCGGGTGAAGAAGAATCTTCGCCGCGGCGAAGGGTGTTGAAGCCACGGGGAAGCTGCTGGACAGTTTCACCGCGGCGACAGAAGTTGCTTCGCCGCGGCGACAGGCCGATTGAAATGTTGGTTAAGTTTTAGATATTTTCTTCCCTAAGGGCAATTTGACCATTCTACCCCTAATTAGCAGGAAAAGTGGGGAGTAAATTGTAAGGATTTTTCATGGAGAATATGTTGATATGGGGGGTGAGTTTGTAATGAATCAAAGGATATAGAAGGAATTCCCAAAGAAGAGTAAGGGCATAATGGGAATGCTTGGGTATAAATTTCATTAAAAGGAATTAAGAGTAAGCAAACCCCTCATTCTTCTTCTTCAACGCCACTTTCTTCTCTTGTTTCCTCTCAACTTCTCTTTTCTTTTGATCAAGGAGTTCCAAGGGATTTTTGAAGTGATTTGGGGTAGAAAAGCAACCTAAGGCTTCCTAAGGTAAGGATTCCTACTTAAGTTGTGTGATTTGTGAGTTTTATGATATATTGATATTTGAGGGTTTTTGTTCTTTTGGTTAAGAGTAGAGGAAAAGCCAAGCAAACCAAGTGAAAGGAAGAGTTGGTGAAGTCTCTCCATAACAAGGTAAGTAAACCCCAACCCAAGTTGAGATTTAAGAATTCTCTTGATTAGGGTTTTGGTAGAAATGATGTATGTATGTGATATACATGTGATATGCCATGTATGGAGGTTTAAATAGAGATTTCTATGCTTTGTGAATGTTTAGACCTTGCAAATATGAGAAATGAGATGTTGGGTTGGAAAGGTAGTTTAAGATGGAATTGAAGGGGTATTGTGAATCCCTTTTTGGAAGTGCTTTCTTTGACAGGTTTTGTGGCTATGTGAAGGGGTTTTTCCCCATTTTGGATGGTTAGAAAAAGATTTAGACTCATTGCTATAGTAGAGTTTTATAGTGCACATGAGTTGTTTGATGAAATGCCTAATAGAGGTTTGAGTATGAGTAGTGAACCTTAATTCTTACAACATTGCATGTTGGCATTTCATAAGTGCATTAGTGGAGATGAACCATCCATAGGCACTAATTGTGCATTGAAAAGTGACCTAAGAAAGTTTAGGAAACTTGTGTATGCAACTACCCTATGAGTAGAGAGCTTGGTGGATGCATGCAACTACTCTAAGAGTAGAGAGAATGAAAAATGCTAGAATAGAGTGAATTAGAAGAGTAGAATAGATGGGTTGATGCTTTGTGATCATCACCCGATAGTTATGGGAATCGGGTTGATGCTTTGTGATCACCACCCGAATAGCCCTTAGAGATGGGTCGATTCTTTGTGATCGTCACCCGATGAGTAGTAGAAATGGGTAGATCTTTGTGACCACTACCCGGTTAGCTGTTAGATAAGTGGGTTGATGCTTTGTGATCATCACCCGACAGTGACTAGAGACGGGTTAATGCTTGGTGATCGTTACCCAAAAGTCAGGAGAAACGGGTAGGTGCTAGGTGGTCTCCTCCCGATAATTAGGAAAAACCGAGTAGGTGCTTTGTGATCCCCACTCGGTAGTCACTGAGAACGGGTTGGTACTGTGTGAATTCCACCCGATAGTCATGAAGAGTGAGATGGTGCTATGTGAACGTCATCCGGCCGTACCTCCGGTAAGATGAGGCCATGCTGTTTAGTAGAAACAGAAATAGAAACAGAAATAGTATAAGGAAAGAATTAAGAGTCATACATACGGGGACAGACAGATAGAGGGTTTTACTTACTGAGCATTATTTTGTGCTCACCCCGTTATTTTCCTTTGTGGATGCAGGATCTAGGTGTTGATGCAGTCGGAGGGGCGTCGGCAAGCGAGGAGCAATAGCTACACTGTTTCCCCTGTTTTGTCTTTTAAAATGAATTTTTGTAAACAAGACTTTTCTTTGTGTATAAAAGACATATGAATTGAAATGAAAAAGAAAACTTTGGGCCCAATTTTTCTATTGTTATTATGCATGCATTGTACTAGTTTTCAGCAGTTGTTACATTTTTGGTATCAGAGCAAAGATTTTGGGATTGAACAGTGTACTATTCTCATCGCCACGACGTCCTATAACCGACTGTGTGAGTAATTCTTTCCTTACAGTAATTGTTTCTTGAGTTCATTAGTGTGATCATTTTGTAGATGAGGCGTAGTTATCGAAATCGCGGTAAGGGTGTGGTGAATGAAGGAGAACCTTCTAACCCACCGAGTCTCACCCTCTCCCTTGGATGAAGCTAGAATCGGGAGGGAATTATACGACAAGTTATGGCGAAAACTCGGGGAGAGTTGTACCCCCTCATGCAGTACCGCCGATTACAAATGTCGAAGAAGGACAACCGGTACCTCCCTCAGTGCAAGCAGTGGAACCGAGGGTTCTGATCCTTTCTAGTCGGCATCAACCCTCAGAGTTTAAGGGTACTACAGATCCAGTAATAGCAGAAGAGTGGCTTGGGTCAGTAGAACGAGCCACTGGTTTATTTCCCATGTCAGACCGGGAGAAGATCCGGTATGAAAGTTTCTTGTTTCGGGGTGATGCCCGAATTTGGTGGGAATTAATGGAAGAAACTCATGATGTGACAGTAATGACGTGGGAAGAGTTCAGGCAAGAGTTTGAGGCCGAGTATAGAATAGAGGACCAAGTGCATGAGAAGGTCCAAGAATTTATCGATTCTGACAAAGGGACTAGCGCGTGAAAGAGTACTCGGTGAGATTCAACTCTCTTGCAAGGTTTGCACCGGGAATAGTTGGTACTCCGGCCTTGAGAAGGGATAAGTTTGTGCATGGATTGAAGCCGGAGATAGCCCGGGATATAATGACAAGCTCCAACCCTCCTCGAAATTATAGTGAGGCTTTGAGGCGGGCGATGAAGGCGGAGATTTTTGAGAATAAAATCTTCCCGTAGGATCCTCGACAGGAGGACCAAAGGAGCTACCCTCCGCTCCTCAGAGAGAGAAACATGAGGGTGTAAAGGGTAAAGACATGAAGAATCAGAAGAAGAAGTTTCAATATAGACCAGAATAGAAAAGAGTGGAAGAATAAGCGACCTCGGACGGAAGGGTTTCCTCCTTGCCCTAAATGCGGGAAGAATCACCTAGGAGAATGTCTGAGGGATCAGAGAGTGTGTTATAGGTGCCGACAGCCAGGGCACATGATGAGAGATTGTAAAGCTCCTCTTTCACCAACCACTCAAGGTTCAGGAGGTACTGCAAATGCCAGAGATTTTACTGTGGCACAAGGGGAAGCAGAGGTCGATCCATGGCCGATTCTTGGTCGGGCTTATTATTTCATTCGTCCCCTTTATATGCTTTAATTGATTCAGGCGCTACTCATTCGTTCATATCTTATGGGATGCTTGAGAGATTAGGTTTGAAACCTACTAGAACGATTCAACCCATTAAGATAGAACTACCCGATGGGGTTAGTGTTGTGACTCAAGAGATCTTGTTAAGAGAGTCCTTAGTGATCCAGGGTAGAGAGTTAATCGTTGACTTAATAGTTTTCGATATGCCCGACTTTGATGTGATTCCGGGCATGGACTTCCTAGGGAGATATGGAGTAGAGATTGACTGTCGGAAAAAGAAGGCGAGGTTTAACCTCGATAGTGGAGATAAGTTTAGTTTTGGAGAAGGCCATCAGTTGAGCATGCGGATCAGTAGCGTGAAAGCCAGGAAGATGTTGAGAAAGGGGTGTGCGGGATTTATTGCCCATGTAGTGCAGAGTGGTGATGTTCCACAGTTAGAGATTCAGAGGGTGCCAGTAGTTCGAGACTTTCTAGATGTGTTTCCGGAAGAGTTACCGGGTTTGCCTCCAGAGAGGGAGGTAGAATTTAGTATCGAACTAGTACCAGGGACAACACCAATATCTAAAGCCTCTTATCGAATGGCCCCAGCTGAGCTCCAAGAATTAAAGAAGCAACTCCAAGAACTTTTAGATAAAGGTTTTATCCGACCGAGTCATTCTCCTTGGGGAGCTCCAATCCTGTTTGTGAAAAAGAAGGATAGATCACTAAGGATGTGTATTGATTATAGGGAGTTGAATAAAGTTACGTGAAGAATAAGTACCCACTACCCCGGATAGATGACCTTTTTGATCAGTTGAAAGGAGCGGCAGTGTTCTCCAAAATTGATTTGAGGTCCGGGTATCATCAGGTAAGAGTGGCTGAGCAAGATGTGGCTAAAACTGCCTTTCGTACCAGATATGGGCATTATGAATTTGTAGTGATGCCTTTCGGCTTGACTAATGCCCCAGCAGTTTTTATGGACTTGATGAACAGGGTTTTCCATGAGTATTTGGATCAGTTTATTGTTGTCTTCATCGACGACATTCTGATTTACTCAAAGTCAAGAGAAGAACATGAGAAACACTTGAGATTAGTATTGCAACGGCTGAGAGAAAAGAAGTTGTGTACTAAATTCTCTAAGTGTGAGTTTTGGCTTAACCAAGTGATATTCCTGGGTCATACCGTATCGAAGGAAGGGATTTCGGTAGATCCGAGTAAAGTGCAGGCAATCTTGGAATGGATAGTGAAAGCAAACGTTGAAAGAAATCGGGAGTTTCTTAGGCTTAGCGAGGTTCTACCTGGCGATTTGTGAGGATTCGCCTGATTGGCTAAACCGTTGACAACTCTAACCAAGCGAGAAAAACTCCTTTTGTCCTGGGTCAACAAGATGTGAAGAAAGCTTTCAAGAGTTGAAGAAGAGGTTAACAACAGCTCCTGTATTAGTGTTACCACAGGAGGGTGTAGAATATGATATTTATGCAAACGCCTCTCTGCAGGGACTTGGCGCCTTGCTAATGCAGTTAGGTAGGGTTATAGCTTATGCTTCTCGTCAATTGAAAGAGTACGAGACCAGATACCCTACGCATGATTTAGAATTAGCGGGTAGTGGTCTTTGCCTTAAAGATTTGGAGGCATTACCTTTATGGTGTGAAGAGTAATATCTACACCGACCATAAGAGTCTAAAGTACTTCTTCACTCAAAAGGAGTTGAATATCAACCAGGGAAAGCCAATGTAGTAGCCGATGCTTTGAGTAGAAAAGCCCATGTTTTCCGGCTTACCAGTCAGAAAGAGTTAATAGAAGAATTGTCTAAGGAAGCAGATTGAAGTGGTTCCGGGACGAATTGCCAGCCTAGAGGTACAATCCTCTTTACTAGAGGAAATTAGAGAAAAGCAAATGGCTGATGAGTGGTGTCAGAAAACAGTTCAGCAAGTGCGTGAGGGCAAGACATCAGAGTTCTTTGTGAGAGATGGTGTCCTCTATTTCAGAAATCGGTTGTGCATTCCTCCAAATAAGGAGTTGAAACAGAAAATTCTTATGGAGGCTCATGACACACCGTACACCGCTCATCCGGGAGCAACCAAGATGTATCAGGATGTAAAGAAAGGCTATTGGTGGTCAGGTATGAAGAAAGACATTGCAGAGTTTGTGGCTAAATGTCTAACTTTGTAACATCTACTGAAAACTAGTACAATGCATGCATAATAACAATAGAAAATTGGGCCCAAAGTTTTTCTTTTCATTACAAATCATGTGTCTTTTATACATAAAAGGGTCTTGTTTACAAAATGTATTTTAAAAAGGACGAAACAGGGAAAACAGTGTAGCTATCTCTCTTCGCTTGCCGACGCCCCTCCGACTGCATCACCTAGATCCTGCATCCACAAAGGAAAATAACGGGGTGAGCACAAAATAATGCTTAGTAAGTAAAACTCTCTCTCTCTGTCTGTCCCCGTATGAATAACTCTTAATTCTTTCCTTAAACTATTTCTGATTCTATTTCTGTTTCTAATAACATCATGGCCTCATCTTACCGGAGGTACGGCCGGATGGCGTTCACACAAACACCATCTCACTCTATGGCTATCGGGTGGAATTCACACAGTACCAACCCGTTCTTAGTGACTACCGAAGTGAGGATCACAAAGCACCAACTCGGTTCTTTCTAACTATCGGGTGGAGATCACCTAGCACCTACCCGTTCCTCATGAATTTTGGGTAACGATCACCAAGCATTTACCCGTCTCTAGTCACTATTGGGTGATGGTCACAAAGCATCAACCCACTTCTACTAAATGTTGGATGATGATCACAAAGCATCACCCCACTTATCTAACAACTAACCGGGTAGCGGTCACACAGCATCTACCCATTTCTACTACTCATCGGGTGACGATCACAAAGCATCGACCCATCTCTCTAAGGGCTATTCGGATGATGATCACAAAGCATCAATCCGATTCCCATAACGGTCGGGTGATGATCACAAAGCATCATCCCAACTATACTACTCTTCTAATTCATTCTATTGTAGCATTTTTTCAATGCTCTCTACCCTTAGAGTAATTTTACCCACTAAGCTCTCTACTCATAGGGTAATTGCATAAACCATTTCCTTACACTTTCTTAGGTCACTTTTTCATGTACAACTAGTGCCTATGGATGGTTCATCTTCACCAATGCACTTATGAGATGCCAACTTGCAATGTTGCAAGAATTAAGGTTCATTACTCACACTCAAACCTCTATTAGGCATTTCATCAAACAACTCATGTGCACTATAAAACTCTATCATAGCCATGATTCTAAAACTTTTCCTAACCATCCAAAATGGGGAAAAACCCCTTCACAAAGCCATAATAACCTGTCAAACAAAACACTTCCAAAAAAGGGTTCCATAACACCCCTTCAAATCCATCTCAACTACCTTGCCAATCCAACAACCCATTTCTCATATTTGCAAAGAATAAACAATCACAAAGCATAGAAATCTCTATTTAATCCTTCATACATGCCATAATACATGTACATCACATACATACATCAAGTCTAACAAAACCCTAATCAAGAAATTTCATAAATCTCAACTTGGGTTGGGTTTTACTTACCTTGTTATGGAGAGACTTCACAAATTCTTCCTTTCACTTGTTAGCTTGACTTTTCCTCTAATCTTAACCAAAAGAATGAAAACCCTCAAATACCAAAATGAACTAAAACTCACAAATCACACAACTTAAGGAGAAATCCTTACCTTAGGAAGCCTTAGGTTACTTTTCCACCCCAAAACACTTCAAAATCCCTTGGAAAACCTTGATCAAAAGAAGAGAGAAGTTGAGAGGAGTAAAGATGGGAAGTTGCATTTGAGAAGAAGAAATGAGGGGTTTCTTTGATTCTAATTCCTTTTAATGAAATATAAACACACTCATTCCCATTTTGCCCTTATTCTTCTTTGGGAATTCCATCCATATCCTTTGATTCATTACAAACTCACCCCCATATCAACACATTCTCCATGAAAAATGCTTACAATTAACTCCCCACTTTTCCTGCTAATTAGGGGTAGAAAGGTCAAATTGCCCTTAGGGAAGAAAATATCTAAAACTCGAACAAACAAGGTTGTAGTCGGCACTGTCGTGTGGTGGACTGTCGGCCTGAACTTTCCCAGTGGCCCCTTGACCAGGCTCTTATTGCCATTGTGGCCGATTCTTCTTCTTGCTCCCGTGGCTCACGGTGCTGAACAAGAACTTGTTCAATTTGGAACCCGATTTCGGGCAAACATTCAACGACGTACTCCCGGGTCGAAATGGTAACGGTACCAAAAAACCAACTTGAAATGCCCCGAGGAAACAATAACTACGTACCTCATGTGGGGGCGTTACAATTCTTCCCTTAAAAGAATTTCGTCCCCCACAGAAATTCATGCAAATAACTCTGGGAAACGGAAAGGCGATTACGCATGTCCCGTTCTACTTCCCCAAGTGGCCTCTTCCACTTTGTGATTCCTCCAAAGGACTTTCACTAAGCGGAACACTCTTGTTCGAAGTTCTTTAACCCTTCGATCCAAAATCCAAGGCTTGGACGTTCTTCATATACTAGATTCTCTGATTACTTCAACGTCCCTCTATGCTCGAGGGATGTGGAGGGGATCACTTACATATTTCCGTAGCATCGAGACATGGAAGACATCGTGCACCCCGTCCATGCTAGGTGGTAGTGCCAATTTGTAGGCCACCTTTCCGCTCGTTTGCAAGACCTCAAAAGGACCTCCACATACCTCGGTGCTAACTTAAGCCCTTTGCTTCCAAAGCGCATTACTGCTTGTGGGGAAACTTTCGTAAACACTTTGTCGCCCACTTGGAATTCTACCTCTTTCCTCTTCAAGTCGGCATAACTCTTCATCGATCTTAGGCTTGTTTCATTCTATTTCGACTAACTTACGTACTTCATCTACTGGCGAGTCATCTCTCGCCCAAGAGCGGTACTCGAACTCATCTTTTTTCGCCTACTTCATCCCAATGAAGCGGAGACCTACACCGTCTACCATACAAAGCCTCGTAAGGCGCCATTCTAAGGTTGTGATCGATAAGCCATGTTGTAGGCAAATTCCACTAAGCCTAGGTAACATTTCATGCCGGGAGGATACTACTATAATCCATACAAGGCGAGCCAACTTCGGAACTATATCCTCGAGCATTTAAAGATTTGTTCTCTCGAAGGTGGCGACCATCCTGTCTGAGGATGATAGGCGATCTCAAGAATCTAAACGGGCAGGGTACCCAAACTCCTCTGCGTAACATCCGATGGAAGGTGAAACAAATCTGAATCTCTATCTCGACACTATAGTCTTGGGCACACCATGCAATAATCGACTATCTCCTTGAGGTAACTGAGCCAAAACCTCTTCTGTAGTGGTACTTTCCTTTACCTTGGGAGGAAATGGGCTGACTTGGTTAACCTATCCACAATCGCCCACCCGTATGGCATTACACCCGGGCTTTACTCACTGGGCGGGGGAGCCGGTGATAAAATCCATTGAAATGCTCTCCCATTTCCACTGAATACTCAATGGTTGAAGCAACCCGATGGCCGTTGATGTTCTCACCCCCACCTCGACAAGTTAGACATTTAGCCACACTCGCGATGTCTTTCTTCATACCTGACCACCATAGCCCTTCTTTTACATCCCGATACATCTTGGTTGCTCCCGGATGAGCGGTGTACGGTGTGTCATGAGCCTCCATAAGAATTTTCTGTTTCAACTCCTCATTTGGAGGAATGCACAACCGATTTCTCAAATGAGGACACCATCTCTAACAAAGAACTCGATGTCTTGCCCTCACGCTTAGCTTGAACTTGTTTTGACAACTCATACTGTTAGTTTGCTTTTCTCTAATTTCCTCTAGTAAAGAGGATGTACCTCTGAGGGTGGGCAATTCTTCCCACCCGGAACCACTTGGTTCAATGCATTCCTTAGACAATTCTTATTAACTCTTTCTTTGCTCAGTGGCAAGGAAAACAAAACTAGGGTTTTTCTACTCGGGGAAACCATACGGCTACTACATTAAGGCTTTCCCCACGTTGATCAGCTTTGATCTCACAATCATAATCCTTGACCACTTCTTAACCACCTTCTCTCGCCTCATATTCAACTCCTTTGAGTGAAGAAGTACTTTTAGGCTCTTATGATCGGTGTAGATATTACTCTTCACACCATAAAGGTAGTGCCTCTATATCTTTAAAGCAAAGACCACAAGGACCGCTAACTCTAAGTCATGCGTAGGGTATCCGGGTCTCGTACTCTTTCAATTGACGAAGCATAAGCTATAACCCTACCTAACCGCATCAACACAACACCAAGTCCCCTCGCAAAGAGGCGTCTGAGATAAATGTCATAATCTACACCCTCCCTGGTAGGTAGCTCTACTACGAGCTGATGTTAACCTCTTCTTCAACTCTTGAAAGCTTTCTTCACATCTTTGTTGACCAGACAAAAAGGAGTTTTCTGTTTGGTAAGAGCATCCAACGGTTTAGCCAAGCAAGGCGGAGAATCCTGCTACAAATCGGTTTAGTAGTAACTGACTAAGCCTAAGAAACTCCCTGATTTCTTTCACTGTTCTCAGCTGCCATTCCGGGGATTGCCCACTGCTTTACTTGGATCTACCGAAATCCCGGCCCTTCCTTCGTACGGTATGACCTAAGAATATCACTTGGTTAAGCCAAAACTCACACTTAGAGAATTTAGCACACAACTTCTTTTCTCTCACCAGTTGTAACACTAATCTCAAGTGTTTCTCATGCTCTTCTCTTGACTTTGAATAAATCGAATGTCGTGATGAAGACAACAATGAATCGATCCAAGTACTCATGAAATACCCTCCCGTTCATCAAGTCCATAAAAAGCTGAGGGCATTAGTCAAGCCAAAAGGCATCACTACAAATTCATAATGCCCATATCTGGTACGAAAGGCGCCTTAGCCACATCTTGCTCAACCACTTACTTGATGATACCCAACCTCAAATCAATTTTGGAGAACACTGCGCTCCTTTCAACCGATCAAAAAGGTCATCTATCCGGTAGCGGGTACTTTATTCTTCAACCGAATCTTTATTCAACTCCCTATAATCAATACACATCCTTAGTGCATCCGTCCATGGCCTTGGCTTTTCTGAAAGCAGATTGAGCTCCCCTGAAGGGAATGACTGGTTCGGATAAAGCCTTTGCCAAAACCCATCTAAAAAGCTCTTGTAGTTGCTTCTTTAATTCTTGGAGCTCAGTGGGGGCTATTCGATAAGAGGGGCTTTAGATATTGGTGTCCCCTGAAAAGGTGCTAGTTCGATATAAATTCTACCTCCCTACTCTTGAGGCAAACCCGAGTTGGCTTCCTTGGGAAAGCATGTCACAAAAAGTCTCGAACTGCTGGCACCCTGCTGAATCTCTAAGGCCTGGGAAGGGAACATCACCACTTTGCACTACATGGGCAATATAACCCGAACACCCATTTCTCAACATTTTCTTGGCTTTCACATTACTAATCAACATGCTCAACCGATGGCCTTCTCCAAAAACTAAACTTATCTCCACTATCAAGGTTAAACCTCGCCTTCTTTTTGGACCAATGGATTCCCGAATCTCTACTCCATATCTTCCTAGGAAGTCCATACCCGAGAATCACATCAAAAATCGGGCATATCGGGGCTATTAAGTCAACGATTAACTCTCTACCCCCGGATCACTAAGGATCTCTTAACAAAAATCTCTTGAGTCACAACACTAACCCCATCGGGTAGTTCTATCTTAATGGGTTGTGATGCTCCTAGTAGGTTTCAAACCTAATCTCTCAAGCATCCCATAAGATATAAATGAATGGGTAGCACTTTTTGAATCAATTAAAGCATATAAAGGGATTGCATGAAATAATAAGCCGTCCCGAGTAGGCTGGTGGATGGGTGGCCTCTGGCTCCCCTGGGTTTTGTGCCGCAAGTTAAAAACTCGGCATTCGCGATCACCTCCCCTGGCCCCAGAACCCCACCCTGAGTAGTTGGTGGAAGAGGAGCTTTACAATCTCTCATCATGTGCCCTGGTTGTCGGCACCTATAACACACTCTCTGATCCCTCAGACATTCTCCCGGGTGATTCTTCCCACATTTAGGGCAAGGAGGAAACCTTCCGTCCGAGGTCGATTATTCTTCCACTCTTTTCTATTCCGCCTATCTTGAAACTTCTTCTTCTGATTCTTCATGTCTTTACCCTTTACATCCTCATGTTTCTCTCTATGAGGAGCGGAGGGTAGCTCCTTCAGGTTCCCCCCGACGAGGATCCCTACCGGGAAGATTTTATTCTCAAAAATCTCCGCCTTCAATGCCCGCCTCAAAGCCTCACTATAATTCCGAGGAGGGTTGGAGCTTGTCATTATATCCCGGGCTATCTCCGGCTTCAATCCATGTACAAACTTATCCCTTCTTCAAGGCCGGAGTGCTAACTATTCCCCCAGCAAACCTTGCAAGAGCGTTGAACTTCACCGAGTACTCTTTCACGAGCGCTTAGTCCCTTCACTAAGGCTTGAGATGGGAAATTCTTGGACCTTCTCATGAACTTGGTCCTGCTGTACTATACTCGACCTCAAACTCTTGCCTAAACTCTTCCCACGTCATTCTTGGCCGCATCATGAGTTTCTTCCATTAATTCCCACCAAATTCGGGCATCACCCCAGAAACAAGAAACTCGCATACCGGATCTTCTCCCCGGTCCGACATGGGAAATAAACCCGTGGCTCGTCTGACCGACCCAAGCCACTCTTACGCTATTCTGGGTGGGCCTCGGTAGTACCCTTAAACTCGAGGGTTGATGCTGACTAGAAAGACCATAAATCGGTTCCACTACCTGCTCTGTCTTGGGGAGGGGAGGTACCGGTTGTCCTCTTTCGCACGGCGTAGCTGGCGGTGCACATGTCTGGGGAACAACTCTCCCCCACGAGTTTCGGCCATAACTTGCTGTATAATTCCCCCGGATTCTAGCTTCATCTAAGGGAGGGGGCGTAGACGTCACTGGAGGTGGGAGGGTTAGAAGGTTCTCCTTCAACATTCACCACACCTCTACCGCGAGTTCGATAACTACGCCTCATCTACAAAATAATCACACTAATAAACTCAAGGAACAATTACTATAAGGAAATAATTACTCACACAAATCCGGCCATAGACGTCCGTGGCGATGAGAATAGTACACCTGCTTCAATCCCAAAATCTTTGCTCGATACCAAAAAATGTAACATCTACTCGAAAACTAGTACAATGCATGCATAATAACAATAGAAAATTGGGCCCAAAGTTTTTTCTTTTTCATTACAAATCATGTGTCTTTTATACATAAAGTCTGTTTACAAAATGTATTTTAAAAAGACGAAACAGGGAAACAAAGTAGCTATCTCTTCGCTTGCCGCGCCCATCCATTGCATCACCTAGATCCTGCATCCACAAAGGAAAATAACGGGGTGAGCACAAAATAATGCTCATAAGTAAAACTCTCTCTCTGCTCGTCCCCTGATGAATAACTCTTAATTCTTTCCTTATACTATTTCGATTCTATTTCTCGCTTCTAATAACATCATGGCCTCATCTTGCGCAGAGGTGCAGTAAGGATGGCGTTCTGCACAGCACCATCTCACTCTATGGCTATCGGGTGGAATTCACACGTATGCCAACCCGTTCTTAGTGACTATCGAGTGAGGATCACAAAGCACCAACTCGGCTTCTTTTTCTAACTATCGGGTGGAGATCACCTAGCACCTACCCGTTCCTCATGAATTTTGGGAGGGTAAGCGATCACCAAGCATTTACCCGTCTCTAGTCACTATTGGGTGATGGTCACAAAGCATCAAGCCCACTTCTACTAAATGTTGGATGATGATCACAAAGCATCACCCCACTTATCTAACAACTAACCGGGTAGCGGTCACACAAAGATCTACCCATTTCTACTACTCATCGGGTGACGATCACAAAGCATCGACCCTCCATCTCTAAGGGCTATTCGGATGATGATCACAAAGCATCAATCCGATTCCCATAACGGCTGGTGATGATCACAAAGCATCATCCCAACTATACTACTCTTCTAATTCATTCTATTGTAGCATTTTTCAATGCTCTACCCTAGAGTAACTGTTAGGAAACGCCTACCGATACTTGTGTCCGAAAACAAAATTTTACAACCACGGATCGTAGGCCAGAACCCAAAATCAAGGCACAGATTTTTACGTAGTTATGCATAATATGAATTCTGAAAAAATAAATCCAAAGGTTTAGATTTATACCCACGTTTGGAGGCTCCACCAATGTTGTCTCGAATGTGTTTGCTACCGATCCAAGTGTAGGATCGAAGCAGAGGTCCGTCACGAAGACAATCAACAAGAACCAAGGAGGGATTTGCTAGATCCTCCTTGGCCTTGGCCTAAAATCAAGAAGAAGAAAAACAAAGTGTTTGTTTTCAATGGGAACAATGAAAGTGGCGGGTGGGAGAGCTTTTTGGTCGGGAGGTTTTCCCTTTTAAAAATAAAAAAGAATGAATTCACTTAACATAACACACACACACTATTCTTTTTATAGGCAAACCAAGTTGCCCTATTCCCACATGGAATGGGCTTGGGCTCCAACCCAAACACCCCATGTTGCCAAACACTCCCAATTTGATATTTTAATTTAATTCATCATTATCTTAATTAAAATCAATTAATATTTAATTAACATTTAATCAATAATGATGATTTAATTAAATATGTGCGAACACACATTTAACCGTAATTTCACTTATTTAATTTCTTTAACAAATTAAATAAAAGGCTACTTTAACCTCAAAATTTAATTTGGTGCTTTGTGAAATTACCAAAATACCTTTCCGGGGCTTTGAAAAGACGAAAACGTCCCTTCTTTCTTCTTGGCTCTTAAATTATCTTCTATGTGTGTGACCCATAGGCTCCTCATCATACCGGTAGTGTATAGTATCGTGATTAACACCAATTAATCGCCTCACTAATACACAGACCAAGATTGGCCCTCCCCTGCGAAGGCATCATGGCCACCCTTTGATAGATTCTGGGATTCAAAGAAAGTAGCCTACCTGTCAACGATATGGTTACCGTACAATCGATCCTTTCGCTCATCGTTATCTCTCGAGCGAAGGCATAGAAATAGTGCTCGGAACCTTGATTATCTCGATGTTCCCGGGTATTCGAGTTTGACGGACCAATGACCCGTGTTATAATGGCTGGATAGAGCAACGGCTACGGGAATCCCACCTTTGTAGGCCTCGATTTTAGTGTCATTACCATATACCGAATTGCGCCAAGAGAATAACTTCTCCCGCACTGTGGAGTGATGAATCCTTTGTCAATCCACCATAGTCTTGATACACTCCTTGATATAGCCAATCACCTGGCTATCTTGGTTGACTGCGAATAGAATGCGTTAGGCTAGTATCAAAGCTGTACCGAATCGGGTGCACAAGGCACTCCGGGTGATCTCAAGTCCAAGGATCACATGCACCACCATTCGTTAGAGGATTTGTTCCATAGACATCCGGGGTTACCATCCATATGGAATCCCTGCTGGTGGGAGGGTCGAGTCCAGTTGAACTTCGGGCTGCGGGTATATCCGCCTACTGAACAAGCACCCATGTGTTGCACCAGGTTGTCAGCCAAACAACCTTGACAAGTGAGATCTTGGATTCGCTTGCTGAAACGACGAATGCGTTCTGAACACTATGATAGCCTTACCGTAGTATACGTGCAACCCTTACTTGAGAATAATCTGTGGGCTACGGGACGTTTCTAGAATGGCCACCATATGTGCTCATAGGGTTCTCACTATCAAGATTTGAAACACTTGATACCCTCAAATCACGGTTCTACCATTCTAAGGACATATATCAATACATATTGCAATAATAATGATTTACGCGATATAGAATAAAAAATGCCTTTCATTATTGATTAATGAACATTATTATAAAGTGATCCAATTGGATAATGGAAGATTGGCTCTAGGATGCTACTGACAACAATCTCCCACTTGCACTATAGCCAATCATTCATGTATTTAATACCAAATGATTTCAAGTGCCTTTGCTATGTATATGCTTGCCGAGAGGAGGCTTTGTAAGGTGGATCTGCGAGATTGTATCGATGGTATGCACTTTACTAATGACACACGTCTTTGGCTCAACTATCTCTGATGAGATGGAATCGTTGCAGTATGTGTGCTGGACTTCGATGAGACCGTGGTTCCCTAGCTTGAGCAATTGCTCCATTGTTGTCACAATAGATGTACATAGGATCAACGGTCAATGTCGGAACCGTCCATTGGATTCGATGGTGAACTTCTTAATCCAGTGCCTTTCCCCTTGGCCGCATCGTGAATGTCGGTATACTCAGGCCTCCGTTGTAGTCGTCCCATTCACGGTTGGCTTTGCTTGGAGCTCTTCCGGACCTCCTCCGCACCGCCGTTGAGACAAAAATACAAAGGGGCCCTTAAACCCCTGATTGCGATCGATAATCGTCCTTTATACATGTTTGGAAACTAGCATCACTGTATCCTCTTACGGTGAGCTCATCTTCCCTCCATAAACCAAGAACATATCCAAGGAGTCCTCTTAGAAGTACTTAAGAATATTCTGCAGGCCCATCCGATGACGCTCACCTGGATCCGATTGATATTTACTACAAGTGCTCAAAGCACATGAGACATCAATCCGGAGTACATAGCATGGCATACATGATGGATCCAATTGCGATGCATATGGGATCCTTCTTCATCCTATCTCTCTCATCTTGTGTTTTAGGACACAATTCCTTAGAGAGATAAACACCATCGTGACATCGGAAGAAATCCTTTCTTTGGATTCTTCCATCCTTGAATCGTTTAGTGCTTTGTCAATATATGCTGCTACGACTTAGGCCAAGCCAACCTACGCGATCTATCACGATAGATCTTTATACCAAGGATGTAGGTCGCTTCCCCTAAGTCTTTCATGGAGAAGCACTTGGATAACCAAGTCTTTACCGTGCAAGTTTGGTATATCATTCCCGATCAGTATGTCATCGACATACAAGCACTAGGAATGCCTCTGCTGGGACTCGACTTTCTTGTTGGGTAAACACGGGGCTCGTCTTCGTTTTTGATAAAAACCGAAGAATTCTTTTATGGCCTCATCAAAAGCAGAATGTTCCAGCTCCTTGCAAGCTTGCTTGAGTCCATAAATGGATCTACTGCCCAACTTGCGTACCTTATTAGTTTGACTACTTCGAAGCCAAAGAAAGCCATCGGTTGTGTCATATGCACATCCTCCCTCGAAGGTTTCCGTGATCCCGCGATTTTGACATCCATTTGCCAAATCTCACATAGTCATGATATGCGTGATGCAAGCGTAATCCGGATGGATTTAATCGTGGCTTAAGCCGTGAAAAGGTTTCTTGATAGTCAATGCCATGAATTTGTTTGAAAGAAACCTTTGGTAAGGCCCGGTAAGTGCTTTATAGGTGTGCACGTTGCCATCCATGTCCCGAGTTTCTTCTTCTTGAAGACCCATTTACCTACCCTATAGGTTTTACCCCGCCTTCGGTGGTTCCGCCCTGAGAACCGCGCTTGGTTATACGGGTACGTGGAGTCCGTCTCGATTTCGGGCATGGCTTCAAGCCATTTAATCCGGAATCTCGGATCCGATATAGCGTCTTCGTAGGGTTGGGCAGGGTTCATCGTGCCTTGTATGAGCTAGTCGTCGCCATGTTGAGTCACGAGATCCGCAGTATCTGCGGGCTCGTGGCGTACTCTCCAGAGGATCTACGTAGCTCTGGTGCTACCCCGAGGCGGTTCGGCACTTTGATCCACTGGAATTTGTGGAGTAACCTCCTCATGATGCTCAACCACTCCTTGTGGCACATCATCCCGTCCTTCGTCCTAGTATATCTTGTGGTTCTAGAACTTCATCGAGTTCTACTTTTCTCCCCACTAGTACTTCTTAGAAAATGTTCCTTTTCTAGGAAGACACCGGGATCGAGCAACAAAGATTTTGATGACTCTTGGCAGGGGTGGTAGAAATGGTATCCTTTGGTCTCCCTTTGGATACCCCCACAAATATACATTTACTGAGGATTTTGGGCCCTTTTGGCTTGTTCAAGTCAATTTCTTAACATAAGCAAGCGAACCCCCCAAATCCTTAGATAAGACAAGTTGGGCTTTCGTTTTGGGAATCCATAGCTCATATGGAGTCTTATCTACTGAACTTTGACGGACACACGGTTTAAAGGGGGCGTGAGTCGCGGAATTTCTACTGGGGAGGGCATAACCCGAGCAGATGCGGGAGGTAAAGCACTAAAACTCATCATGGACCTAACCATGTCAAGTAAAGTCCTATTCCTCCTTTCCCGACCTCCATTGTGTTTGGGGTGTATAAGGGAGGGTGAGTTGTGATACTATCCCACATTCCTTCAGGTACTCGAAAACCCCGAGCTTAAGTATTCACCTCCTCGATACGAAAAGAAGAGCTTTAATACTTTTGCCCAACATATTGCGTACTTCGTTCCTGATCCAATTCCTTGAATTTATCAAAGGCTTGATTTATGTCTCATAAGGTAGACATAACCATATCTACCGAAATCATCGTAAATGTGATGAAGTATGAATATCCACCTCGGCTTCAAGCTGTAGTGGACCACATACATCACTATGGGATGATGCCTAACTGATTCAAGAGTTCTTTCACTTTGTCCTCTGGAAAGAAGACTTGGTCATCTTGCCTCAAAAGGCACTGACTCGCATCACCTCAAAGCTGGCCGAAGTCAAAGTAGGGGCCAAAAGGGGCTCCGTGACCCTTTGAAGTTTTTGCAAGTGTAGTCTTATTAACATGACACAATCTACAATGCCAGATATGTTTGGTTTTGATCGCTATGTTTAGCTTTCTTGGTTTCAATATTGAGAATATCTTTATTGTTTAAATCAAGAACATATAATCCATTATATAACCTTGCAATTCCAAATAGAATACCATTCAAACTAAAGGAGCAATCAATCCATTAGATATCTCAAAATGATACCCCATATTATCCAAAAGCGGATCTTGAAATAATATTTCTAGAAATAGAAGGTACGTGATAATGAATTATGTAGTTCCAACAATAAGCCCGTAGGCAAAGATAAACAATAAGTCCCTGCGCCTAATGCAGCCACATGTGTTCCATTTCCAACTTCGTGAGGTCCACCTCTGGGTGGGTTGAGACGCTGCTACTGCCTTGGAGTCCCCCACACTGTCAAGGTACAAATGTGAGTACCACATCCCCTGTGATCCGCTGAGGGCCCAAGATGTTGAGGGAGTAAGTTAATCTCAATCATGAAATTGAAGTACAAGTCGTACCTCAGCTTACTTGCTTGACGAAAGCCTTGCAGTTGTTTCCTCCGATGGTGGGAACTTGCCGCCAAAAGCAAAAGAAGCAGTGCCTTGCCACCTTTCCTGTATTACTCTGCCCAAGTGCCCGAGCAATTCCTTTGTAACCTTTAAAGGGCTTGGGAGGGCTTGGGTTTACCAAGGCCCTTGGCCTCCACCTTGCCTTTAGATTGCTGCCCTTTGCTTTACTGCGGGTAAGTTCCTTTCCAAAAGCAGGGCTTGGACTTTTTCAAGTCCTGCTCTGCTGATCTCTTGCATGTTCGAAGAAGTTCCGTGCGGGGTTTTTCTTTTTTTCCATCGATGTTCATATTGAAATTCATTATGAACGGAGGGCATATGAGTCGACAAGGATTGCAGAATTAAATCCATTTGTAATTCTGCGTCAATCCAGGGCCGTCCAGATCCCAAAGTCAAGCCCCTCTCGGTGCGATCATCTTGAGCACATGAGGACCAACTTGGGCACCCTCGGTCCGACGACTCCCTTTGGGCAAAGTGCTTTCGACACCTTGTACCTCTCATGTCGAGCATTTGTTTCATAAAGCTCCTTGAGGTGTAGAATTATGGAAGAAGCATCCATATTCTCATCTTGCTTTTGCGGGGCATAGGTGTCATCGATGCTAACATCAAGCATTATGCGCTATCGCATCATCAAGGAACTTTTGATAAGTATCCTTAACTTCCCGAGTGGCATCAGGATCGGGCTCAGCCATGTATGGCTTTTCAAGGATATACAATTTCTTTCGACTTAAGCATGATCCGTAGATTCTCGATACCCGATCAGAAATTGGATCCATCCAACCTTTGTTTTCTTTTTCGATTATCGGTCGCAGTTCATAATACTCATTTTCGGGTGAATCTACAATTGCGTAAAAGATAAAGTTATTATAAAGTTCATTATTATTTAATATGGTCTTTTATTAAACAATGCTCCCAATGTTTTCTTTTATTTTCCAAGCCAATAGCCCTCACTATTAACTCGGGAAATGAAACCCCGTTGGCTTTCCTAGTGGACCGATGATCCTATCCCCTGCCCACCCGTTTCAAACCTTGCTTTGGTGGAACAAGCCAAAATGGGTTGATTAGGTGGGAGGCCAACAAAGGGCTTAATCACACCAATTGATAGCTCCCATGCTCGGAACCTCAAAGGTGTGAAAAAGCCGGCGGAACCCGCCAATCACACAATTGAATGGCTCCTGGAACCATTGTCCTCAAGTGTGATTCTCGGATATCGAGAAGTGGACACTACATGTCACCACATACACATAATATGTGTATGCTTTCTACTATGCCTATGCGGCGTTTATCAACCTTCGCTTTGGCGAACAAGCAAAACCGTCATTTTAAGTCGAAACCCATCACCATTAAGGAAAACTCCAATGAATTTTAACCTCCCCATTTGGGTAGAAGTGTACCCTTCGCTTTGGCGAACAAGGTTTCGATGAACGGGTTTGGGTTTGATTAAAACCATGGTGATGGAAGGCATTCGTGACTTAATATTCTTAGTTGAGGGGTTTGTTATTTAATGTCTCATCGATTATTATCTTTGTTAGAATGACATTGTTTGGCATGTTATTCAACATTCAACCTTAGCATGCATTCTAAACAAAATATTAAACGTGCCGGTACATGGCTTCCAACTAAAACCGATCTCCTCGAGCCTAGAGGGATCGGTGGGTCACCTAGGGATCTGTAACAAATATCTTGAGTCTTCAAGTATGGTTGCCTCGTCCTTCGCTTTGTCTCCAGGTACATTACAAAAACATCATTCTAAATTTACAATAAAATTAATATTAAACTAATTTTACATCAACAAACTTAGAAACCTCGATTTACATTCGAGGGGAATGAGATGAGAAAAGAATGTACATTAAGAAGAAGAGAAGGCGGGACACGCGAGGCCCTATTTAAAAAATTACAGCCATACATACCCAAAATTATTTAAAACATTCACCCTTAGGTCTAAGGCTCATGTACCGCGCACCATGCAATATACAAACAAGTACAAAGCATACATTTCAAAAATAATCAATTTTTGAATTGGGTGGGTTAATTAATTAATTACCCTCTTAAATGTGCAATGTACATTGGCTTTATAGGTTATTAAAACCGCAGATTAGTCCCTTTCGGGGAAAAAATACAAAATGGGAAAACTACATCCTTCGCCGCGGCGAAAGTTTTATCTTCGCCGCGGCGAGGACTTACGTATGCACTTCTCGCCGCATACTTCGCGCGAAGGTTTTATCTTCGCCGGCGGAGGATTTAAATTAGGTCTAGCCGCCATACTTCGGGCCGCGGCGAAGGTTTTATCTTCGCCACGGCGAAATCTCTCAGAGCCTCGCGGCGAAGCTAAAGCTTACGCGGCGAAACCTCCCGGAAATCCCCAACCTTCGCCCAAGTTCAGCTTTTGCGCTTTTTGTGTATAAACACTAATCCAAATCAAATCAAACGCACATACGTTCAACCAGGATATTAACCAACCAATATAACATTCATCAACACATTATTAAACCAGTTTATCATTTGAATCACTCATTAAATCATGGATTTACAGATTTTTCAAAACTTGGGTTTTTCATGGCAGATTCATCAAGGCAGCATGTTATCAACAAATACATGTATCAACCATTCAACAACTGTAAATCTAGTACCCTTAGGCTCGATACCACTTTGTTAGGGAAACGGACTTGACCGGTGCAGCGAAAAACAAAATTTTACAACCACGGATCGTTCCTTAGAACCCAAAATCAAGGCACGATTTTACGCTTTATGCATAATATGAATCTGAAAAAATAAATCCAAAGGTTTAGATTTATACCCACGTTTGGAGGCTCCACCAATGTTGTCTCGAATGTGTTTGCTACCGATCCAAGTGTAGGATCGAACCGTAGAGTCCACACGAAGACAATCAACAAGAACCAAGGAGGGATTTGCTAGATCCTCCTTGGCCTTAAGAAATCAAGAAGAAGAAAACAAAGTGTTTGTTTTCAATGGAACAGTGAAAGTGGCGTGGGAGAGCTTTTTGGCTGGAGGTTTTCCTTTTAAAATAAAAAAGAATGAATTCACTTAACATAACACACACACACTATTCTTTTTATAGGCAAACCAAGTTGCCCTATTCCCACATGGAATGGGCTTGGGCTCCAACCCAAACACCCCATGTTGCCAAACACTCCCAATTTGATATTTTAATTTAATTCATCATTATCTTAATTAAAATCAATTAATATTTAATTAACATTTAATCAATAATGATGATTTAATTAAATATGTGCGAACACACATTTAACCGTAATTTCACTTATTTAATTTCTTTAACAAATTAAATAAAAGGCTACGAAACCTCGGGCAAATTTAATTGCCACCCGTGAAATTACCAAAATACCCTTTCGCCTGAAAAGACGAAAACGCCCTTCTTTCTTCTTGGCTCTTAAATTATCTTCTATGTGTGTGACCCATAGGCTCCTCATCATACCGGTAGTGTATAGTATCGTGATTAACACCAATTAATCGTCCTCACTAATACAGACCAAGATTGGCCCCTAGCAAGGCATCATGGCCACCCGATAGATTCTGGATTGACAAAGTAGCTACTCGCGATATGGTTACCGTACAACACGATCCTTTCATCATACGTTATCTCTACGAGACGAAGGCATAGAAATAGTGTCAACCTTCGGTTACTCGATATTAAATATTCGGTTTCTGGACCAATGACCCAGTATTATAACTGGATAGAGCAACAACTCAATCCCACTTGTGGGCCACGCTTTTAGTGTCATTACCATATACCGAATTGCGCCGTGAGAATAACTTCTCCTGCACCCGGGAGTGATGAATCCTTTGTCAATCCACCATAGTCTTGATACACTCCTTGATATAGCCAATCACCACCGTCTTCGACTCTGAATAGAATCGCGTTAGGCTAGTATCAAAGCGACTCCACGGTGCACAAGGCACTCCTGATCTCAAGTCCAAGGATCACATGCACCACCATTCGTTAGAGGATTTGTTCCATAGACACCGGGGTTACCATCCATATGGAATCCTCTCGGTGGTCACCCAAAGGAACTTGCTGCGGTATATCCGCCTACAACAAGCACCCATGTGTTGCACCAGGTTGTCACCAAACAACCTTGACAAGTGAGATCATCCGCGCCTTTCGAGAGGTCGTTCAACACTATGATAGCCTTACCGTATTATCTGTGCCCTTACTTGAGAATATCCTGGGCTACGGACGTTTCTAGAATGGCCACCATATGTGCTCATAGGGTTCTCACTATCAAGATTTGAAACACTTGATACCCTCGGGGTCACGCTTCTACCATTCTAAGGACATATATCAATACATATTGCAATAATAATGATTTACGCGATATAGAATAAAAATGCCTTTTATTATTGATTAATGAACATTATTATAAAGAGTCAATTCCACAATAATTGATTGGCTCTAGGGCATCTACTCTAATAATTTTACCCACTAAGCTCTCTACTCATAGGGTAATTGCATAAACCATTTCCTTACACTTTCTTAGGTCACTTTTTCATGTACAACTAGTGCCTATGGATGGTTCATCTTCACCAATGCACTTATGAGATGCCAACTTGCAATGTTGCAAGAATTAAGGTTCATTACTCACTCAAACCTCCCATTAGGCATTTCATCAAACAACTCATGTGCACTATAAAACTCTATCATAGCCATGATTCTAAAACTTTTCCTAACCATCAAAATGGGGAAAAACCCCTTCACAAAGCCATAATAACTGTCCAAACAAAACACTTCCAAAAAGGGTTCCATAACACCCCTTCAAATCCATCTCAACTACCTTGCCAATCCAACAACCCATTTCTCATATTTGCAAAGAATAAACAATCACAAAGCATAGAAATTTCTATTTAATCCTTCATACATGCCATAATACATGTACATCACATACATACATCAAGTCTAACAAAACCCTAATCAAGAAATTTCATAAATCTCAACTTGGGTTGGGTTTTACTTACCTTGTTATGGAGAGACTTCACAAATTCTTCCTTTCACTTGTTAGCTTGACTTTTCCTCTAATCTTAACCAAAAGAATGAAAACCCTCAAATACCAAAATGAACTAAAACTCACAAATCACACTTAGGAGGAAATCCTTACCTTAGGAAGCCTTAGGTTACTTTTCCACCCCAAAACACTTCAAAACCCCTTGGAAAACCTTGATCAAAAGAAGAGAAGTTGAGAGGAGTAAAGATGGGAAGTTGCGTTTGAGAAGAAGAAATGAGGGGTTTCTTTGATTCTAATTCCTTTTAATGAAATATAAACACACTCATTCCCATTTTGCCCTTATTCTTCTTTGGGAATTCCATCCATATCCTTTGATTCATTACAAACTCACCCCCATATCAACACATTCTCCATGAAAAATCCTTACAATTAACTCCCCACTTTTCACCTTTAATTAGGGGTAGAAAGGTCAAATTGCCCTTAGGGAAGAAAAATATCTAAAACTCAACAAACAATTGAGTCGCTGTCTTGCATGGCTGTCAGCTTTCCCGTGGCTTCAACCTCCTTCTTCGCGCGGCCCGAAGATTCTTCTTCGCCCGAGCAGCTACAGAACCAGTACATTCTTCGTTTTCCAATCAATTTCAGGGGCAAACATTCAACACGACACTAAATCAAACAATAACACCAAAAACCAACAGAAGCCCGAAAGAGGAAACAATAACTACGTACCTCATGTGCATTACAATTCTTCCCCCTTAAAAGAATTTCGTCCCGAAATTCATGCAAATAACTGCGGGATTACGCATGTCCCGTTCTACTTCCCAAGTGGCCTTCTTCCACTTTGTGATTCCTCCAAAGGACTTTCACTAGCGGAACACTTCTTGTTCGGAAGTTCTTTAACCCTTCGATCCAAAATCACGGAACCGGACGTTCTTCATACACTAGATTCTGTTACTTCAACGTCCTCACTCTCAGGGATGTGGAGGGATCACTTACATATTTCCGTAGCATCGAGACATGGAAAGGTGGCCTACAGATTGGCACTACCACCTAGCATGGACAGGGGGTGCATGATGTTTTCCATGTCTCGATGCTACGGAAATATGTAAGTGATCCCTCCACATCCCGGCATAGAGGACGTTGAAGTAGCAGAATCTAGTATATGAAGAACGTCGCTTCAGCATCTTAGATCGAAGGGTTAAAGAACTTCGAACAAGAGTGTTCCGCTAGTGAAGGTCCTTTGGAGGAATCACAAAGTGGAAGAGGCCACTGGGAGGTAGAACTGGGACATGCGTAATTTCTTCCCGTAGTTATTTGCATGAATTTCGTGGGGACGAAATTCTTTTAAGGGGGAAGAATTGTAACGCCCCCACTTGGAGGCAATGAGTTGTTGTTTCTTCCTTTGCTCTTATTTAAGTTGGTTTTTGGTAATATTGAGTGTTGTGTTGTATACTTGCCCCGAAATTGGTTGAAAACAGAAGTTCTGCGAGTGCTTCGCCAAAGCGAAAAAGAATCTTCGCCTGCAAGAAAGGTGTTCGGCTTACGGGGAAGTTCTTGGCGCCACACGCTGCAGTTAAGCTTAGCCACGGCTGATAGGCCGATTGAAATGTTGGTTAAGTTTTAGATATTTTCTTCCCTAAGGGCAATTTGACCATTCTACCCCTAATTAGCAGGAAAAGTGAGGAGTAAATTGTAAGGATTTTTCATGGAGAATATGTTGATATGGGGGCGAGTTTGTAATGAATCAAAGGATATAAGGGAATTCCCAAAGAAGAGGCATAATGGGAATGCTTGGGTATAAATTTCATTAAAAGGAATTAAGAGTAAGCAAACCCTTCATTCTTCTTCTTCAACGCCACTTTTCTCTCTTGTTTCCTCTCAACTTCTCTTTTCTTTTGATCAAGGAGTTCCAAGGGATTTTTGAAGTGATTTGGGGTAGAAAAGCAACCTAAGGCTTCCTAAGGTAAGGATTCCTACTTAAGTTGTGTGATTTGTGAGTTTTATGATATATTGATATTTGAGGGTTTTTTGTTCTTTTGGTTAAGAGTAGAGGAAAAGCCAAGCAAACCAAGTGAAAGGAAGAGTTGTGAAGTCTCTCCATAACAAGGTAAGTAAACCCCAACCCAAGTTGAGATTTAAGAATTCTCTTGATTAGGGTTTTGGTAGAAATGATGTATGTATGTGATATACATGTGATATGCCATGTATGGAGGTTTAAATAGAGATTTCTATGCTTTGTGAATGTTTAGACCTTGCAAATATGAGAAATGAGATGTTGGGTTGGAAAGGTAGTTTGAAGATGGAATTGAAGGGGTATTGTGAATCCCTTTTTTGGAAGTGCTTTCTTTGGACAGGTTTTGTGGCTATGTGAAGGGGTTTTTCCCCATTTTGGATGGTTAGAAAAAGATTTAGACTCATTGCTATAGTAGAGTTTTATAGTGCACATGAGTTGTTTGATGAAATGCCTAATAGAGGTTTGAGTATGAGTAGTGAACCTTAATTCTTGCAACATTGCATGTTGGCATTTCATAAGTGCATTAGTGGGATGAACCATCCATAGGCACTAATTGTGCATTGAAAAGTGACCTAAGAAAGTGTAGGAAACTTGTGTATGCAACTACCCTATGAGTAGAGCTTGGTGGATGCATGCAACTACTCTAAGAGTAGAGAGAATGAAAAATGCTAGAATAGAGTGAATTAGAAGAGTAGAATAGATGGGTTGATGCTTTGTGATCATCACCCGATAGTTATGGGAATCGGGTTGATGCTTTGTGATCACCACCCGAATAGCCCTTAGAGATGGGTCGATGCTTTGTGATCGTCACCCGATGAGTAGTAGAAACGGATGGATGCTTTGTGACCACTACCCGGTTAGCTGTTAGATAAGTGGGTTGATGCTTTGTGATCATCATCCAACATTTAGTAGAAGTGGGTTGATGCTTTGTGATCATCACCCGACAGTGACTAGAGACGGGTTAATGCTTGGTGATCGTTACCCAAAAGTCAGGAGAAACGGGTAGTTGCTAGGTGGTCTCCTCCCGATAATTAGGAAAAACCAAGTAGGTGCTTTGTGATCCCCACTCGGTAGTCACTGAGAACGGGTTGGTACTGTGTGAATTCCACCCGATAGTCATGAAGAGTGAGATGGTGCTACGTGAACGCCATCCGGCCGTACCTCCAGTAAGATGAGGCCATGCTGTTTAGTCGAAACAGAAATAGTATAAGGAAAGAATTAAGAGTCATACATACGGGGACAGACAGATAGAGGGTTTTACTTACTGAGCATTATTTTGTGCTCACCCCGTTATTTTCCTTTGTGGATGCAGGATCTAGGTGTTGATGCGGTGGAGGGCGTCGGCAAGCGAGGAGCAATAGCTGCTTGTTTCCCTGTTTTGTCTTTTTAAAATGAATTTTTGTAAATAGTCTTTTGTGTATAAAAGACATATGAATTGAAATGAAAAGAAAACTTTGGGCCCAATTTTCTATTGTTATTATGCATGCATTGTACTAGTTTTCAGCAGTTGTTACATTTATTGAGTTGATTAATCATTATTATTGCATGATTGCCTTTGATTTATGGTTGAATGGTTGTATGAGTCAAGGTTAGGCTACACGCCACTTGCTAATCTTGAATATCTCTTAATCTATGATCGTAGTTGATGTTTGATTGTGTTTAATAGTTGATTGATTGACTATATGATTTGGGGTAAGGCTACACACCACTAGCTAATCTCAAATTGCTCTGATGAACGATTGATTTATGTCTTTGCGATGTCCTCGACAGATGTGAGTTGGTTTGAGTTCGTTTTGGTACTTTTATGCATAATGGGTTTTTGTGATTTAGATTAGGCTACACGTCACTAGCTAGTTTGGATTATGAAAACACTAGGTTGATCTAGTTGGCTGCGGCATGACCTTACCTTGGTAAGTATCAACCCTAAGATTTGGATTGATAAACATCGGTTAGATTAATAACATAAAGTAGGATAATTATGATGAAATTGGATACACTAGACCATTTCTCATTGTTGATCACTCGTTTAGATATCGTTTTTACCTTAGTTGTCATTTTAGTATTTTTGTTATTTTTATTTGAATTTTAGTTAATTTAGATTTTATTGAATTGTTGGATATTTTTATTATCTCACTTGATTTCATTGTTTTAGTTGTTTTTACACAGTATTAGATTAATTGATAGCTCAACTCTCTATGGGATCGACCCTTACTTGTGCACTTTACTGCAATAGTGACCTGTGCACTTGCAGAGGAATTAAAGTTGTTTTTAACCGAACAAGTTTTTGGCATCATTGCCAGGGAGTTGGAGTTATTTGATTTCTTTTAATATTTGTGATTTTATTTTTGTAGTTAGATTTTATTTTATTTTATTTTAGTTGTTTTTTTTATTATTTTCTAGTTGTTTTGTGTATTTTCGTGTTACACTTTTTCTTTTTTTTGAGTTTCTTTTTAATCCAAGGTCACTGATCGTTGGGTGAAGAAGTGCTTCCTTATTTTGACATGGTGAATTTGATTGGTAGAAAGAGAAGAGAACCTAAAAGTTCAGAGGAATCAAGTGTATCAAATTTAGAATCAGAAGAAGAGATGGTGAATCTGCCCGCCCGATGAAGGAGTATGTGCGTCCTACCATTGGAACGTCGCCCTCCTGTATTGTTTTGAATGCTGCAGCGATGAATTATGAGCTGAAGAGTATCCATTTTTCAGATGCTTCCTTCATTCCATGGGATGGCCACTGAAGATCCATTAACATTTATTAGAGATTTTTACTCAACTGTGCAAACTTTTCCTTTGCAGGGTTTGATTGGAGATCAATTGAGGATGAGATGCTTTCCATATACATGGAAGGATGTAGCGAATAGTTGGTTCATGTCATTGGCACCAGCTTCACTTACCATTTGGGACATGGTCTACAACAAATTCATAAGTAAATTTTATTCTCATGCGAAGACTGTAGAACTAAGAGGTAAAATTGCTATTTTCTCTCAACTTGATGGTGGGTTGTTCCATGAGGCTTGGGAAAGATTTAAATTGATTTTAGTTCTCAGTTCACATCATAGATACCTTTTAGAATTATTGAATCAATTTTTCTATGATGGACTTGATGTGTTGTAACTATAACATGCATAAATAGCAAGTGCACTAGTCGCACAAAGTAATAAAGTGGTGAGTGAGTATTGTTCCCATGAGGATTGGTTGCTAAGCACTAAGTTTTCTACTGTTTTCAAGTTGGAGCAATCGAGTTGTTTGGATTAATGGGAGAAAATTAAACTTAAAGCTAAAACAAAATTTCTAAATATTCAAAGCTAAATTATGAAAGCAAGATTTAAAACAAGGATAAAATCAATTCAAACAAACGGGTAGGGTTTTGACTTCATTCGGACTTTATAGGTTAAACCTAAGGATTATACTAATTCCATATTCACATGCATTGATTGTAAATCGAATTCTCTAAAGTGTAAAATATACCTTCTCAGGCTATATTTCCTTACTCTTCCCTAGTAAACTCGCACCCAACAAAATGAAGATTAATAGTTCAAAGCTCATTAAGCACAAAGAATCCTAGTTTGATTTCATTCTCAAATCTATCTCTAGCATTCAATACTACAATGGTGATTATCCAAGAAGCTTAACACGATTCATTTCTCAATCTCATCATGTTCATCAATTAATAACATTAAAAACAGAATAAACCCACAATAATTGCAATAGCATATGAAAAATAAAAATCAATTGCTTAATCCATGAGAATCCGAACTACATCAAAACCCTAACCCAAAATGGGTTAGTTCATAGCTAAATCAACAACACAAACAAAAGAAACGAAAAACCCAATGTTCAACATAATGAAAATAAGAGAAAGGATAAGAGATCTCCCAAATGACGAATCCACTAGTTTTAATCTCGAATCTTCACCCTTTTCAATCAAAGTTCACCCAAAATCAACATAAGAAAATGAAAATAGCTGCCCTCTACTAAAAACGAACGACCCCTTTACAAAAAATGACTAAGTTTTGCTTTTATACCTCGCCCAAAAACCTAGGAAAATGCCTAAAAATGAAACTGTGTGTTTTGGAATTCACAGAGTTCGCCGCGGCGAAGAAGGATTCTCGCCGCGGTGACGAAGTGAAATAAAACTCTTGTGCGCAACTCTCTTCGTCGCGGTGAACCTTCATGTGGAATTCTGAATTTACATAATTGCCCTCCACTTGCTTCTTTGCTTGAATCTTCGATCTTCGACGCTCTCCTCATAGAAACAAGCTTCATAGTGCTCCACTCTGCTTCAGAACTTTCCCAACTTCTGAGATTCCGTTCACTTCTAAGTCCAAAAACTCCAATTCGCTCATTATTTGCATAAAATGTCCATTTTAGCCTGAAACACAAAATATAAAGAATTAAGTAGTAATTCAGGTCAAAATGAACTAAAAAGTATCTGAAATCTGACTAAAAAGTCTAGTAAAAACAGTATAAGCCACAGATTATTAGGACTGACACAAGCTTGCCAGACTATAGTTGATAATGTTGCAGGAGGTGCCATGGGAGTAAAGACTGCAGAGGAGACATACAAGTTGTATGAGATGCTTGGTGCCAACTCCCAATAGAAGAGTGTTAGAGAGAAAGCAAAGGGAATTTATGAAGTGAGTGCTAACACCGAGTTGGAGATGCAAGTGTCCGAATTGTCAAAGCAAGTCAAGACCATGTGTAACATGATGATGGGGCAAGGACAGAGTAGTTCCAATGAGGTATGTGCTATTTGTGGTAATGTTGGCCATATTACTAATGTCTGTCCTTCAGGTGAGAGTTTTCCAGAATTTGTGGAGCAAGCGAACATGATGAACTCTTACAACCAAAGACCCCACAATCCGTATTCAAACACATACAATCCTGGGTGGCAGAACCATCCAAACTTTTCATGGAGAAACAACCAACTGCAAGGAAGTTGTGAAGAACGTTCCAACTCAATGGAAGAACTGAACAAGGAAGCTTGCAAGGAATTACGAACACATCATGCAACCAAAGAAGCCATCATTGGAGGAGACATTGAATAGTTTCATTCAAGCTTCTCAAAAGAACAATCAAAACTTCAAACAAAGATTCCAACAACAAGATGCAACCATAAGGGAGATGGAATTCTAGATAGGCCAAATTGCAGAATCATTACAAGGCCATGTTCCTGGGAAGTTACCAAGCCAACCTGAGTAAGGGAAAGCGGTCACGGTTTTGAGGAGTGGTAAGGCAATTAACAAAGACATCAATTATGAACCTAATAAGCCTTTGTTTAATCATGCAAGACAAAAAGAAGTCAAGGGGAAGCAACAGAGTGAACCAGTTCAGAGTGAAGAGATTGACCCTCCATATGTGCCA
The DNA here is from genome assembly GCA_026225825.1 of Pistacia integerrima. NCBI lineage: Eukaryota > Viridiplantae > Streptophyta > Magnoliopsida > Sapindales > Anacardiaceae > Pistacia > Pistacia integerrima. The sequence goes on along the minus strand of CM047737.1, from coordinate 15,245,220 downwards.
CCGAAGCCCTACGTTCCATCCCTCCATTTTCTGGGTCATTTGATTAAAAGCAAATGGGATAAGTCATTTTCTAATATCTATGACATTTTATCTAAGGTTAATGTGAACTTACCCTTGCTTGAATTGGTCAAGAAATTGCCGGCTTATGCTAAATTCTTCAAGGAGTGGAACACCCGAAAGCGTCAGTATGAACCTAACGAGAAAGTCTTCATTTTTTAGACAATAAGTGCGGTTTTGCAACACAAGTTACCACCCAAATTGAAAGATCCTGGGAGTTTTATTATCGACATTACAGTTTGTAGTAAAAAGAAGAAGCAAGCTATGTTGGATTTGGGTGCAAGCATCAATCTCATGCCGTATTCCACGTATCAGCAGTTGGGATTGAAAAGACTAAAACCTACAACAATTGCCTTGTAGTTAGCCGATCGGTCAATGAAATATCCCAAAGGTATAGTTGAAGATGTTTTAGTTCAATTTGATAAACTAATTATTCCTATTGATTTTGTAGTGATAGACATGGAGGCATTGACAACTAGAGATAAGGAACAACCCATTTTGCTTGGACGTCCGTTCATGGCCACGACGAGGATAGTTATAGATGTTCAGCAAGGAAATTGCGAATGAAAGTGCTTGATCAAACCATTGAGCGTTCGGTTTTCCATTCCATACCTTTGCCGTCTAAAAAATGCTTAAATGTTGACTCCTTGAACCCCACCATTGTTTCTAATGTTGTGCAAGAATGGAGTGAAGACAAGTTAGGGTTAGCTTTGCTGGTGGAGGATGGAAATGTTGATGATGCAAAAGTGAAGGCATTTTTGGCAGGAATTGATAGAGTGAGATCAAATGCCTCTACTGTTGAGTTAAGGATGCCACCTTGAATGACGACTGAGCATTCCATCTAGCTTAGGACGATAAACAAGCACTTTTCAAGAGGCAACCTGAATGTTTCTTTTCCTTTATTTGTTTCATTTTTTATTTTATTGTTTTTGTTCAGTTTTTTTTTTTTTTTTTTTTTCAATTTACTGTTTTGATTGTGTTATTTTGTATTTTATTTTATATGTGTTTGAACTTTTAGGAAATCTAACACTTGGTTTAATTTTTCCATAAAAACCACTTAACGTCGCGGCTCAGATTATTCAGGCCACAGTGTAATTTCATCATCAAACTTGAAAACGACACAAACGTGTAATCAGGTCGTAGCGCAAATAATTCGTGCCATGGCGAAAATGTGCGATTTAACATTCAACGACGTAAACACACCTCAGCGCAAAAATTTCAAGTCGTGGCGCATTTACGCCACTCTTCATTTTGCGCGTGAAAACCTGAATCATGCCACATCGCAAAACTTTGCACCATGGCGCATTTCGTATACTATAGAAAGATCAAATCAGTTTCAGTTGCACTGAAGCACAGTTCTCTCAACTTGTTTTCTATTAATCATCTAATTTTCTTGCTGAAAATCACTCCTCACACATCCTAAACACTTGATTTTGCAGAGATTACTCCATTTGAGTGTTTACAGACGCTTCAGCGGATCTAGTAGTTTGAGTTATCTTAGTCAGGAGTGGATTTGGGACAGTTATATTTCCCGTATACCCAGGGGGTTTTTAGTCGAGGGCACCTGTTGGTGATGTTGACATGGCTGGAGATGATGATGATGGTGGTGGTGGTGATGGTGACCAACAATGAGAGCCTAGATGGATTTGTTGATTGATTTCCCCTTTTTCATTTTCTTTTCTACACTTTCGTTTTTAGTTTATTTTGTGTGTGATCTTACTTTTCAGTTGTAAAACTCTAGTTATTTTATTATGATTTTGATGTTATTTTCATTTCTGTTTTATTTTTATTTCCATAAGTATTATGCGAATTAATAGACAACATGTGTCATTTTCTTTTGTGTTGGTGGATTTCATGTTGATTACAAGATATTCATGCAGTGGCATTACTCCCAGACTTTACGATTTGTTACTCAAAAGGGGGGTAACTCATTTCTTTCCTTTTACCTCTACGTTGTTTTGTTGGCTACATTAGGGACAATGTAGGATTTTGGTTGGGGGTGGGAAAGTATGAAATTTTTGCATGCCTGTAAATTTTTTATTTATGGAAGTTTGTGTTTATTGGATGAAGTCAAATGTCTGTGATGTTGTTGATTGTAATGACATGTAGTATTTAGAAGAGGTGATTTTTACACTAATTCAAGAATTATCCTGGATGTTGATTTTTGCTTGAGTTCGGAACTCTTGGGTTTGTGGTTTGTTTAGTTGGTTGGTTGGTTCTAGCTTTTAGAGGTGTTTTGTGGTTAATTTCCTACGTTTTTATGAGATCCCTAAACTCTAGAACTATTTGATGATCACTTGAGGTGAAATCCTAAACAACACATGATTTAAGAAATGACTTAGGCCATCTTTGGACTGTTTGTGCCTTTCAAGCCAACCTTTTATGCTATTATCCTTAGTCACCTCGTTGAGCCTTATTGTATATATTTAGCCTTGATTTTCTTTTTTTCAACCCGCAATAACCTGTCCCATGTAACTCTTAAACACATTTCTTACCTATGATTTTCTTTTAAGAGGAATTAATCTGAAATTTTGAAAGTGTTATGTGTGTGGCTTCGAGATTGTGTAAGACTTTTGTTAGGATGTTCGAAAGACCGGGTTAGGGATTTTTGTCTGGAAAAAAGGGAATTGGGTGATATCATTGCTTCCTAAATTATGTGTTTTTATTATTGATCCCGAAAAAAAGAAAAAAGAATAAAAAAAAATCAAGTCAATAAGGAAGTATGAAAAGGGTAAATATTCGATTGTGGTTGGGGAGAGTGATGCAATAAAAAGAAAAAAATAATAATAAAGGGTTTCGAGTTTAAGAGAGTAAGTTGTTTTGAGCGATTGTGTTCTTTGAATTGTAAGATTTTTCCTCTTAATTGCTTAAATCCCTTATGTTCTTTCATAACCCATTACCTTAGCCTAACGATACAAGCTTAATGAAGTCCAAACGATCTGAGTTGTGTGTTGCTCTACATTAGTGGAGAGTGATCTGAAAAGTAGGCCTACGGAGTTGTGTTTTTAATGTTTTCTATTATATGGGGTCGAAATGTTGTTTTCTTTTGGAGATCGCTATGAAACCACCTATAAATCTAGGATTAATGGTTTGTGGATTGACTATGATGGAGAGTTGAGGACGAAGGTGAAATTGATTTTTAGGGTGTTCTTGGATGTGTGTGATCATTGTTTGTTCTGTTGTTATGTCTGTATGCAATGTATGAGACATATTTATTGTTGTATCTAGGAAATCCATGTTTTGTATATATGTGTGTTAGGAAATGGTAGGATGTTTGTGGGTTGCATCGCTAAAAACCATCACGAGACTATAACTCATCCAGCAGGGAGACCTAGGGGTTTAAAGGCTTATTGCAATCATGTCAACCTATGGAAATGGTTTAGTTAGGAATAGATTTTATCGCTTTCATTACTAAGGACTAGCAATAAGCTGGTTGGGGGTTGTGTTGAGTGTTAAAAATGTAGATTTATTTTGTGATTTGGTGGTGAAATTGTAAGAAATTCAAGTTTTAACGCATTATTTAGGATGAGTTTTCTTACTGGTTTTGTTATCTTCCAGGTTCACGGGTTTTGTTCTATTTTCAGGTATTCAGGTCCAAAAAGATGGATTATTCATGCTTGTGTTGGTGTTCGGACATCCTAGAGTCGTCGAGGGTAGATAAATCAAGGCGAGGGAAGAAAAGGTGAAATTCTGCATTTGAGCCGTAATGCACTTTTCTGAGCCACGGCATGAAGATGACGAAACATAAATTGAGCCGTAGCACACTTTTCTGCATCACGGCATAAAGTCAACGAAATCCAACTTGCGCTACAGCGCAATTAATCTGAGCCATGACGCAATTCAAGTGAGTCGTGGCGCAAAACTTTGGGCCATAGTGCAAATCGCAATATTTGTAAAAACTCTGCATTTTCAACCCTAATTTGGGCAACCATTATTTATAATTATGCCATTTTGCCTAAAAACTATATAAAGGCAACTTTACTCCATTTTTCATATATATTAGGTTTTAGAGAACACTTTTTCAACTTTGAAGGCTTGGGAGAGAGCGATTGATTGTGTAAGGCAAATCCTTGATCATCTAGAGTGGATTTTGCATCCAAATGTGTAAGTGTAAGATCAAAGTTTGTTTTCTTGTATTTATGAGTAGCTAAACTCTTTCCTAGTGTATCCAATGTAGTCTAATTAGACTATTATATTTCTTGCTTAATCGAATGTTTAATTGATCCAATGGTATCTTAGTTTCGTTCATTCATGTTTATTGAGTTGATTAATCATTATTACTGCATGATTGCCTTTGATTTATGGTTGAATGGTTGTATGAGTCAAGGTTAGGCTACATGCCACTAGCTAATCTTGATTATCTCTTAATCTTTGATCGTAGTTGATGTTTGATTGTGTTTAATAGTTGATTGATTGACTATATGAGTTGGGGTTAGGCTACAGGCCACTAGTTAATCTCAGATTGCTCTGATGAATGATTGATTTATGTCTGTGCGATGTCCTCGACAGATGTGAGTTGGTTCGAGTTCGTTTTGGTACTTTTATGCATAATGGGTTTTTGTGATTTAGATTAGGCTACACGCCACTAGCTAGTTTGGATTATGAAAACACTAGGTTGATCCGGTTGGCCGCGGCATGATCTTACCTTGGTAAGTATCAACCCTAAGATTTGGATTGATAAACATCGGTTAGATTAATAACATAAAGTAGGATAATTATGGTGAAATTGGATACACTAGACCATTTCTCATTGTTGATCACTCGTTTAGATATCTTTTTTACCTTAGATGTCATTTTAGTATTTTTGTTATTTTTATTTGAATTTTTGTTAATTTAGATTTTATTGAATTGTTGGATATTTTTATTATCTCACTTGATTTCACTGTTTTGGTTGTTTTTACATAGTATTAGATTAATTGATAGCTCAACTCTCTATGGGATTGACCCTTATTTGTGCACTTTATTGCAATAGCGACCCGTGCACTTGCGGGGGAATTAAAGTTGTTTTTAACCGAACAGCTATGCCGTAATTAAAACAAATAAACTTAAATAAATCTAAAGAATTGATGAGGTAACCAACTTAAACTAAAAATAACTAATACTAAACAAACTGATAGAGAACAAATTCAAAACCAATTTAAGAACCAATGAACAAAAACCTAGGTATCCAATTTCACCATTGTAATCTAGTTTTATGTCAACTATCAAACTATTGTTATCTCAATCCAATTTCTAGGGTTCGCACTCACATAATTAAGGTATTATCGTAAGGCGTTCGGGTTAACCTAGTGTCTTTATCACAAGGCTAGCTAGGGTGTATAGTCTACCCTAATGATTAAAAACCCATTAAATACAAGAGCACTCGAAATCATGAATAAAGGCACATCTGTTAGGGCGTATGCACAAATACTAATCATTCAAGAAATCATGAACCAATTTGCATTCTGTCTGAGCGTATGCACAAAATACTAATCATTCATTCACATGAGCTAATTAAGATTAACTAGGGCGTGTAGTCTAACCTTATCTCACACAATCAATTAATTAATAAAGGTGATTAAGCAATAACATCAATTAAAGATTGAGTAAAGGACAATGAATAAAACTAGAATTGCAATGGATTGATAAAACAAATAGAATTGATAAAGACATAAAACCTTCTTATTAGGCTACATTGGATCCCTAGAAAAGTATTTAGTTACACATGATTATAAGGTAATCAAACCTCAAACCTTTCAAAAACATGAAGTACAAGAGAAAAAGATGAAACCCTAGGTGGATCTCTTCTCTTTGCCTCCAATTCTCTCCAAGTTGAAGTAAAAGTCTCCCTAAAAATACCTACAGACATCCTTTTATAGTGCTAGGGTTGTGGAAAAGTAATGGGAAAAATCCTAGACAAAATAGGAGAATAAAATTCAGTTCTAGGCGAAATAGAATAGGAGAATCCTAATGAAATTAGGATTCCTTCACACAAGCTGCACAAAGGTATCCAAAATAGAACATGATAGCTTCTGAATCTGGAAATTTTTTTAACATATTAATTGTAGGTCTTAAAATAATTTTTCCAACACTTCAAGAATCATCCAAATATAAGTCTATAGCTCAAGTTATTGTAGAAACACTGAAGCATGTTCCAAAACCCGCTTCTGCTTGTCTGACGTAACTTTTGGATCAATATTTAACAATTTCCTAGATCAAAATGGATCACAACAAAATCATAAAAGTTGTAGCTCCATATCTTATCTTTACAACGCCACTAGAATCAGGTCAATCGGAGTTGTGTAACTCAAGTTATGCTCATTTTAGTGCAGCACGTTCTGGCAGAAAAACTCCCAAGCATAAAATTCATGAAGTGCGCCCCGACATGATTTATTGGCACTGCAGCATTAAGTTTCTGTCCATTTTACAATTTTATACTACGGTGTGGGAATAGTTCCTCTGCGGCACATGAATAGTTTTATTGCGGTGAACAAATTCAAAAATCCATAACTTCTTTATTTGAGCTTCGATTCTCAAACCGTTTGTTCCTACATGATTATGATTCTTTCCTCTTCAATGTCCATGCTTGAAATCCTCATTTTTCAGCACCTAAACACCTGAAAATTCACAAAACATACCCATAATTCTAGAAAACAAAAGAGATACAAAAATTAAGTAAAATTAACCAATTAAACCTAATTCCCTCACAAAATAGCCTTAAAATCACTAAGTATAAGTGCACTCATCAACACTTAGTAAGAAAGCGCAAGCGTCATCGCATTTGTGAAAAATCACTATACATATGCCGCAAAAGTTCTCATAAAAGGCTTTTGTTGCGTTTTCCCATTGATGACTGTGACGTGATAATCCTAGGATTATACTTTATTTCCAATTGATTTTATTAGGGTTTTTGAATACTTCTCATTAGATTTGGCCCTGAATTGTTATTTCAACATATTTTATGTTTTAGGCCTAAACGTGCTTTTGGAGCAAAATGAAGCAAATATGAGTTTGTTGACCCAGATTTGAGTGTAATTCAGAAGATTGGAGAAGTTCTGAGGTTGATTGGAAGCACTTTTGAAGCTTGACCTAATCGAAAATCAAGAAGATTGAAGATTCAAGTGAAAAAGTGAGCTGAGGGTAGTTCCATAAATTTAGCCGAAGAAAATTAGCACTTCGCCATGGCAAGGTTTCTCATGGAATTCTTGGCAACAACCTATTGCCATGGCAAAGAAAATTCCTTGTCGCGGCAAAGTCTAGAAAATTTGTAATTTTAATACTCGTCGTTTTGCTTTATAGGCGGTTTGTCCTAGGGATTTAGGTTAGTATAAAAAGAAAGTAAGTCATTTTAGAAGGGGAGTTCATCATTTTAAAGAGAGTTTAGAAGAGGAGAAGAAAGATTCAAGATTTGGGCTTCAAATTAGAGATGAATTCTCTGTCTTTTCAATTCCTTTTATGTTGAACTCAGAGTTCTCTATTTTGTTTATGTTAGATTTCATGTTTATCATGAGCTAACTTGTTCTAGTTAGGGTTTTGATGGATCCTTGATTTAACTTGCTAAATCTATGAATTTCTTACTGTTCTTAAAATCTATTATTGTGATTAAGTGTTTATCTTCGGTTTGTGTGTGTGTGTGTGTGTGTTTGGATGTTGGGTTTTCATTCAAATGACTTGTTGAACATGTTGAGGGTAAAAAGAGATTCATAAGTGGCTTCTAGGGATGGATACCTAAGGTTGAGCGAAAACTAGAGATAGATAAACACGACCTTTGTAATCTTGATAGGATTCCACAATGCTTAAGAGGCCTTGAATTAGTAAGCCTCAAATTTTGGGTGCGGAGGCTTAAGAGGAATAGATGGGATGGTATAACCCAAGAGGGAGTGCCAAACATCTTAAGGAGTTTGATTTTTAGTCATCACAATAGAATTTGAACAATTGGAATTCATAGGTTAAGTTAGTTTAACTTGGTGAAGTTAAAAAACCTAACTTCTTCGTTTTAAGTAAATTTCATCCATTTGCATTAATTTAGTTTTAATTTACAATTCTAGCAAGTTTTAATACTTTGTTTTAGTTTAATTAATTTTGTCTCCCATAAATCCATTTTTTGTGTCCTTCAATTAGTAATAGATTAGAAAATTTGGAAGTCAATTCACAATCTTTGTCGGATGATACTCACTTTATCACTTTATTACTTTTTGCGACTAGTGCGCTTACTATTTTTGCTTGTGAACGAAATCATAAGCATCATGACAATACTCCATTTCATGCAACTAAACAGTGTCTTGCACTCAATACGAAAGTGCAAGCGTCATCATATTTGCAAAACTCAACGCTTATATGTCACAAAAAATTCATGTAAATGGTTTTTGTAGCATTTTAAAGTTGCCGATTGTGACGTAAGTCTAATTTTTAAAGTGCATGCGTCATGGTATTTGTGAAAACCACTATATATTTTACTGTAAAAGCTCTCGGAAAAGCCTTTTGCAGCGTTTTCTGTTAGAGTAGGTGCCTTAGAGCCAATCACATATTGTAAATTGACTCTATGTATCATGTTATTTTATTAATAAAAGGCATTTTTATTATATCATCATTCTATATGTATTCCTATATGTCCTTAGAATGGTAGAACTGTGACGAGGGTATCGAGTGTTATAAATCTCAATTGTGAGGACCTTATGAGCACATAGTGGCCATTCTAGAATTGTCCATACCCTCAGTATTATCCTGACAAATGACCCCATCGAAAAGTAGTGATAGATCTCACATGTCAAAGTTGTTTGGTGACAACTTCATGACGCGCATGGGTGCTTGTTATTTACAAGTTCACTAGACTGGCCCATAGAGGATTCCATATAAATGGTAACCCCAGTGTCTATAGAATACATCCTCTAACGGATGGTGGTGCATGTGATCCTTAGACTTGAGATCACCAGAGCGCCTTATGTAAATATTTGTGTAGTATGACACTTGCCTAATGTAATCCTATTTAGGGTTATCAGTATGGTAGTGATTGGCTATATTGAGAAGTACACTATGGTTATGGTGGGTTGGCAAAGGATTCATCACTCTTGGGTACAAGAGAAATTATCTCACTAAGTTATTTAGTAAATGGCAACGACCTTAAATCTGTAACGACTCCATTCTCATAAAAATATGCATAGTAAAAGTACATGTAAAATAACATAAAAAGTTGGGCCCAAAATTTTCTTTTATTAAACATATGTATTCTTTATACAAATATATACAAGATTTGTATCATATGCAAAACTATCAAAATAGGGTGGACAATGTAGCCAATTCTCTTCGTGTGCCGATGTCCATCCGACCGTGTCCTCATCTAGAACCTGCAAAAACATAGGGAACAACGGGATGAGCACAAAACAATGCTCAGTAAGTAAACTCTCTACTCAACTATCCCCGTAACTCTCTCTCTAATTCTTTCCCTACAATTTTCTTTTATTTACTCTTTCTCTTATACAACTCTCTGTTTTCTCTTTCTCATAACTCTTTTCTACTAACTCTCTTTCTAGTAAGTCACGGCCCCATCTGACCGGAGGCACGCCTGGGACTCGCTCCCACTCCCTGTGACTTCTACTCATTTTAGCCGATCGGACTTGGTTATGCATGGATTCGGAACCTTTGGCCATGTGAGTGCATAGAATCTCTCGGGTAAACTCGGGTATAGCCCTCATCCGCATGTACTCTACGGGCTACACCACTTCTCTCTCTGATACTCATGCCGCTCTCTCAATGCGGCGTACATGCGGGAATACTCTACCCGTACTCACAGGTTCCCCATCACACAACCTACTCTATTCTCTTGTTTAGCACTACTCTAGCTTTTACTCTATAGTGCTTATTCTCTCTTTCTCTTTACTCTTAGAGTAGCTTAAACTCAAAATCTCTACTCTCTTCTCTAGTGCATAATTAATGCATGGTTAATGCACATAAATGACTCATGCTCATTAATGCATTTATGAGATGCAATTATGCCATGTACCAAAAATTAAGGCTTTCTACTCTTACTTATGCTTCTCTTAAGCATTTCATCATACAACTCATGTGCATATAAAACTCTACTCTAACTCTAACTTTTCTCTTTTCTTTAATCATCCAAATGGGAGGAAACTCCCTCATAAACTCTAAATTTGCTATCAAAAGAAAAGCACTTCAAAAAGCTTGCTCAAAACTTCCTCCAACTTCAATCAAACTGAACCCAACATCAAGCAAATAAAACACTTCTCATAACTCAATTTATGTGTATTACTCATTAATAACTACTAGTCTCATTCATCTCACTTCAACAAACATAATGAATACACATTTATATATATAACTCTCTACTCAAAAGAGTTCTTAATCTCAACTTGGGTTGAATTTACTTACCTTATGAGGAAATAGCTTCTTTAACACTTCTCCTTTCCTTTGGGAGCTTGCCTTCTCTCTACAACTTTAACCAACAACAACAACAACTTGAGACTTTAATCAAAACATAATCAAACTCTCATCTAAAGCAAGAATCCTTACCTTAGGATGCTTTAGATTAAAACCCTACTAAAAAGTTACTCAAAAAGCTCTTGGAAATCCTTGGAAGATTGAAGGAATTTAAGAGAATTTGGAGAATGGAGGAGGCGGTGGAATGGGAAAATGAAAAGCTCTCAAAGACTAAGCCCCTTAAATATCTTCTAGCAAACTCATTCTTCCCATTTTGCCCTTGCTCTTTCTTGGAAATTTCATCCATATCCTTTGATTCCTTACAAACACACCCCCATACCAACATATTCTCCATGAAATTTCCTTACATTTTACTCCCCACTTTTCCTGCTAATTAGGGGTAAAATGGTCAAATAGCACCTAAGGGAAAAAATATCTAAAACTCAATAAACTTTTCAACCGGCACGTCGCCGCGGCAAAGAAGCTTCCTTCGCCGCGGCGAAACTGTCTAGCAGCTTCCTCGTGGCTTCAACACCTCTTCGCCGCGGCGAAGATTATTCTTTGCCCCGGCGAACCCTGTAACAACAAAAACCTTCTAATTTTGACTCATTTCAAGGCAAATGCTCAACATATCAATACAATCAAAGACCAACCAACCAATATTCAACAAAACCAACTCAATTAAGAGTGAAATAAGAAACATTAGCTACGAACCTCAAGTGGGGCGTTACAAAATCTATGGCCACAGTGGAATTGAGTTGTTGCTCAAATCCAATTTTATTTGGTCGTTGGGTCGATAACTGAATACGAATATGTCAAAGTAATTTATATTTAAACTTGACACTATTTATATGCTTCAAACCTTCATGAGATAATAGATGATCAAGTGATTGAATTGCACAGTAATCATACCGTTAATAAGAAACTACTTCGTTGAATCTGAATCTATCAGGTGGCCATGATGCCTTGCTAGAGGCCAATCTTGGTCAATGCGTAGTGAGACAATTAATTGGGTGTTAATCGCAATACTATCCACTGCCAATATGATAAGGAGCCTATGGGTCACACATTTAGGAGACAGTTTGAAGATTAAAGTGTAAAGGGGCAATTTCATCTTTTTAAGATGAAAGGGTATTTTTGTAATCTTGCAATGAAATTAAATTTGTTGGAAGGTTGTCGCCTATGTCCAATTTTATATTGGAATTTAATTTGTGAGATTACATATTTATTTGTATAAATATATACATTTAATTGTATTATTATTGGAATTGATATTTATATATATTAAATAATTAATGGATAATATATATATATATATTTTTTTTTTTTTTATGTATGTATATATATTCCATTAATTAACTTTTCCACTTAATTTAATCCTAGCCGCCTAAAACTAGGCGCCTAACACTAAAAGTGAGAGAGAATTTTTATAAAATTCACGGCCCCTTGTTCATCCTTGAAACAAACAATTTAATCTAGCAAATTAGATTGTTTGTAATGTCCTGTCTTCGTGTAGATACCGTTCATGCAATCTTGTTCTTGGAGTGAAAGCGAATCTGAGTAATCGAGAGAAGGAACTGCCTAAGGCAGGTAAAAACAAATAATATCTAATTTATTATTTTGTTTATAACATGTAAATAATGCAAATCAATATAAGGACCAATGGGGTTTTGCATATTAATCGAAAAATTTTAAAATTCCGTTGCGTATGATTCAATTAGTGCCTAATAGTAGTATCAGAGCCTCTTATATCTGATTGCATTATTTAATTTGTGATTTTAATTGTGTGATTAGTTGATTGCATGATTAGGGTTTTTAATTTGATTAATTTGTTTGATTGATTGGATTAAAAAATTGATATTTGTTGTGTTGATTGTTTTTGCATCTATTTTTATTTTTGTTGAAAATAAAATGTTTGTTTTTGGAACCCTAGGAGCACCACCATATGTGGTGGTGCACTGCTGCCTTGCGTGATTACTCATTGAGATAGCAACTGCACGACAACAACTACCTGACAGCTGCGCGCAGCAACACAGCAGTCACACGCTACTGCGCACGATGGAGTAGTGGCCACGCATGCAGCCTTGGCCGTGCAGCAACTATTGCTCCTTTGCTAAACACCGCCATGTGCGGTGGCTGCCATGGGCTGTGCGTAGTTGCACACGGCCAAATCCCACTAGCCGTGTGCTTCCATGCATGGCCTTGACCTATAGATTTTGTTTTCACACAAGGTCCTGATCTACGCACAACATATCAGTTTTGGACAGCCCACTGCACTCCTCGATATATCGCTCTTGATCGCACTACAGAGCATATTTTGGAGCGAAACAAAATTTCACGTGTTGCTCTATGTGTGAGGATCATGTCGGTAAGCTTGTACAGGTTCTTTGACAGGTGTAGCAAGGGGTTTCGATTAGTTATCGAACAAGTAGTTTTTCCTACACATTGTCATGTGTGATCTTGCTGCATGTTCGACAATTGAACATAACTGATGCTACAGTGACTCAAATGATTCATGAATTGCACCATTAGTTTGATGAAATGTTGGTGCATGTTCAACATGTCTTTAAACGCTACTGGTGGAATGCGTCGATGCATATAAAACTACTTAACTGACAGCTTGCGTAATGGTTCAATGGGCTTAATTTTTGGGCTGTTTTCGCGTTGTTGCGCATTGACAATGCGCTAAGCAGATTCTATAACATGTTGTTGCATATTATAAATATTTTGGAGGCTCAATAGAGTGAAGCTCGACAACAAGGGACTAAACTATAAAATCTAAAACTTGTTGGGTTTAAAGTTAAACAACAAGGGGTAATTAAATTTTACCAATCTGATCAGAATTAAGTTTTTGATTTTATTATGCATATTCTAGTGTTTGAATTTGCATGGTGTTTGGTGCATTTGCCTTCAGACCTAGTATTGACTATATTTGGGAATTTGTATTTTCAATTTAAATAGGGCCTGGGTGTGCTGCCTACCTTCTTACTCTTTTGTAATTTCTTTCTCTCATCTTACAATTTTCAATTTAGAGTAGATGCCCTAGAGCCAATCCTATTTTGTAAATTGACTATTTGTAATCATGTTTTATTATCAATAAAGGCATTTATCTATATCATGTTATCTGATTATATTCTTATAAGAAAATGATATATGTCCTTAGCATAGTAGAACTATGACAAGGGTATCGAGTGTTTAAAATCTCGATAGTGACAACCCTATGAGCTCATATGGTGGCCATTCTAGAAACGTTCGTAACCTTAAGTATTATCCTGACCTAGGGCACAGATAATACGTTAAGGCTATCATAGTGTTGGACAACCTTATAGAAAGGTAGTGATAGATCTCATTTGTCAAGTTTGTTTTGTGACAACTTGGTGCAACACATGGGTGCTTACTATAGGCAAGTTCACTAGACCGGCCCACCGGAGGATTCCACATAGTTGGTTACCCTAGTGTTTGTGGAACAAATCCTCCAACGAATGCTGGTGCATGTGATCCTTAGACTTGAGATCACCGAAGTGTCTTGTGCACCGATTGGTGTAGTTTGACACTAGCCTAATGTAGTCCTCTCAAGACTATCAGAATGGTATTGGTTGGTTGCATTGAAAAATGTATCGAGACTATGATGGATCGACAGAGGATTCATCACTCTTGGGTACGGAGAAATTATCTCACTGAGTGATTCGGTAGATGGCAACGACATTAAATCTATGGTCATAGTGGGATTGAGTTGTAGCTCAATCCAAACTATTTTGGTAGTTGGTCCAATAACCGAATACCTAGATATCAAGGATATCTGAGGTTGACACTACTTCTATGCTTCGGCCTTGATGAGATAATAGATGATGAAATGATTGGATTGTACAGTAACCATATCGTTGATAGGTAACAATTTCACTGAATCCGAATTTCTATCAGGTGGCCATGATGTTTGGCTAGAGGTTAATCTTGGTTGGTGTATGGTGGGACGATTGATTGATTGTCAATCACGATGCTATTCACTATCGATATGTAAGGAGCGTTTGGGTTGCACACATAGAAGACGGATTAAGCATAAAATTCATGAGAGGGTTATTTTCGTCATTTATGATGAAATGGCATTTTCGTCTTTTAATATGAAAGGGCATTTTGGTAATCTCACAGTGTAATTAAATTTACTGAGGTTGTTGTCTAAATTAAATTTCATATGGAAATTAAATTAGTGAGATTATATACATTTAAATATTTAGTTTATATATATATATTTAAATATAATGGATATTATCTAATATTAATATTGATAATGTGAAACTCAAATTCGGTTTTTAAATTTGAATTGAAATACCATGTTTGGTTGCAAAGGGAATCTATTCCAATTGGAATAGTGGCTATTCCAATTTGGAATAGGGTTTTAGTGTGCACTACTTAAGTGCAACTAAAATTAATTCATTAATATGAATGAAATTAAAATTGCAAAATTAAAAAAAAAAACACCCTAGCCTCCTCTCTCTCTCTCAAAGAAAAATTCTGCAGAATTTTGTTCCCATAGTTGAGTGAATTACCTAGCCTAATAATTCCTCAATAACATTTGTCCCGTCTTCATGTGGATACTAGGAGTTCATTCCTAACTTGGAGTGAGAGCAAATCACATCAATTGGAGGAGCCTCCAAACGTTGGTATGGCATTAAACTTATTTTAAATATTTTCTTGTATTAAATTGATGTAGATCCGTAATTGGATCATGTTTTATGGTTTTTGTGATCGAAAAGTTTTATTTTTCCGCTGTGTAAATTATCCAAAAACCAACAACTCGAGGTTTCTCTTCAATGATGTAAAATTAAATTAGAATTTTATTTTAATTTATTGTAATGATTGAGCAAGAAGAAGCATTGGATTGAAAAAAGGTGTTTTTCCATTAAAGACTCCCTATTTATATTTATTTACCTAGGTTGATGTATCAATTCCTCTAGACTCAAGAAAATCGGTTTTAGTTAAGGCAATGCGCTAACATGTTTATCTTTATTACTTAGTATGTATGCTAAGGGTGAATGTTATGACAATAACATGTTAATAAAGATAATAAAAATGATGAGACCAAAAGCAAAACCCTTATTAAAGATATTATGTCTAATATACGCCTTCCATCACTATGGACTTAATCAAACTATTGTTCTTTGTGAACTTGTTCGCATCAACGAAGGGTAGACTTTCTGCTAGTGGGAGGTTAAATTACATTGGAGTTTTTCCTGAATAGTGTTGGGTCAAGACTTAACTAGTAGTTTTGCTTGTTTGCATCACCGAAGGTTGATAAACATACAAGAGGCGTAGTAGAGAAGTGTAATCAAATGGTGCACGATTTGACATGTAGTGTCTACTCTACTGATCCAAGAGTTACACTTGAGGACAATGGTTGGTGCCATAGAATTGTGTAATTGGTTTTGTGGTCCAATTTACATTTGAGAATTAATGGTTGGTGCCATTAGTTGATATAAATTGAGTTTGTTTGACCTACCTAAATCAACACATTTTAGCTTGTTCGCATCAACAAAGGTTTAAAACGGAATTGATGGGATCTTGGCCCACTAGGGAGACCAATGGGCCTTCCCAAGTTTAATAGTGATGGCCATTAAATCTTGAGTAAAATAGTGGGAGCATTTAATTGATTAAAGACCTTATTAATTAAATTCATATAATATGATATTAACTCTATTTATTTTTGCACTTGTAGACTCAAAAAATGACTACCAACATAATTTCATTACAATCGATCATTGAAAAAGAAAACAAGCTAGATGGTACAAACTTCACGGATTGGTACCAAAATCTTCAGATTGTACTAAAGTCCGACAATAAGTTTTATGTCCTCAATGAGCCTGTTCAAGCTACTCTTAGTTCTGATACTACACAGGAGGAGAGAGATGCTTATGCAACGTATCTTGACTATGTTGACAATGTAAAATATTAGTTGCTGATGGGGTTTACGCAGTGGAAAACAAAAATAAAATCCCCAACAACAACATTGAACCTAGGAACCGTATACCCGATTTATGTTATTTACATATGAAAAGATATTGAATATAAAATTTCCATATTTCATACTAGTGTTTGGAGGCACTTTCAATCGATACGAATCGCTCCCACTCTAAGATAAGAGTGAACTCTTGGTATCCACACGAAGACATGATGGCGATCGACTTGCTGTCTCAAGTGCTAGCAAGACACACAAGCCAAAAGGATGCATAATTTTTCTTCAAGAAAAATTCTCTTCTCCACCAAGTGAAAAACGTGAGAGAGAGTGAGGTGAGTGGCTTGCATTTAATTAATGTGTTCTCTCAAATTTTATTTTAATTTTAAGTTGCCTTTTATATGTGACAAAAATTAAAACCCTAATCTAGTTAGGAATAAATTTATTCCATGACTAGAATAATAAATCCTCATTACCAAACAAGGTAATAATCCACATGGCATCTTATTCAAATTCAAATATGATTTTCATATTCGTATATTTTATTAATATTATCAAATATTAATATTGAATATATATTAAAATTCAAATATGAATTTCATATTTCATATATATTGTCTTCACTAATATTAATATCATCAAATATTAATATATATAATATTTAAATATATGAATATATTTAAATACATAATCTCACTAATTTTAATTTCAATATGAAATTAAATATAGGCAACAACCTCAGCAAATTTAATTGCACTGTGAGATTACCAAAATGCCCTTTTATCTCAAAAGATGAAAATATCCTCTCCATCATAAATGACGAATATACCCTTTCACACCAATTCATCCTTAATATGTCTTTTATGTGTGTGACCTGAAGGCTCCTCATCATATCGGTACTAATCAATCGTCTCATTAAACACAAACCAAGATTGGCCTCTAGCAAGGCATCATGGCCACTCGATAGATTCGGATTCAACGAAACAACTTGCCTATCAATGATATGGTTACCGTGCAAACCGATCCTTTCATCATCTATTATCTCATCAAGGCCGAGGTACAAAAATAGTGTCAACCTCAGTTGTCTTTGATATCTTTGTATTCAGTTACTAGACCAATGACCGGAATAATAAACTGGATCGAGCAACAACTCAATCCCACTATCACCACATCTTTAGTGTCATTGCCATTCACTGAATTATGCTGTGAGATAACTTCTCCCATACCCGGGAGTGATGAATCCTTTTTTGATCCACCATAGTCTTGATACACTCCTCGATACAACCAATCACTACCGTAGTGATAGCTCTGAATAGAACTACGTTGGGGCTAGTGTCAAACTTCACACCAATCGGTCTACAAGGCGCTCTGGTGATCTCAAGTCTAAGGATCACATGCACCACCATTCGTTAGAGAATTTATTCCATAGACACTGGGGTTACCATCCATATGGAATCCTCTAGTGGGTCTGTCTAGTGAACTTGCCTACAGCAAACACCCATGTGTCGCACCAGGTTGTCAACAAACAACCTTGACAAGTGAGATCAGTCACTGTCTTTCGACAGGGTCATTCAACACTATGATAGCCTTACCGTATCATCTATGTCCTTGGTCAGAATAATACTAGGGCTACAGAAATTTCTAGAATGGCCATCATATGTGATCATAGGGTTCTCACTATCAAGATTTGAAGCACTTGATACCCTTGTCACGGTTCTATCATTTTAAGGACATATATCAATACACACAATTATGATTTACATGATATAGAAGAATATTGCCTTTTATTGATTAATAAATATTATTTAGAGAGTCAATTCTACAATAATTGATTGGCTCTAGGGCACCTATTATAACATAAAATGTATAATGTTAGCATCAATGACAGCAGAACTGCAAGAGCAACATTAACACTTGGATGTTAGATCTATGATCTATCCTAATGCATCTCAAGGAGCTCTATTAGAGTTTTGCTAGACATGATCAATATGACGCATCTAAAGCATTGTTTAGATGTTCAATGGCTGAGGGAGCCCAAGTTGGTCCACTTGTAATCAAAATGATTGGCTACATTTAAAGGCTTGAAACTTTGGGCTTTGCATGGATGTAGAACAATCTGTGGACCTTGTTCTGCAATCCCTGCCAAATTCCTTCTCTCAATTCATATTGAACTTCAATATGAATATGTTAGTGAAACGATCAAGTTATGGTAGCAGAAACAAAAAATCATAAACATCATGGATTGTTCCTTAGAACCAAGATCAGGGTACAAATTTAACAATCTATGCATTAAATTCAAATATGTAGAAAAACAATCTAGAGTTAAGAAACCATACCCATGTTTGAAGGCTCCTCTAACTTTATCATCGAATGGGTTTCGCTATCGATCCAAGGGTAGGATCAAACCACCGTTAGTCCACACGAAGATAACCCCAAGGAACTAAAGAAGGATTTGCTAGATCCTCTTTAGCCTTAAGAACCAAGAACAAAATCGAAATGAAACTTTGATTCAAGTAAAAGAAATCGTGGGAGAGAGAAAAAGAAAAAAGGGAGCTGGAGTTTTGCTTTGTGAATGAATTGAATTGAATTGAATTAATTAATAATTTCACAAAGTGTTGCACTTATATAGTGCACACTATGCCTTATTCCATCATGGAATGGGCTTGGGCACCAACCCAAACAACCCCTATGTCTAAACAGCCCCATTTATATATTTTAATAATTATTATTGTTATTTCAATTAAATTAAATTAATATGTATATATATATATATATATATATATATATATATATTAACATTTAACAATAAAAATAATTCATTTAAATATATACGAACACATATTTAAATATAATTTCACTTATTTAATTTTATTAACAAATTAAATAAAGGCTACGACCTTAGCAAATTTAATTGCACTGTGAAATTACCAAAATACCCTTTCGCCTAAAAAGATGAAAATGCCCTTCTTATAAAATGGTTCTTAAATTATCTTCTATGTGTGTGGCCCGTAGGCTCCTCATCATATCGGTAGTGTGTAGTATCGCGATTAACACCAATTAATCGTCTCATTACACATAGACCAAGATTGGCCCCTAGCAAGGCATCATGGCCACCTGAGAGATTCAGATTCAGTGAAGCAGCTACCTATCAACGATATGGTTACTGTACAATCCAATCCTTTCATCATTCGTTATCTTGATGAGACCGAGGCATAGAAATAGTGTCAACCTCGATTACTCTCGATATTATGTATTCAGTTACTGGACCAATGACCTGAATTATAAACTAGATAGAGCAACAACTCAATCCCATTGTGGCCACAGTTTTAGTGTCATTTCCATTTATTGAATTGCGCCGTGAGATAACTCCCCTCGTACCCGGGAGTGATGAATCCTCTGTCTATCCACCATAGTCTTGATACACTCCTTGATGCAGCCAATCACTACCGTATTGACAGCTCTGAATAGAACTGCGTTGGGCTAGTGTCAAACTACGCCAATCGGTGCACAAGGCTCTCTGGTGATCTCAACTCTAACGATCACATGCACCACCATTCGTTAGAGGATTTGTTCCATAGACACTAGGGTTACCATCCATATGGAATCCTCTGGTGGGTCAGTCCAGTGAACTTGCCTACAACAAGCACCCATGTGTTGCACCAGGTTGTCACCAAACAACCTTGACAAGTGAGATCAATCACTGCCTTTTGACAGGGTCATTCAACACTATGATAGCCTTACCGTATTATCTGTGCCCTTACTTCAGAATAATACTAGGGCTACGGACTGTAATGCTTTCTTTCTAGCTAGTATACTCGTAAAATAATTAATAAATAATAAATCTCATTAACAATATATATAAAAGAAAATACACATATATACGAGTAACAAAGTATGGGCCCATATTGAATTTTTCTTTATATACAAATATTTACAAAATATACTCAAAATAGCAACGTGACAGTGTAGCCCAACCCATCCACTGCGCGATGTTCCGTGCGACCGCAACTCACCTATTACCTGCAAAAACATTAAAAACAACGGAGTGAGCACTAATTGCTCAGTAAGTAAACCCGCTATGCTACCCTTCTCTCTCCGCTGCTTAAAATTCCGAATTTTCTTTCCTTACATCACATTTCCCGATTATTCTCTATTCTTTCCCTGTTCTTCTCTCTGTTCTTTCTTTGTTCTTTCTTTATTCTTTCTATGTTTTTCTCTCCGTTTTCTAAATTTTTCACTACCCATGATAATGAGCATGTTATTATGCATATTCATGATGCAAATGCACAAATGCATAAATTATGCATTTTCTTTTCTATTTTTCTTATTCTGTTATTCTGTTTCTTTTTCTTTATTTATTTATTTCTTTTCTATTCTTTCTATTCTTGCCGATCGGAGCCTTGGCCGTGTGAGTGAATTCTCTAATTCTCTAATTCTGGGTACACTCCTCATTCACACACACTTCTAACGGACTATACATTTCTTCTTTCTGAATTCTGAGGCCGCTCACTAAAGGCGACGTGCATGTGGGACTATGTCACTCACGGGCTCCCCATCGCAACAACCTTCTCTTTTTTTTTTTTTTTTTTTTTTTTTTTTTTTTATCTTTTTACACTTCTTTAGGTAAAATTTCAGATTTGAATACCTTTAATATTCTCATTTATTTCTATTTTCTCTTTAGCATATTTTAGGGCTTTTTCATGCTCTTATGAATATATATGTATGTAGATGGTTTCATGCTTATAATTCTTTCTAAATTTACATATTTAAATGCAATTATGCATTATGGAATGCCAACATGTCATTCTCTACCATCTACAAACACATCCCAAGGTAACACATAATCATACTCATACATGCACTTCTCCTTGGCATTTCATCAAACAATTCATGTGCACAAATCAACACTAATTTGGCTACACTTCTATCTCTATTTTAGGCCACCAAAAACTTGGAATAAACTCCTCCATAATTAACTCCAAATCTTCCCAAATCACACACTTCAAAATTTTCACTTCAACTCTTCCAAATCTCAACCAAACATTCATCAAGTATCACATACACCAACCCAACTTCTCATGGATAGATTCTAATTATTATTCAACACCAAATCCATCAACAATTCCACATATAACATATATATATATGCACAAAGAAAATTCTCTACACAACATAACTTAGATCACACTTAGGGTAGGATTTACTTTCCTTTGATATGAGCAAATTCAACCCTTTAAGAATCTCCTTTGATCAAACTCTCTTCCTCTTAAATCCTATGAGCAAAAACCATCAAAATCAACACTTTAAAAACTAAAATCCACTTCTTAGTGCAAGGATCTTACCTATAGAAGCTTAAGATTGAAAATCCACTAAAAAAACACCCAAAACCTTTGAATTTCCTTTGAAGAAGAATTGAAGAATTTGAGAGAATATGGAGGTGAAAGTGGCGTGCATATGGGTAAGAGTGGCTGGGGTTTCACTCTTCAATTTGATATAACATAAAAATTATATATAGTTTCCCATTTTGCCCTTGCACTTTCTTTAAAATTTCATCTATGTCTCTTAGTCAATTACCATAATGCCCTCATTTTTATTGCATTCTCCATGAAATTCTATCTCTTTTCACTCCCCACAATTTCAACTAATTTTGAGTGAAAAGACTATTTTACCCTTAATGCAAGTTTAAGGCATTTTCATCACATTTTCCTTAAAATAACCTTAGCAAAAATCAACTAAAGGCATAAGAACATAAATTAAATAACGTACCTCCATGTGGGCGTTACACGGACGCTTCTAGAATGGCCACCATATGTGCGCATAGGGTTCTCACTATCAAGATTTGAAACACTTGATACCCTCGTCACGGTTCTACCATTCTAAGGACATATATCAACACATACAATGATGATTTACGCGATATAGAATAAAATGTCTTTTATTGATCAATGAACATTATTACAAAGAGTCAATTCTACAATAATTGATTGGCTCTAGGGCATTTACTCTAACAGAATGCAATGGAGTAGACCCTTGCTGAGCTCCTGAGTATGTTTAAGACAACCGAGCAAGACATGAACAAGTCGAAACCAATGCTTCTAGTTGTTGCTGCCCCTAGGAGAGGCAAAGGGAAAGGCTAAGGTCAAACCCAAGCCCAAGCCCAAACCTCAAGATGCCTTGAAGCCAGCTGGTAGCGTTAGTAAGGATAGGAAGGTAGTTTGCTTTCATTATGGCAAACCTAACCATTGGAAGAAACACTGCAAGGCCTTCTTAGCAAGCAAGAAGAAGAATGTTGCCTTTTCTTCTAAAGGTATGATTGAGATTAATCTATCTCCTATTACATCTTAGGTCATTGACATTGGATGTGGATCTCATATTTGTAATAATGTTCAGGGACTAAGGCAAAGTAGATGGCTTGGCCAAGGGAAGTGGACCTATGCGTTAGAAAATGAGCTAGAGTTGCTACATTGGCTATAGGAGTTTATCATTTATTGTTGCCTTTGGGCCTTATTATGGAACTATCAGATTGCTTATTATGTACCTTCAGGTTCGAAGAATATAATTTTTGTGTTCACTTTGGACAGTTTTGGATTTCATTTTGTTACTGCTAATGGATTGTTGTCTTTTAGTTTAAATGGTATTCATTATGGAACTGCTAAATTACATAATGGTCTTTATGTTCTTGATTTAAATAATAAATAAATACTCAATCTTGAAAATAAGAAAGCCAAACATGGCAATCTGAACCAAACATTTATTTGGCATTGTAGGCTATGTCATGTTAATCTAGCTCACATTGCAAAACTTCACAAAGATGGAGTTTTGGATCCATTTGATTTCCAATCTTATGAGGTATGCAAATCATGCCTTTTAGGTAAGATCACCAAATCACCTTTCACTAGACATAATGAAAGATCTATAGAACTGTTAGACATCATCCATAGTGATGTATGTGGATCGTTAACAGTTCAAGCCAAAGGAGGATATTCTTACTTCATCACATTTACTGATGACTTCAGTAGATATGGATGTGTCTATTTAATGAGACATAAATATGAATCTTTTGACAAGTTCAAAGAATTTAGGAATTAAGTGCAGAATAAGCTGAGTAAGAGTATTAAAGCTCCTCTGTCTAATCGTGGAGGTGAATACTTAAGCGCGGAGTTTGGAAAATACCTTAAGGAATGTGGATAGCTATGTGTCATCCAAGTCTGTAAATAAGACTCCATATGAACTATGGAATTGGCAAAAGCCCAAATTGTCTTATTTGAGAATTTGGGGTTGTAATGCTTAAGTCAAGAAATTGACATCAAATAAGCTTGCCCCGAAATCTAACAAACGTATATTTGTTTCTACCATTCAGACAGGCACAAAGTCTTTGTTGCTCAAACTGGGGTCTTCTCGGAGAAAGAATTTATTCAAAGAAGTACTTGTTAGTGTAGGTACCCTAGAGCCAATCAAATTGTAGTAATTGACTCTTTGTAAAAACATGTTGATATTAATAAAAGGCTTTTTGACTATATCATTCAGTTTATATACATTTAGATATATGCCCGTAGAATGGTAGAATCGTGACGAGGGTATTAAGTGATCTAAATCCTGATTGTAAGAACCCTATGATCACATAAGATGGCCATTCTATAATTGTTCGTAGCCCTAGTATTGTCTAAAGTAAGGGCAGATATAATACAATAAGGCTATCATAGCGTTGAATGGCCCTATTGAAAGATGGTAACAGATCTTACATGTTGAAGTTGTTTGGTGACAACTTGGCACAACGCATGGGTGCTTGCATTTGGCAAGTTCACTGAACAGACCCACCAGAGGATTCTATATAGATGGTAACTCCAATGTCTATGGAATATATCCTCTAACGGATGGTGGTGAGTGTGACCCTTTGACTTGAGATCACCAGAGTGTCGTGTGTAAATATTGATGTGGTTTGACGCTAGTCTAATATAGTTCTATTTAGGGCTATCAGTACAAGAGTGGTTGGCTACAATAAGAAGTACACTATAACTATGGTGGATTGTCATAAAATTCATCACTCTTGGGTATAGGAGAATTTATCTCGTTGAGTATTCTGGTAAATGATAATGACCACAAAACTGTGGTCACGGTAGAATTGAGTAGGTGCTCAATTCCGATTCTAAGTTATTAGTTTGATTACCGAATATGAACATATCAAGGTACCATATTTGAAGTTGACATTATTTATGTACTTCAAACCTTGATGAGATAATAGTTGATGAAATGATTAGATTGCACGGTAACCATACTGTTAATAGGAAGCTGTATCATTGAATCAAAATCTATCAAGTAGCCATGATGTCTTGCTAGAGGTCAAACTTGGTTTGTGATTAGTGGGATGATTAATTTAGTGTTAATTGTGATATTGTTCATTGCTGATATGATGAGGAGCCTTCGGGTCACACACATAAAAGACAGAATAAGAATTAAATAAGTGAGAAGGGTATTTTCATCCTTTTAAGATGAAAGGGTATTTTGGTAATCTCATAGTGTAATTAAATTTACTATGGTTGTTGCCTAAATTTAATATGGAAATGAAATAAGTGAGATTACATATTTAAATATATGTGTATATTTAAATGTAATATTATTATTTAAGATTAATATATATTAATTTCAGGATGATAATAATATTAAATAAAATATCTAATTTGCTTGTTTGGTTGTGGGGTTATTTTATTTTAAAGGAATAAGTAGATTGCTATTCCTATTAGGATTAGGGTTTTTAAGTTGCACTTTATAAGTCAATTTAAAGAATTAAAAACACAAGAGATTCATTCACTTGAAAGAAAAACCCTAGCCACCTTCTCTCCCTCAAAACATGAGCCCCCTTTTGAGTGTGAATTTTTTTATTCAAAGTTCAGCCCTAAATTCTTATACTCCTTGATTAATCTAGCAGATTAATCAACTAAGAAAATGCCATGTCTTCATGTGGATACTGTTTGCACGTTCCTGATTTGGAGTGAAAGCAAATCAATTCAATCAAGAGAAGGAGCCTCCAATCAAAGGTATAATCATAATTCTATGTAGGTATTTGTTTAGAATAGGTTATAAACTTCAATCTATGACATTATGGGTGTTGAACAAAAAATTTTGTTTATAATTCCGCAATTTGTTCAATTAAATCCCAGTAGTGGTATCAAAGCCTTGGATTAGAAGTTTATAATCTATTAAATATATATATATTTAACTTTTTATTCGATTGTCATGAAAAACATGTAATTGATTTGTTGATTAGATATTGCATGTTTAGGGTTTTTATTAAATGGATTAATTAATTTGTTAAAAATATTAATTGTTGAAGAATTGATTGGTTGAATTAGGGTTTTGAAAAACCCTAATTTTGGTGGCTAAAATTAGGGCTGTGTGTTGCTATGCACATCCACTGTCCAAGATGCGTGTGGCCACGTGCAATCGCTGTTCCAAGGCTATGCACCCAAGTTGTGTGTGGCAGCGCGTAACTCCCTGACCAAGGCTGCGTGTAAACACGTGCAGGTTGGCTACCCACTGTGTGGCCGAACACGCAACACATGACCCTGTCCTTGGCCGTGCGTTGCAGCACGTGGCCTAGCCTTGGCAGGCCGTTGGCTATGCTCTTAAGTGTGTGGCTGGCCTGAATCAGGCCGCCTCAACTATGTGCGCACAATTGTGTACGGCTTTGCCTGATGGTCTTGCTCACGGCTGTGCCTCCTGCCGCGTGCGTTTGTGCCCCAAACTGCCTAATTTCGTGCACGTTTGCACGCGGCCCATGACTGTGGCCTGCGTCAGGCCATGCGTCAGATTCAATGAAAATTAAAACAATCTAGAAACAAAACAAAAATAGAATTTTATTAATACTTTGGTAGGAAATCAATATGACTAAACCTAGGGCATAGATTTCACACCAATCTAATTTATGCATTAATGACAATTATCATAAACCCAATTAAGCTTATTCTAAAGGTCAAACTCCCTAATATTTCGCTAACTTTCTCTCGAATAATTAACAAATTAACTCCTAATTACTAACCCAAATTATCTCTAATCAGATTTAAGCAATTAGAGATCATTAAGTTCTATGGAATTTACCAGAGCCTCATAAATCACGGTAACCTATCTCTAGCGTTCACTCAATTTGTGGTTTTATTACCTTAGACTAATTAGGTTTCATCTCTTGATCTCAACTTAACCCATAAAATCATTCAACTCTAGGGCCCTTAAGAATTGAAAGCTTTAAATGCAATAATAAAACTTAGAACAAAACTTAATAAAAAATTAGCAACCAATAATTCAATGCATATTCATAAAACTGGGCTACATCTTAGCCCTAGAAAATAAAATTAGTTCATACGTTCAATAATAAAAGCAACCATTGTATTCATAAACATGAGTATAAGAAAGAATAGAAAAACTTCTCTAGTTGGCGACCCAAAATTGCAGAAATTTGCAATCTCCAAAGAGCGGCTAAACTTCTCTCCTTTCTAATCTCCCCCAAAAATCAACTAAAGACTTATGTTTATACTCCTAGGGTTTTAGGGTTATGATTCCCACTATCCTAATCGCTTTAGAACTCTTAAAAAAGGAAATGCACGTCATAAATTTAATGTAGAAAATTCCATAATCGCAGTTGTGCTGCGGCAACGTGCCTAGGCATAGTTGATTCTGCCCCAAAACTTGTAATCTTGAAAAGACGGTGATTTTTTGAGCATGATAACGTTTGAATTTGGCCAACTGGTAAATATATGAATTGTAACCCTTTGAATCAGATTTCCAATGGTCCAAGAATCATCTCGATCAAAAATTTACAGATCAAGTTATTGTCAAATTACTGACGCATGTTCAAAACTGGAGCGTTTTCTAGGATTTTCACTTCAACTTCAAATCGCCATAACTTCTTCGTTTCAGCTCCGAATCATGAACTGTTTGATTCTTGTCATCCCACATTCCATCATCGATCTAGTCTTCATCTGAATGTCATCTTTAAGAGCTTATTGTTAGTAAACGCTCCCGTATACGCAGCGGAAACAAAAATAAATAATATAACAGGATCGTTTACATGAGCCAAGATCAAGAGTATAATTTTACAATTTTATCATAATAAGAATCTGTAGAAATATTAATCATGAGTTAAGAGAAAACAAACGCACATTGGAGGCTTCTCCAAATTTGTCGACGAATGTTTTGCTACCGATCCAAGTGTAGGATCGAACCCACGTAGTCCACACGAAGACAATCTCAAAAGAACTAAGGAGGGATTTGCTAGATCCTCCTTAGCCTTAAGAATCAAGAAGACAAATCAAATGAATTGATTTTGGGCAAAAATTGGATTCTGCCGTGGGAGTGTTTTCACAGAGGGGCTACTGTGTTTTTCAAAGAAAAATCTGTTTTTATAGTAAAAACAATTTGCCCTAATCCCATACGGAATAGGTTTGGGCTCCAACCCAAACGCCCCATGTTGCCAAACACTCCCAATTTGATTTATTTTATTTTCCATCATTATCTCAATTAAAATCAATTAATATATATTTAAATATACATTAACATTTAACAATAATGATAATATATTTAAATAAGTGCGAACACACATTTAAACGTAATTTCACTTATTTAATTTTTCTAACAAATTAAATAAAGGCTACGACCTTAGCAAATTTAATTGCACTGTGAAATTACCAAAATACCCTTTCGCCTTAAAAGACGAAAACGCCCTTCTTACTTCTTGGATCTTAAATTATCTTCTATGTGTGTGACCTATAGGCTCCTCATCATATCGGTAGTGTATAGTATCGCGATTAACACCAATTAATCGTCTCACTAATACACAGACCAAGATTGGCCCCTAGCAAGGCATCATGGCCACCCGATAGATTCGGATTCAGCAAAGTAGCTACCTGTCAACGATATGGTTACCGTACACCCGATCCTTTCATCATACGTTATCTCGACGAGACGAAGGTATAGAAATAGTGTCAACCTTCGGTTACTCTCGATATTATTTATTCAGTTTCTGGACCAATGACCCATATTATAAACTGGATAGAGCAACAACTCAATCTCACTGTGGCCACAATTTTAGTGTCATTGCCATATACTGAATTACGCCATGAGATAACTTTCTCCCATACCCGGGAGTGACGTATCCTTTGTCAATCCACCATAGTCTTGATACACTCATTGATGCAGCCAATCACCACCGTATTGATAGCTCTAAAAAGAACTGCGTTAGGCTAGTGTCAAACTACACCAATCGGTGCACAAGGCACTCCGGTGATCTCAAGTCTAAGGGTCACATGCACCACCATTCATTAGAGGATTTATTACATAGACATTGGGGTTACCATCCATATGGAATCCTCTGGTGGGTCAGTCCAGTGAACTTGCTGCAGTGTAATCGCCTACAGCAAGCACCCATGTGTTGCACCAGGTTGTCACCAAACAACCTTGACAAGTGAGATCACCACGCTTTCGACAGGTCATTCAACACTATGATAGCCTTGCGTGTGATATCGTGCCCTTACTTCAGAATAATACTAGGGCTACAGACGTTTCTAGAATGGCCACCATATGTGCTCATAGGGTTCTCACTATCAAGATTTGAAACACTTGATACCCTCGTCACGGTTCTACCATTCTAAGGACATATATCAATACATATTGCAATAATAATGATTTACGCGATATAAAATAAGATGCCTTTTATTATTGATTAATGAACATTATTACAAAGAGTCAATTCTACAATAATTAATTGGCTCTAGAGCACCTACTCCAACAATCTCCCACTTGCACTATAGCCAATCATTCATGCACTCAACACTGAATGAGCCAAGTGCCTGCACTATAGCTAGTCATTCATGCACTCAACATTGAATGACCCAAGTGCCCATCATGCTTCTGCTACAACAGAAACTTCAATAGTGGGTTAGTAGGTATTTTACAAATCTGCACATTCCCTTTCTTATCGATCTTTTAGATCAGATTGAATCAACTAAGTAAGTGTTTGGATTACTGGTGAGACCGTGATTCCTCAACCACAACAATGGCTCCATTGTTGTCGCAGTACAACTATACTGGATTAGCAATGCTTGAAATCACATCAAGTTCAGCAATGAACTTCTTGATCCAAACCGCCTACACGGCTGCATTAAATAATGTGTTACACTTAGCATCAATTGTAGAATTCGCGCAGTACACTGATTTGAGCTCTTCCAGCTCACTGCAGTTACATTGAGATAAATTGTGTAATCCCAAATTGCGAACTATAATCATCCTTTTCCCGTTTGGAAATAGCGTCACTGTATTCTCTTATAGTGAGCTTATCTTTCCTCCATAATCCAAGAATATATATTCTTAAGCCCTTTTCAAGTACTTAAGAATGTCCATTAACACTCACCCAGTGTCATTCACTTGGATTTAGTTGATATCTTCTACTAGTGCTGAATGCACATAAGACATCAATCTAAGTACATAACATATTGCTCACTAGAGCCTGATTGATATCCAATACAAGTGCTGAATGCACATTAGATATCAATCTTAGCATACAAGATGGATCCACTTGCTAAAGCATGTGGGATCCTCTTCATTCTATCTCTCTCATTGTGTGGTTAAAGACACATATCCTTACAGAGATGGATAACATATGCCATCAGAAGAAATCCCTTCTTGGATTTTTTCTATACTGAATGTGTTCAGTACCTTGTCTATGTACTTTGACTTAGTTTGAGCAACCTGCACGATCTATCACGATAGATTTTATACCAAGGATGTAGGCTGCTTCCCCTAAGTCTTTCATGGAGAAGCACTTGGATAACCAAGTCTTTACCGACTGCAAGTTTGGTATATCATTCCTGTTAGGAAACGACTCGGTTGCGCAGCGGAAAACAAAAATTTTATACAACCACGGATCGTTCCTTAGAACCCAAAATCAAGGCACGATTTTACGCTTTATGCATAATAAGAATCTGCAGAAAAATAAATCCAAATGTTAAGATTCATACCCACGTTTGGAGGCTCCACCAATGTTGTCCCTGAATGTGTTTGCTACCGATCCAAGTGTAGGATCGAACCGTAGAGGTCCACACGAAGACAATCAACAAGAACCAAGGAGGGATTTGCTAGATCCTCCTTGGCCTTAAGAAATCAAGAAGAAAAACAAAAGTGTTTGTTTTCAATGGAACAGTGAAAGTGGCGTGGGAGAGCTTTTTGGCTAGAGGTTTTCTTTTCAAAATCAAAAGAATGAATAAAATAACACACACACACATTTTCTTTTATAGGCAAACTAAGTTGCCCTATTCCCACATGGAATGGGCTTGGGCTCCAACCCAAACACCCCATGTTGCCAAACACTCCCAAATTAGATATTTTATTTATTTCATCATTATTTCAATTAAAAAATCAATTAATATATAATTAACATTTAACAATAATGATGATTTAATTAAATATGTGCGAACACACATTTAACCGTAATTTCACTTATTTAATTTTTTTTAACAAATTAAATAAAAGGCTACGACCTCAGCAAATTTAATTGCACTGTGAAATTACCAAAATACCCTTTCGCCTAAAAAGATGAAAACGCCATTCTTTTCTTCTTGGCTCTTAAATTATCTTCTATGTGTGTGACCCATAGGCTCCTCATCATACCGGTAGTGTATAGTATCACGATTAACACCAATTAATCGCCTCACTAATACATGTGCCAAGATTGGCCCTAGCAAGGCATCATGGCCACCCGATAGATTCGGATCAAGAAAGTAGCTACCTCAACGATATGGTTACCGTATAATACGATCCTTTCATCATTCGTTATCTCGACGAGACGAAGGCATAGAAATAGTGTCAACCTTCGGTTACTCTCGATATTATATATTCGCCTCGGGACCAATGACCCGTATTATAACTGGATAGAGCAACAACTCAATCCCACCGTGGCCACGCTTTTAGTGTCATTGCCATATACCGAATTGCGCCGTGAGATAACTTCCTCCCGCACTGGGAGTGATGAATCCTCGTCAATCCACCATAGTCTTGATACACTCCTTGATATAGCCAATCACCACCGCATCGACAAACTGAATAGAATCTGCGTTAGGGCTAGTGTCAAATCTGTACCAATCGGTGCACAAGGCACTCCGGTGATCTCAAGTCTAAGGATCACATGCACCACCATTCGTTAGAGGATTTGTTCCATAGACACCGGGGTTACCATCCATATGGAATCCTCGGGTGGAGGTGTCCGGGAAATTGAACTTGTCATGTATATCTCGCCTACAACAAGCACCCATGTGTTGCACCAAAGTTGTCACCAAACAACCTTGACAAATGAGATCACCACCGCCTTTCGATAGGGTCGTCAACACTATGATAGCCTTACCGTATTATCCGTGCCCTTACTTCAGAATAATACTTGGGGCTACTTGGACGCTTTCTAGAATGGCCACCATATGTGCTCATAGGGTTCTCACTATCAAGATTTGAAACACTTGATACCCTCGTCATGATTCTACCATTCTAAGGACATATATCAATACATATTGCAATAATAATGATTTACGCGATATAGAATAAAATGCCTTTTATTATTGATTAATGAACATTATTACAAAGAGTCAATTCCATAATAATTGATTGGCTCTAGGGAATCTACTCTAACAATTCCCGATCAAAAGTATGTCATCGACATACAACACTAGGAATGCTACTGCGCTCCCACTCACTTTCTTGTAAACACAGGGCTCATCTTCGTTCTTGATAAAACTGAATTTTTTTACGGCTTCATCAAAACGAATGTTCCAGCTCCTTGAAGCTTGCTTGAGTCCATAAATGGATCTCTGCTACTTGCATACCTTATTAGCTTGACTATCAAGAACGAAACCATCAAGTTGTGTCATATACACATCCGCCTTAAGGTTTCCGTTCAGGAAAGCAGTTTTGACATCCATTTGCCAAAACTCATAGTCATGATATGTAGCAATTGCAAGCATAATCCAGATGGATTTAATCATGGCAACCGGCGAAAAGGTTTCTTTATAGTCAATGCCATAAATTTGTTTGAAACCTTTGGCAACCAGCCGTGCTTTATAAGTATGCACGTTGCCATCCATGTCAGTCTTCTTCTTGAAGACCCATTTACACCCTATGGGTTTTACCCCTTTAGGTGGTTCCACCAGAGACCACACTTGGTTCGTACATGGAGTCCATTCGATTTCATGGCTTCAAGCCATTTAACAGAATCTGGATCCGATATAGCATCTTCGTAGGTTCTGGGTTCATCGCCTTGGCAGACCAAGACGTCACCATGTTGAGTCACGAGATAACCGTATCTCTCGGGCTCATGGCGTACTCTCCCAGATCTACATAGCTCCTGTGCTACCTGAGGTGGTTCACTTTGATCCATAAATTGTGGAGTAACCTCCTCATGATGCTCAACCACTTCTTGTGGCACATCATCCCGTCCTTCGTCTAGTATATCTTGTAGTTCTAGAACTTCATCAAGTTCTACTTTTCTCCCACTAGTACTTCTTAGAAAACATTCCTTTTCTAGGAAGACACCAGATCGAGCAACAAAAATTTTACGCTCTTCTGGGTGGTAGAAGTAGTATCCTTTGGATACCCCACAAATATACATTTACAGGATTTTGGGCCCAGCTTGTTCGCAGTCAATTTCTTAACATAAGCTTCGCAACCCTAAATCCTTAGATAAGACAAGTTGGGCTTTCGCCCACTCCAATAGCTCATATGGAGTCTTATCTACAGACTTTGACGGCACATGGTTCAAAACGTGAGTCACAGTCTCTAGGGCATAACCCCAGAACGATGCAAGTAAATCACTAAAACTCATCATGGACCTAACCATGTCAAGTAAGGTCCTATTCCTCCTTTCGACACCCTCCTTTGTATTGGGGTGTATAAGGAGGGGTAAGTTGTGATACTATCCCACATCCCTTCAGGCATGTTTAGCTCAACTTGCCAAAGTTGGCATAGTTGTCATTTTTGAGATTATCCCTTGTTGTCTTTCTTAAGAACATATTATTATGAAATAGTTCCATAAAGAATATTATTTACACTCAAGGACAATAATCCATTAGTAAACTAATATTCTTATTTGTCCTATGTGGACACAGAAATATAATTTCTAGAAACTGAAAAATAATCCATAAGTTCCAAGAAACAAGTCCATCGGCTAAATCAGACGATAAGATCCTACAACAAATGCAGCAGCACGTGCTTCATTTCCAACTGGTAGGTCCACCTCTCCCTCGACGTGCAATCTACTCTACCATAGTTCCTACACATCAATCAAATACGAGTACCACATCTTGTGTCAACTAGATGTTTACGGGAGAAGTTAATCTCAATAACGTACCTGACGAAGAAGTAACATTCTTCTTCCCTTTTGCTAGGAAGGCCTTGCAATGTTTCCCTCTAGTGGCTAGGATTCCCACAGTGAGGAAAAACGCCTTTCCTTTCTGCATCAGTTCTTTCCATCGACTTCTAAGCCCTTTCCTTTTCACTTGAGTTGGCTTCAACCAACGTCAATGTTTCTGACATTTTCATGCCTGACTCAGTAGCCTTCAACAAATCCAGAAGCTCGGAAATGGTATTCTTCTTATCTTCCTCAATGAAGTCATAGACAAATTGAGAATAAGAATCCGGTAATGACTGTAATATTAGGTTTATTGCTAAACCTTCTTTAAGTCCACATCCTAAAATCTCAAGCTTGTTCATATACTCAGTCCACTTGAGTATATGATCGCCAATTTTGGTACCCTCTTCCATCCTACATCTGAATAACGACCGAGACACCATATGCTTCTCATTTCTTCAAGAAAATGAAGAATAAAAAGCTAAATCCATTTTCCGCACCGCCGTCAGCAGTAATGGTGCCATTGATGCAAGCACAATGTATCTAGTCATTTCGCTTTTTGCATCATGTGTATGCTTCACATATACATACCCTCCTCATGGATAGAACTATCGTTGTGCTCTTGTGATAGAGCTTGCTCAATGGTGTATAATCTATCGCTTGACCTGAAGTATATTATTTATACTTCTATACCAGTCAACGAAATTTTCACCATTCCATTTCTCTCCCAGTTCGATGATTTGTCGCAGTGATGTTGGGATCATTTTGCTCAAATTTAAGTGAATCTACAAGTGCAGAAAAAGTAACCGTTATTACCATGTTCATTATTATTGTTTAATATGGTCTTTTATTAAACGAAGCTCCCACTATTTCACTCAAGTTAATAGCCCTTACCATTAACTCGGGAAAGCCCGATGACTTTCCTAGTGGACCGAGATCCCATCCTACCCATTTCAAACCTTCGCTTTGGCGAACAAGCCAAAATGAGTTGATTAGGTAGGCTAACAAACTTAATCCACACCAGTTGATAGCTCCTATTATCAACCTCAAATGTGAAAAAGCCTAACAAGCCAATCACACAATCCAATGGACACTGCATGCCATCGTCCTCAAGTGTGATTCTCAGTATCAGTAGAGTGGACACTACATGTCACCACGTACACACAATATGTGTACTGCTCTACTATGCCTATGACACGCATTTATCAACCTTCGCTTTGGCGAACAAGCAAAACTGTCATATTAAGTCGACCCATCACCATTAAGGAAAACTCCAATGCATTTTAACCTCCCACTGGTAGAAGTGTACCCTTCACTCGGCGAACAAGGTTTGTTTCGCTAATGGAAGGGTTTGATTAAAACCATGGTGATGGAAGGCTTTCGCGACTTAATATACTTTGATTGAGGGTTTCTTTATTTAATGTCTCACCAGATTATTATCTTTGTTAGAATGACATTGTTTGGCATGTTATTGAACATTCAACCTTATCATGCATTCTAAACGATATATTAAAACGTGCCAGTACATGGCCCAACTAAAACCAATTTCCTCGAGCCTAGAGGAATCGGTGGGTCACCTAGGGGTCTTGTAATAAACATCTTGAGTCTTCAAGTATGGTTGCCTTATCCTTTGCTCTGTCTTCAAGTACATTACAAAAAATATCGTTCTAAATTTACAATAAATAATTATACAAATTCTTTACATCAATAAATTTAGAAACCCCGATTTACATTCGAGGGGAATTAGATGAGAAGAAAATGTACATCGAGAAGAGGAGAAAGGCAGGATACGCAGACCCTATTTAATAAATAATACAACCATGCATACCCAAAATATTTTAAAACATTCACCCTTACGTCTAAGGCTCATGTACCAGGCACCATCCAATATACAAACAAGTACAAAGCATACATTTAAAAAACAATCAATTTTTGAAATTTATGGGTTAATTACAATTTACCCCCTGACAATTTGCAGAACTACGTTTGGTCCAAAAGTTTTGAAACTTTATATTCTGGCCCCTACGCACTCAGAAGTGCGCTCGCTGCGGCGATGAGTTAGATCGCTACAGCGTGCATTGATTACTTGACGTTCACACATAACGTACCTTCGCCGCGATTTAGTACGCTGTATCCCAAGGGACGACTCAGCGGAGGCCCGGCTCCAAGTTGCACAACACCGCCCGTAAGACGACGCTACGGTGATGATTTATATCACCGCGGTGAGCACTTGGGTTTGCCAGCCGCCGCTGCAGGGACGATCGCGCAGTGGGAGCGTATTTCATCACCGGGCCGCCAACAGAACAACGCACCGCTCCAGATGGTTTATATCGCCGCAGCAAGCATACATCACCAGAGCCCCTCGACTGTCATACAGCAACCAAAAACACTCTAAACGGATTTTGCAATCAACCAAACACATTGATCTCAACAATAATCCATCATGCATTAAACCAAACTTGCAGTTCATCAACAAATCAGATTAATTGATTAATCAATTTCTCAAAAACATGATTTAAGAGGCGATTTTATAAGGCAACATTATATCATCAGCGTGAGCACGGTTTTCGTTACGCCGCTTCCGCAGGATGACGCCGCAGCGGGAGCGCCGATTATCACTGCCGCCACAGGAATAATGCGCACGCGGGGGCGGGGATGGTTTATACGCCGCGAAGCAGAGAAAGAGCTGAGCCTGTAGAGCCCGATCAGCTCATACAAAGAATCAAAAAAACACTTCAAACGGATTTTTGTCATTCAAACACATTGATTCAACAATAACTATCATGTATAAACCAAACTTGCGCTCATCAACAAATCAGATTAATTGATTAATCAATTTCTCAAAAACATGATTTAAGGCAGATTTTATAAGGCAACATTATATCATCAAATACATGTTATCAACCATCCAAATAAAAATTGTAAAATTCAGTACCCTAGGCTCTGATACCACTGTTAGTAAACGCTCCCGTATACGCAGCGGAAACAAAAATAAATAATATAACAGGATCGTTTACATGAGCCAAGATCAAGGGTATAATTTTACAATTTTATCATAATAAGAATCTGCAGGAATATTAATCATGAGTTAAGAGAAAACAAACGCACGTTGGAGGCTCCTCTAAATTTGTCGACGAATGTTTTGCTACCAATCAAGTGTAGGATCGAACCCACGTAGTCCACACGAAGACAATCTCAAAAGAACTAAGGAGGGATTTGCTAGATCCTCCTTAGCCTTAAGAATCAAGAAGACAAATCAAATGAATTGATTTTGGACAAAAATTGGATTCTGCCATGGGAGTGTTTTCACAGAGGGGCTACTGTGTTTTTCAAAGAAAAATCTGTTTTTATAGTAAAAACAATTTGCCCTAATCCCATACGGAATAGGCTTGGGCTCCAACCAAAACGCCCCATGTTGCCAAACACTCCCAATTTGATTTATTTTATTTTCCATCATTATCTCAATTAAAATCAATTAATATATATTTAAATATACATTAACATTTAACAATAACGATAATATATTTAAATATGTGCGAACACACATTTAAACGTAATTTCACTTATTTAATTTTTCTAACAAATTAAATAAAGGCTACGACCTCAGCGAATTTAATTGCACTGTGAAATTACCAAAATACCCTTTCGCCTTAAAAGATGAAAACGCCCTTCTTACTTCTTGGATCTTAAATTATCTTCTATGTGTGTGACCTATAGGCTCCTCATCATATCGGCAGTGTATAGTATTGTGATTAACACCAATTAATCATCTCACTAATACACAGACCAAGATTGGCCCCTAGCAAGGCATCATGGCCACCCGATAGATTCGGATTCAAACAAAGTAGCTACCTGTCAACGATATGGTTATCGTGTACCCGATCCTTTCATCATAACGTATCTCACGAGACGAAGGCATAGAAATAGTGTCAACTTTCGGGTTACTCTCGATATTATTTATTCAAGCCTGGACCAATGACCCGTATTATAAACTGGATAGCGACAACTCAATCCCACTATGGCCACAGTTTTAGTGTCATTGCCATATACTGAATTACGCCGTGAGATAACTTTCTCCCATACCCGGGAGTGACGAATCCTTTGTCAATCCACCATAGTCTTAATATGATCCCTTGATGCAACCCAATCACCACCGTATTGTGACTCACGAAAAGAACTACGTTAGGCTAGTGTCAAACTACACCAATCAGTGCATAAGGCGCTCTAGTGATCTCAAGTCTAAGGGTCACATGCACCACCATTCGTTAGAGGATTTGTTCCATGGACATTGGGGTTACCATCCATATGGAATCCTCTGGTGGGTCAGTCCAGTGAACTTGCTGCGGTGTAATCGCCACAGCAAGCACCCATGTGTTGCACTGAGTTGTCACCAAACAACCTTTGACAAGTGAGATCACCACCGCCTTTCGGCAGGGTCGTTCAACACTATGATAGCCTTACCGTATTATCTGTGCCCTTACTTCAGAATAATACTAAGGCTACAGAAGTTTCTAGAATGGCCACCATATGTGGTCATAGGGTTCTCACTATCAAGATTTGAAACACTTGATACCCTCGTCACGGTTCTACCATTCTAAGGACATATATCAATACATATTGCAATAATAATGATTTACGCGATATAGAATAAGATGCCTTTTATTATTGATTAATGAACATTATTACAAATAGTCAATTCTACAATAATTGATTGGCTCTAGAGCACCTACTCCAACTCTTATAACTTGAAAACACTCAAAACATACCCGTGATCCCATAATAGACATTTATGAAATAATTAAGTTAGATTGAATAAATGAAACCTAATTTCCCATAAGTAATTCTCATAAACCACTAAGTACTTGTGTGTTTTCAAGCTCTTATCATGCTGGTTATTGCTTGCAATAGCCCATTTGATTGGTCTTTCCCGTAAGCTTTTGTGTGGAAGTAGCCTCCTACTGCTCGTGTTTATGCCCCACACTGCCTAATTCCGCATGCGTTTGCGCGTGGCCCCTGACCGTGGCCTGTATCAAACCATGCGCAGGATGGAAGGCCAAGGCTACACACTCACGTGTGTAGCCACCTGGGAGATAGTAGGAGCAGCCTATTTTCAAGTTGTTGGGATGTCGCTGGTTGTTGCCAGCAATAGCCCATTCGATAAGTCTTTCCTGCGAGCTTTTGTGTGGAAGTAACCTCCTATCGCATGTGTTTGTGCCCCACACTGCCTAATTCCGCATGCGTTTGCATGTGGCCCCTAACCGTGGTCTGTATCATGCCATGTGCAAGATGGTAGGCCAAGGCTATACACTCACATGCGCAACCACCTGAGAGATTTTGGTTGCGCATTAATGCGCGCAACCTAATGGGAGTAGCCCATTTTCAAGCTGTTTGGATGTCGTGTTAGGAATCGATGTACCCAACGCAGCAGAAAATAAAAAATTCAAAAGGATGAATCGATTCCTTTTATGCCAAGATCTGAGTTTAGATTATATAGTTTACATGTTAAAAGAAAATTCTGCATAAAATAATACCAATCCAAACAAGGATCAGAGATCTTACGCACGTTTGAAGGCTCCTTCAAATGTCTTTGAATCTAGTTTGCTATCAATTCAACGTAGAACCGAACAAACGATGATGCACATGAAGACAATCCAAAGAACCAAAGAGGGATTTGCTAGATCCACTAATTGGCTTCAAGAATCAAAGAAAAACTTTGATTCAAAACCAAGGGGAGAATGTGTGAGAGAAGGGAGAAAGGGGGCTGCCTTTTTCTTACCTTTTAATGGAAATGAATGATTGATTAATCTCTAGTGCAAGTTATATAGTGCAAGTTGTTGAAACCCTATTCCTATAAGGAATACACATGGGTTCCAACTCTAGTCCACCCTTATGTCCAAACACCCTTCTCATGGTATTTTATTTTTAATTAATTATTATTATAATTAAAATCAATTAATATATTTATAAAATATATTAACATTTAATTAGTAATAATAATTCATTTTAAATATATGCGTACATATATTTAAATACAGCTCACTAATTTAATTTTGATATTAAATTAAATACAGGCAACAACTTCAGTAAATTTAATTGCAATGTGAGATTACCAAAATACACTTTCATCCTAAAAGATGAAAATACCCCTTGAGCAAAATGATTCTTAAATGATCTTCTAAGTGTGTGACTCGTAGGCTCCTCATCATATCGGCAGTGAGTAGTATCATGATTAACACCAATTAATCGTCTCATTACACACAGACCAAGATTGGCCCCTAGCAAGGCATCATGGCCACCCAATAGATTCGGATTCAGCGAAATAGCTACCTATCAGCGATATTGTTACTGTGTAATAAAATCTTTTCATCATCTGTTATCTCATTGAGACTGAGGTATAAAAATAGTGTCAACCTCAATTATCCTCGATATCTTTGTATTAAGTTACTAGACCAATGACCTGATCAATAAATTAGATTGAGCAACAACTCAATCCCACTGTGGCCACAACTTTAGTGTAATTACCATACATTGAACTGTGTTGTGAGATAACTTCTCCCATACTTGGGAGTGATGAATCCTCTATCGATCCACCATAGTCTTGATACACTCCTTGATGTAGCCAATCACTACCGTATTGACAACTCTGAATAGAACTGCGTTGGGCTAGTGTCAAACTACACCAATCGGTGCACAAGGCTCACCGGTGATCTCAAGTCTAAGGATCACATGCACCACCATTCGTTAGTAGATTTATTCCATAACCCCATATGTTGCACTAGGTTGTCGGCAAGCAACCTTGACAAGTGAGATCAATCATTGTCTTTCAACAGAGACGCTCAACACTATGATAGCCTTACCGTATTATCTATGTCCTTGGTCAAAACAATACTGGGGTTACGGACATTTCTAGAATGGCCACCATATGTGATCATAGGGTTTTCACTATCAAGATTTGAAACACTTGATACCCTCGTTACAGTTCTACCATTCTAAGGACATATATCAATACATACATATATGATTTACATGATATAGAATAAAATGCCTTTTATTGATTAATGAACATTATTACAAAGAGTCAATTTTATAGTAATTGATTGGCTTTAGGGCACCTACTCTAACATGTCGCTAGTTGTTGCTGGCAACAGCCCATTCGATAAGTCTTTCCCACGAGCTTTTGTGTGGAAGTAGCCTCCTACTATGCACGTTCATGCCCCACACTACCTAATTATGCATGCGTTTGCATGCAGCCCCTAACTGTGGCCTGCATTAGGCCATGCGTAGGATGGTAGGCCAAGGCTACGCACTCATGTGTGTACCCCTTGGGAGATTTTGGTTGCATGTTAATGCGCATAGCGTAGTTGGAGTAGCATAATAAGAGCAACCTATTTTTGAGCTGTTGTGATGTCGCTGGTTGTTGTTGGTGATAGCCTGTTTGATAAGTCTTTCCTTCAAGCTTTTGTGTGGAATTAGCCTCTTACCACACACGTTTGTGCCCCACACTACCCAATTCTATGTGCGTTTGTGTGCGGCCCAACCATGGCCTGTAACAGGCCATCTGTATGATGGTAGGCCAAGGCTACGCACTCACGTGTGCAACCGCTCGGGAGATTTTGGTTGTATATTAATGTGCGCAGCCTAGTGGGAGCATGTTAGAGTAGATGCCCTAGAGCCAATCAATTATTGTTGAATTGACTCTTTGTAATAATGTTCATTAATCAATAAAAGGCATTTTTTTCTATATCGCGTAAATCATTATTATTGCAATATGTATTAATATATGTCCTTAGAATGGTAGAACCGTGACAAGGGTATCAAGTGTTTCAAATCTTGATAGTGAGAACCCTATGAGCACATATGGTGGCCATTCTAGAAACGTCCGTAGCCCCAATATTATTTTGAAGTGAAGGCACAGATAATACGGTAAGACTATCATGGTGTTGAACAACCCTGTCGAAAGGCAGTGCCTGATCTCACTTGTCAAGGTTGTTTGGTGACAACCTGGTGCAACACATGGGTACTTGCTGTAAGTGAAGACATCGCATCAAGTTCACTGGACAGACCCACCAGAGGATTCCATATGGATGGTAGCCCTAGTGTCTATGAAACAAATCCTCTAACGAATGGTGGTGCATGTGATCCTTAGACTTGAAATCATCGGAGCGCCTTGTGCACCGATTGCTATAGTTTGACACTAGCCTTACGCAGTTCTTTTCAGAGCTATCAATATGGTGGTGATTAGCTGCATCGAGGAGTGTATCAAGACTATGGTGGATAGACAGAGGATTCATCACTCCCGGGTACGGAGAAGTTATCTCACGGTGCAATTCAGTATATGGTAATAACACTATAACTGTGGCCACAATGGGATTGAGTTGTTGCTCTGTCTAGTTTATAATATAGGTCATTGGTCAAGAAACTGAATATATAATATCAAGAGTAACCAAAGGTTGACACTATTTCTATGCCTTCATCTCATTGAGATAATGTACGATGAAAGGATCAAATTGTACGGTAACCATATCGTTGACAGGTAGCTACTTTGTGAATTTGAATCTACCAAAGGCCACAGATGTCTTGCTAGAGGCCAATCTTGGTCTGTGTATAGTGAGACGATTAATTGGTGTTAATCGCGATACTATACACTGCCGGTATGATAAGGAGCCTATGGGTCACACACATAGAAGATAATTTAAAAGCCAAGAAGAAAGAAGGGTGTTTTCGTCTTTTTAGGTAAAAGGGTATTTTGGTAATTTCACAGTGCAATTAAATTTGCTTGGGGTCGTAGCCTTTATTTAATTTGTAAGAAAAATTAAATAAGTGAAATTACATTTAAATATGTGTTTGCATATCTTTTATTAAATCATCATTATTGTTAAATGTTAATATATATATATAGATTAAATATATATTAATTGATTTTAATTGAGATAATAATGAAATAAAAATAAATATCTAATTGAGAGTGTTTGGTAATATAGGCTGTTTGGGTTGGAGCCCAAGCCTATTCCATATGGGAATAGGGCAACTAAGTTTTCAATATAAAAGAAAAGAGTTATTTGTAAAATGTAAGTGTTAATTGATAATTTCATTTTTCTCTTTGAAAAGAAAAACACAGCAGCCCCATATTTCCTCTCCCAAGGCAGAATTCATGTCTAAAATCAATCTATTTGATTTTTCTTCTTTGATCTTAAAGCTAAAGAGGATCTAGCAAATCCCTCTTTAGTTCTTTGTGATTATCTTCGTGTGGACTACGTCGGTTTGATTCTACACTTGGGTTGGTAGCAAAACGTTCAAAGACAAAGTTAGAGGAGCCTCCAAACAAGCGTATGATTTCTTAATCTCTAGATTAATTTTTTGCAGATTTCTACTTTAATATAAACAGTAAAATTATACCTTTGATCTGGGCTCTTTGGAACGATCCTTGTATTATGATTTTGTTTTCCGCTGCGTATATAGATCATTTTCTAACAGTGGTATCAAAGCCTAAGGTATCAAATTTTACAGTTTTTATGTGGATGGTTGATAACATGTATTTGATGATATTATGTTGCCTTATAGAATCTACCTTAAAAGCATGTTTGAAGAAATCTATTAATCGATTAATTTTAATT
The DNA here is from genome assembly GCA_026225825.1 of Pistacia integerrima. Classification (NCBI taxonomy): domain Eukaryota; kingdom Viridiplantae; phylum Streptophyta; class Magnoliopsida; order Sapindales; family Anacardiaceae; genus Pistacia; species Pistacia integerrima. The sequence continues at coordinate 15,201,812 of CM047737.1, read as the reverse complement.
TGTTGATGATCTGCAAGTTTGGAATAATGGTTGATGGATTTTTTTTTGAAATCAATGTGTATGATTGATTGAAATCCGTTTGGAGTGTGTATGGTTACTGTATGAACAGATTCGGAGCTACAGATTTGTGTACGCTCGCCACGACGATATAACCCATCGCCGCAGCAAGCGTTATTCACGCTCATGCTGGTGACGAAACCAGCGCTCGCCGCGGCGATATAAAGCATTGCCACGGCGATCGTCCTTTGGACTAGCGCTGTACGAAAACAGTGCTCGCCACGGCGATCTAACCCATCGCCGCAGCGATCGTCCTTAGAGCGTGGACGTCAGCATAACCAACGTACGCCGCAGCGATCTAACTCATCGCCGTAGCGAGAGCACTTTCGAGTGCGTAAGGGCTAAAATGTAAATTTTCAAAACTTTTGGACCAAATGTAGATCTACAAATTGTCAGGGGGTAAATAATTAACCCACAAATTTCAAAAATTGATTGTTTTTGAAATGTATGCTTTGTACTTGTTTGTATATTGCATGGTGTCCGGTATTGATGTGTGTTTCCTACAACATGCAAATGTAGCAAGTATACTAATCGCACAAGTAATATAATGATGAGTGAGTATCGTTCCCACGAGGATTGTTAGCTAAGCACTAAGTTTCTTACTATTCTCAAGTTGGAGCAATCGATTTCTTTGGATTAGTGGGAGCTATTTCTAATTAAAACTGAACAATAAATTTTAAACTAAAATTAACGAAGAAATGCGAGATGAAAAACACGGATAGAAATTAATTCAAGTAAAACGGGTAGGGTTTTGACTTCATTCGGATTTTATGGGTAAAACCTATAAATTAAACTAAATTCATACTCATATGCATTGATTGTAAATCGAACTCTCCTAAGTGTTAAACATACCTTCTCAGGCTATGTTTCCCTACTCTTTCTTATCAACTTTCCGTACCCAACAATTTGAAAGTTAACAAATCTAAGTTCATTAAGCATAAGAATCCTAAAATGATTTCATTGATTTTTGAATCTATCTCTAGCATCCAATACTACAATGGTGACTACCCAAGAAGCCTAACATGATTCATTTCTCAATCTCATCATGTTCATCACATATAAGCATTAAAGATTCAGAGTAAACACACAATCCAAGCATAATCAAATGAAAATAAAACAATAAATCACTTAACCCATTAAAATCCGAATTACAATCAAAACCCTAACCCAAAATGGGTTAGTTCATGGCTAAATCAACAACACAAATGAAAGAAACGAAAATATTAAAGTTCAACATAATGAAAATAATAAAAGATAAGAAATCTCCCCAAATGATGAATCCTCTGGTTTGAAATCGAATCTTCACCCTTTTACAGCTCAAAATTGTTCAAAGATAAAATCAAAAGAAATGCAAAAGCTACTCTAAACCCTATTCGACCTCCCCTAGAAAAATGCTAATGTTTTTATACTTCACAAGAACTGTCCGTATACGCAGCCGAAAACAACAAAAAATATAACTCGTGGATCGCTTACATGAGCCAAGATCAAGGGTATAATTTTACAATTTTATCATAATAAGAATCAGAAATATTAAACATGAGTTAAGAGAAACAAACGCACGTTGGAGGCTCCTCCAAATTTGTCGACGAATGTTTTGCTACCGATCCAAGTGTAGGATCGAACCTGCAGAGTCCACACGAAGACAATCTCAAAAGAACCAAAGAGGGATTTGCTAGATCCTCTTTGGCTTCAAGATTCAGAAGAAGAACAAATCAATTGAAATTGATTTTTGGGCCAAGAGTGTTTCTGCAGTGGGAGTGGAAGAGAGGGGCTGTGTGTTTTGTTTTTCCAAAGGAAAAATCTCTTAATTAAAAATCACACACTTTTCCTTTTATATTAAAAACAATTTGCCCTAATCCCATACGGAATAGGCTTGGGCTCCAACCCAAACGCCCCATGTTGCCAAACACTCCCAATTTGATTTATTTTATTTTCCATCATTATCTCAATTAAAATCAATTAATATATATTTAAATATACATTAACATTTAACAATAATGATAATATATTTAAATATGTGCGAACACACATTTAAACGTAATTTCACTTATTTAATTTTTCTAACAAATTAAATAAAGGCTACGACCTCAATAAATTTAATTGCACTGTGAAATTACCAAAATACCCTTTCGCCTTAAAAGACGAAAACGCCCTTCTTTCTTCTTGGATCTTAAATTGTCTTCTATGTGTGTGACCCATAGGCTCCTCATCATATCGGCAGTGTACAGTATCACGATTAACACCAATTAATCGCCTCACTAATACACGTACTCCAAGATTGGCCCTTAGCAAGACATCATGGCCACCTGATAGATTCGGATTCAAAGAAAGTAGCTACCTATCAACGATATGGTTACCGTGCAATTCGGTCCTTTCATCATTCGTTATCTCGACGAGACGAAGGCATAGAAATAGTGTCAACCTTCGGTTACTCTCGATATTATTTATTCAATTTCTAGACCAATGACCCGTATCATAAACCGGATAGAAAGCCAACAACTCAATCCCCACCGTGGCCACGCTTTAGTGTCTTTGCCATATATCAATTGCACCGTGGAGATAACTTTCTCCTATGGGAGTGATCAATCCTCCTCAATCCACCATAGTCTTGATACACCTTAATGCAGCCCAATCACCACCGTATTGACAACTGAAAAGAACTGCTAGTTAGTGTCAAACTACACCAATCGGTGTACAAGGCGCCCGCCGATCTCAAGTCTAAGGATCACATGCACCACCATTCGTTAGAGGATTTGTTCCATAGACACTAGGGTTACCATCTATATGGAATCCTCTGTGGGTCACCCGCCTGAACTTACCGCAGTTGTATCCGCCACAAAGAGACCCATGTGTTGCACTAGGTTGTCACCAAACAACCTTGACAAGTGAGATCACCACGCTTCGACAGGTCGTTTCAACACTATGATAGCCTTACCAGACATTCGTGCCCTTACTTCATAATACTAGGGCTATGGACGTTTCTAGAATGGCCACCATATGTGCTCATAGGGTTCTCACTATCAAGATTTGAAACACTTGATACCCTCGTCACAATTCTACCATTCTAAGGACATATATCAATACATATTGCAATAATAATGATTTACGCGATATAGAATAAGATGCCTTTTATTATTGATTAATGAACATTGTTACAAAGAGTCAATTCTACAATAATTGATTGGCTCTAGGGCACCTACTCCAACAACTTCACCCAAATTTCGCAAAAAAACACGCACAAAGTAAAAATGTGCGTTTTACAAAACTGGAATTCACGACCATCGCTGCGGCGAAGAACAAGCCTCGCTGCGGCAAAGCGAGAAGCAGACATGTTCGTGTCTAGCGTACTTCGTCGCGGCGAAGATTCTTGAAAAGTTCTAAAATTACAGAACTACCACTCTGCTTGCATCTTCGCTTGATTCTTCGATCTTTGGTGCTCTCCCTTGAAAGCGAGCTTCATAGTGCTTTATTCTGCTTCTGAACTCTCCCAACTTCTAAGATCCGCTTACTTTTGAGTTTAGAATTTCCAATTTTGTCCTTAGTTGCTCAAAATGTCCGTTTTAACCTGAAACACGAAATGTAAATATTTAAGCAACAATTCAGGTTAAAATGAACTAGAAAGTACCTGAAATCCGACTAAAAAGTCTAATGAAAACAGTATAATCCACGGATTATCAGGTACATGAGCCTTAAACCTTAGGGTGAATGTTTTAAAATATTTTCGGGTATGTATGGTTGTATAATTTATTAAAAAGGGCCTACGTGTCCTGCCTTTCTCCTCTTCTCAATGTACATTCTCTTCTCATCTCATTCCCCTCAAATGTAAATCGAGGTTTCTCAATTTATTGATGTAAAGAATTTGTATAATTATTTTATTGTAAATTTAGAATGATATTTTTTTTGTAATGTACTTGAAGACGGAGCAAAGGACGAGGCAACCATACTTGAAGACTCAAGATGTTTATTACAGGACCCCTAGGTGACTCCCACCGATTCCTCTAGGCTCGAGGAAATCGGTTTTAGTTGGGCCATGTACCGGCACGTTTTATATTATGTTTAGAATGCATGCTACGGTTGAATGTTGAATAACATGCCAAACAATGTCATTCTAACAAAGATAATAATGATGAGACATTAAATAACAAACCCTCAATTAAAGAATATTAAGTCACGTATGCCTTCCATCACCATGGTTTTAATCAAACCACTATTCGTCGAAACCTTGTTCGCTAAAGCGAAGGGTACACTTCTACTAGTGGAAGGTTAAAATGCATTGGAGTTTTCCTTAATGGTGATGGGTCGACTTAAACTGACAGTTTTGCTTGTTCGCCAAAGCGAAGGTTGATAAACGCGTCATAGGCATAGTAGAAAGCACACATATTATGTTTACGTGGTGACATGTAGTGTCCACTTTATCGATACTGAGAATCACACTTGAGGACAATGGTTGGAGCCATTGGATTGTGTGATTGGCTTGTTGGCTTTTTTCACATTTGAGGTTGATAGTAGGAGCTATCAACTGGTGTGGATTAAGTTTGTTGGCCTACCTAATCAACTCATTTTGGCTTGCTCGCCAAAGCGAAGGTTTGAAATGGGTTGGATGGGATCTCAGTGAAAGAACCAACAACATGCATGAAGAGTGGTGGAAATGAAGATTGAAGGCATGAAAGGTTGGATTCAAAAAAACCGTTTTCAAACAAAGCTTGGAAAAAGGATTACACCTACTCCTTTGCTTTGGGTTGATGAAGACAAGACTCAAAATGATGAGACCTCCACACTTTAACACCACCTTGAGAGAGTTAGAGAGTGGCCTTGGCTAGGGAGAGAGAGCTTTTAGTTTGCTCTTAGTGAACAAAGTGAAGTTATGAACTAAAATGCAACTTTTTGCATTCATATATACTTGGGCAATTTTGCAATTATTTGTTGTTCACTTCCAAGCCCAATAAAATCTTATTTTAAAAAGGACCCCACGAATTTATTATGCTACCCTTTGAATAATCAATATTATTCAAGGGCCCATGTAAACTAAACTAGTTTACATTAACAACCCATAAATTTACCCTTTTACCCTTTAACTATTAAAAGGTTATTTTTGTTCATCTCATTAATCTTAACGCTTTAAGATATAATAATTAAATATAATTAATTATTGCTTGACCATTCTAACCCTTAAAATGTCACAAACAATTTTCTATGTAACTATTACCATAAAAATCATGTCATTACCCTCGAAAGGTGCTAGCCCTCTTCGGATAATCATTTCTCTCTCTCATCCTTCTCTAACTTCTCTAGGCTATTAGTGTGACCATGTAGGTCCACCGTGGATTAACCATGAGCCGGTTCTAGATGAATCCGAAAACCTGTCCGGAGGCCCAACGACTATGGTAAACATCTAGCAATGTGCCATAGTCCATAAACCACGATGAAGAAATACTTCATCTAACCCATTTCAAATTATACGTACCATGTAGGTAAAGTCCCTCCATTGAAATATCCTGATCAACCACGGATTCATGGAACGTCAAAATCCTAAACTCAATTTTCTACCGAATCGTCGATCAATATGTCTGGAACTCGTCATCACAAACTCGCTTTTGTATGACTAATAATAGATTCTGGCCAGAGATTCTGATTTCCGACATTTATCGACATTCGTCTAGGAACTCGAATCCAGATGGAGTCAGCGGTACTCCCGATCCCATATTTTCGAGTCGATGGATCCCTTCTTGACCATCATTCGTTTCCGCATATGAACAACGCATGACCAAATAGGCTTTATTATACAAAACATGATTAGTCTCGTATTTATACACCGTATGAACCATACGCATCCGTATCGGATCCGACTACAATGTCTCAGGTCAAAGGACTACATCGCGGCAATCGATATAACCAAACGATAAATCATTGACTACATGCTTTTCCAAGTGATTTGTCGCTATTCGGTCACGCTCAAAAACAGCCTTCACCAACCGCTAATCCATACCAATGCCCTAGTGACATGACTATCATCGCCATCTGTACTTATATCAACTCATGATATCTTTCTGAAGTATCTGATATGCCTACTGTGCAATATAGTTGCCCAAATTATATTGCTTCTATAGGGAACCCTTTTCAATAATTCGTTTACCGATTAAATGAATATCTGGACAATTCATATACATACTTTATTTTAAATGCATGACTGAATAAAGGAAGCAATTTATATATATGAATTGAAGAACTCTTTCTTCTATTATTTATTATATATAGATACAAGACAAAATGCTCAGAAACCGACAACACGAATGGTTTCTAGGGCATACACTAACACTCACTCCACTAGGAAAGTCAACGGGTTTTCCTGAGTTAATAGTGAGGGCTATTGACTTGAGTAAAATAGTGGGAGAATCGTTTAATAAAAGACCATATTAAATAATAATGAACTTTATAATAACTTTATTTTTCTGCAATTGTAGATTCACCAAAATGAGCATTATGAACCTACGACTGATAATCGATAAAAGAAAATAAAGTTGATGGATCCAATTTCTCGTCCGTATCGTAATCTACGGATTATACTCAAGTCGAAAAAGAAATTTTATATCCTTGAAAAGCCATACATGGTTGAGCCTGATCCTGATGCTACTCAGGAAGTAGAGGATACTTATCAAAAGTTCCTTGATGATGCTGATAGCGTTCAATGCTTGATGTTAGCATTGATGACACCTATGCTGCAAAAGAAGCATGAGAATATGGGCGCTTCTTCCATTATTCTACACCTCAAGGAGCTTTTCGAAACAAATGCTCGACATGAAAGGTACAAGGTGTCGAAAGCACGGTTTGGGAGTCGTCTGACCGAGGGAGCCCAAGTTGGTCCTCATGTGCTCAAGATTATCGAGCACATGGAGAGGCTTGAGACTTTAGGTGACACGACCCGTCCTGACCCTCCTTATCCCATAGGCTCTCGATGCACCCATGAGACTCGGGTGATCGAGATGTGCCATGTGGGAAAACTATAAAATCTGTTTATAAATAAAACATCACAAAACTCTTCCAGTTAAAACATTTGTAAACACTCCTTTTTGTTTCTCACAAATAAATATAACATCATTTGCAAATAAACAAATGTAACTGAATTTTCTTTTACAAAATGAACATATGGTATCAGATTTTTCCATATCTTTTACAATCCAAAACATAAAATAAAATACATGATAAAGAAACATAAACTTTGCAGCGGAAATTGAAACACAACCATGGAACTTATGATGAAATAAAGTCATGTGGCCCAACCTTGAGTGGGATTCACTTCTCTGCACGAACACCTTCTTAACCTGGTGGGGGAAAAAAAACATTTGAAAACGAGGGGTGAGCTAGAAATGCTCAGTGAGTGGGGAATGAGTTAGTATGTAATAACACATTTTAATATACAATAAAAACACTCATGCATATAAAATTTCATTTCCATAACACACTTTATAATATAAATCATCTTTCATAGCAATGTTGAAATCTCTCATTACAAAGCTTCTTTCTGAAAGCTATTATGGCAAACGAATCAATACTCATGTTTCTCTACACATATCATTTCTAAAACATTTCATATACAATTACATTTTCATTTATAAATTTCCATTTCAAATAAATGATACACACACACACACACACACACATATATATATATATATATATAAACCATCTCTCAATCACATGTGAAAACTCTCACCCAACTAGTACCTAGGGTAAATTCGTCTAACCCGACAAGATCTAACATCACGTGGGTTGAACTATTAAATCCATCCTGCTAGGCGGAATCGGTCACCGCTCAAGCCTTCGACCCAGTGAGACCAAGCATCACTTGGGCCGGCACAATCATATCCTGTTTAGTGATATCTACCTCGCTCGGGCCTTCGACTCACTTGGGCCGGCAAAACCAAATCATATGTAGCGATATCGGCCTCGCTTAGGCCTTCGACCCACTTGGACCGGCAATATCAAATCATGTGTAGCGATATCTGCCTCGTTCGGGCCTTCGACCCACTTGGGTCGGCAATATCAAATCATACACGTATAGAATCAAATCAACATCATCAAGGGGTTGGGTACTACGTAGGGTGGTTTGAAAACCACTATCATTTCATGCCTATTCTCAAAACCTTTTTCCTCATGAGCATTTAATAATTTCACAACTTAAAAATATAAATGCAGGTTCTCAAATATTTTCAAATCTAACAATTTCAACCCCTTTTCATTTCTTTTCGAACTATTGCCACAAAACATCAAAATTCCATCTTTCTTATGTCAATCAACAATTTCCAATAATAACATTGCAATAAAGCTCATTTATATAAATAAATCAAACATTTTAGGCAATTTAAAACAATAAACAAGTATAAATAAGCATTTAGAGATAACTTTGTTGAAATGAAAGTTAAGGGTTTAGATTTTTCACTCACCCTCGTGAAGCTTGTCCCAAATAACGAAAACCCTCAAAGAACTGGGTTCTCCTCCTCCTATTTGAACCAATTCTTTGAAGAAATTAGCTCAACTACAAACTTAGAGAAAATGAAGGAAAAAGGATAAAATTTTACCCAAATAAAAGCTTACCCACGAATCAAGCACACCCAAAAATCGATTTCCAAATTAAAATGGGTCAAGACCAACCTTCTCCCCCTTTTTTTCTTCTCCTTTCTCCCTTTTTTTTTTTTTTTTTTTTTTTTTTGCCCCTTTCCTTCCCTTTTTCTTCCTTCCAGTCGACTAAACTGGATATAAGTCGGTTGAATGGAAAAGATCAATTTGCCCCCTAAATTTTCACGTTATTCTCAGAAAGCCCCCCAACACAACAGTATTTTTATTACAAAAAGACCCCTATATTATCGCAAGGTCCCAAAAGATTGAATATTTTCACTTACACCCCCAAGATAACAAAGAAACTTTTAAAACTGACAATTTAGTCCAAATTCCAGAATGTACCACGCCTTGGCACTATGTCGTGGCACCAAAATCTATAGAATTTCAATATAGTCCCAATGTATTAAATCCTTTCACTTGAAACCCAAAAAAAGTTCTAAAACTTGCGGTTCACCCCCTTTTTCACACATTCCAAGCAACATTTCACTCAACTCAAATTACCAACATGGAAAAGTCATCCCTTTCCAAACCAACCACAATTATCACAAGATACATCAAACATAAATTTTATAACTCAAGTGTTTGAATTGACAAATCAAGAGTAAACATTCTACACAAACCATTTCACACTCCAAGTTAACCAAAACACTTATATTTATCACTCAAACAAACCAGTCCTACCAAATTAACTGGATTTCTCCTTTTTCAACTCAAATCAGGAAATCACAACCAACCAACAAAATCTTTTCATTCGTCCAAAATAAAAAAAATGAGAACACATGCAATAGTCATACCAATGCATAATTATATACAACATACGTGAACACAAAGTGGTGCGGGGATTACATTGGGATGTGGCTTGGATGCAGAATTACAAATGGATTTAAGGGTAACGCAATCCTTGTCTGACTCTTATGCTCCGTTCATAATGAATTTCAATATGAACACGATAGAGAAAAACCTATCAGAACTTTTGAACATGCTGAGGACTGCACAGCAGGACTTGAAAAAGTCCAAGCCTGTTTTACTGGTTGCTGCCAGTAAAGCAAAGGTTAACGGCAAGGGTAAGGCCAAGGCCAAACCTAAGCTCAAGCCCAAAAGACAGGTTGCTCTTGGTCCTGAGAGTGGCATAGGGAAGGGCAAGGTAGTCTACTTCTTTTATGGCAAGCCTGGCCACTGGAGGAAACACTGCAAGGCTTTCCTCGTAAGCAAGAAGAAGTCAGAGGCTACGACTTCAGGTATTTTTATGATTGATATTAATTTCTCCCTCAACATATTGGGTCATTGACATAGGATGTGGTACTCACATTTGTACTGATGTGCAGGGACTAAGGCATAGTAGAGTCCTCGCCAAGGGAGAGGTGGACCTACGAGTTGGAAATGGAGCACATGTGGTTGTATTGGCTGTAAGTGTTAGAGTAGATGCCCTAGAGCCAATCAATTATTGTGGAATTGACTCTGTGTAATAATGTTCATTAATCAATAATAAAAGGCATTTTATTCTATATCGCTTAAATCATTATTATTGCAATATGTATTGATATATGTCCTTAGAATGGTAGAACCGTGACGGTGGGTATCAAGTGTTTCAAATCTTGATAGTGAGAACCCTATGAGCACATATGGTGGCCATTCAGAAAGGCGTCCGTAGCCCCAGTATTATTACAAGTAAGGGCAAGATAATACGGTAAGGCTATCATAGTGTTGAACAACCTCCCCGCGAAAGGCAAGGATCGATCTCACTTGTCAAGGTTGTTTGGTGACAACCCTGGTGCAACACATGGGTGCTTGTTGTAAAAGTGGATATACCGCAGAAGTTCACCGGATCGACCCACCGGAGGATTCCATATGGATGGTAACCCCAGTTGTCTATGGAACAAATCCTCTAACGAATGGTGGTGCATGTGATCCTTAGACTTGAGATCACCGAGTGCCTTGTGCACCGATTGGTACGCTTTTGACACTAGCCTAATGCAGCTATTCGAGCTATCGACGGTGGTGGTGATTGGCTATATCAAGGAGTGTATCAAGACTATGGTGGATTGACAAAGGATTCATCACTCCCGGTACGGAGAAGTTATTCACCCGGCGCAATTCAAGATATGGCAATGACACTAAACCGTGGCCACAATGGGATTGAGTTGCTTGCTCTACCCGCATTATAACACGGGTCATTGGTCCAAACGAATATATAATATCGAGAGTAACCGAAGGTTGACACTATTTCTATGCCTTCGTCCTCAGTCGAGATAACCCGGATGATGAAAGGATCGTATTGGTACAGGTAACCATATCGTGACGGGGTAGCTACTTTGCTGAATCCAAGATCCTATCCGGGTGGCCAAGATGCCTTGCTAGGGGCGGGCCAATCTTGGTCCGTGGTATTAGTGAGACGATTAATTGGTGTTAATCGCGATACTATACACTACCGGTATGATGAGGAGCCTATGGGTCACACACATAGAAGATAATTTAAGAGCCAAGAAGAAAGAAGGGCGTTTTGCTCTTTTTTGGGCTTAAGGGGTATTTTGGTAATTTCACAATGCAATTAAATTTGCCGAGGTTCCGTAGCCTTTTTATTTAATTTGTTAAAAAATTAAATAAGTGAAATTACGCTTAAATGTGTTCGCACATATTTAATTAAATCATCATTATTGTTAAATGTTAATTAAATATTAATTGATTTTAATTGAAATAATGATGAATTAAATTAAAATATCTAATTGGGAGTGTTTGGCAAATTTGGGGGTGTTTGGGTTGTAGCCCAAGCCCATTCCATATAGGAATAGGGCAACTAAAATATGACTATAAAAGGAAAAAGGTTTTAGTTGAAAAAGGTGGGTGTGTTATTTTATTCATTCTTTTTTATTTTGAAAAGAAAACCTCCAGCCAAAAAGCTCTCCCACGCCACTTTCACTGTTCCATTGAAAACAAACACTTTTGTTTTCTTCTTCTTGATTTCTTAAGGCCAAGGAGGATCTAGCAAATCCCTCCTTGGTTCTTGTTGATTGTCTTCGTGTGAACCTCTACGGTTCGATCCTACACTTGGATCGTAGCAAACACATTCGGAGACAACATTGGTGGAGCCTCCAAACGTGGGTATGAATCTAAACCTTTGGATTTATATTTTTCTGCAGATTCTAATTATGCATAAACTGTAAAATCTATGCCTTGATTTTGGGTTCTAAGGAACGATCTGTGGTTGTAAATTTTTGTTTTCCGCTGCGTAACCGGGCCGTTTCCTAACAGTAAGGACTTACTGTTTATCTTTGCCTACGGGCTTGTTATTGGAACTACATAACTGTTATCACATACCTTTTATTTCCAAAAATATTATTTCAGTATCCGTTTTGGATAATATAGGGTATCATTTTGAGATATCTAATGGATTGTTGTCCTTTAGTTTGAATGGTATTCTATTTGGAATTGCGAGGTTATATAATGGATTATATGTTCTTGATTTAAACGATAAAGAAATTCTCAATATTGAAACCAAGAAACCTAAACATAGCGATCAAAACCAGACATATCTCTGGCACTGTAGATTGTGTCATGTTAATAAGACCCGTATTGCAAAACTTCAAAGGGATGGAGTTTTGGACCCTTTTGACTTTCAAAGTCATTTGAGGTATAAGTAGTCATGCCTCGTAGGCAAGATGACCAAGTCTCCTTTCACAGGACAAGGTGAAAGAGCTACTGAGTTGTTAGGCATCATCCATAGTGATGTATGTGGTCCACTAACAGTTGAGGCCAGAGGTGGATATTCATACTTCATCACATTTACTGATGATTTTAGTAGATATTGTTATGTCTACCTCATGAGACATAAATCTGAAGCCTTTGATAAATTCAAGGAATTCAGGAATGAAGTACAGAATATCTTGGGCAAGAGTATTAAAGCTCTTCGGTTGGATCGATGAGGTGAATACTTAAGCTCGGGGTGGTTTTCAGAAAGTACTTGAAGGAATGTGGGGGATAATATCACAACCACCCTCCTTCTACACCCCAACACAATGGAGTGTCAAAAGGAGTAATAGGACCTTACTTGACATGGTTAGGTCCATGATGAGTTTTAGTGATTTACCTGCATCATTTTGGGGTTATGCCCTAGAGACTGCGACTCACGTTTTGAACCGTGTGCCGTCAAAGTCTATAGATAAGACTCCATATGAGCTATGGAGTGGGCGAAAGCCTAACTTGTCTTATCTAAGGATTTGGGGTTGCGAAACAATTATGTTAAGAAATTGACTTCAAACAAGCTGGGCCCAAAATCCTATGAATGTATATTTGTGGGGTATCCAAAGGATACTACTTCTACCACCCTGAAGAGCGCAAAATATTTGTTGCTCAATCTGGTGTCTTCTTAGAAAAGGAATATTTTCCAAGAAGTACTAGTGGGGAGAAAAAGTAGAACTCGGGGATGAAGTTCTTAGAACCACAAGATATACTAGACGAAAGACGGGATGATGTGCCACAGGAACTGGTTAAGCATCATGAGGAGGTTACTCCACAACTTATGGATCAAAGTGAACCACCTGAAGTAGCACAAGCGCTACGTAGATCTGGGAGAGTACGCCATGAGCCCGAGAGATATGGTTATCTCGTGACTCAATATGGTGACGTACTAGTCTACCAAGACGATGAACCCAGAACCTACGAAGACGCCTATATCGGATCCAGATTCGCAAATGGCTTGAAGCCACGGAAATCTGATATGGACTCCATGTACCGGGTAACCAAGTGTGGTCTCTGGTGTAACCACCTGAAGGGGTAAAACCCATAGGGCGTAAATGGGTCTTCAAGAAGAAGATTGACATAGATGGCAACGTGCATACTTATAAAGCACGACTGGTTGCCAAAGGTTTCAAAAAAATTCATGGCATTGACTATGAAGAAACCTTTTCGCCAGTTGCCATGATTAAATCCATCCGGATTATGCTTGCGATTGCTGATGAGAATGCAAAATGTCATATTTACCCCCCTTAATGTCTAGTATTTTATACTTATTTGCTGCCTAAATATACTCATTATTATTCTATTTTGATTTAGGATACAAATGGAGGCGTTAATTGCAAAACGGAACTAATTAAGTGAATTCGGACAGTTTCGACATTGTTTCATAATCTGGGCATACCTCTCTCATCCGAGCTCTGATTGAGATGATTCAAAATGCTGTCACACACTAAGAAAGAGATCTACAACTTTTATGTTTTAAGTTTGGAGAGATACTCGCTGCATCAAGGTTGTAATCGGGCTTGAAGTTGACGCACCTGCACCGGCCGACGCCCCGGAGCATTCGCCTTGTCATGCAAATCAATCGGGCGCTTTATTATTGGAAGATTTGAAGACATGTGGCACACAAGTTACAGCTCAGAATCACCACTTTCCTATTTTATTTTAGGACTTTATCTTATTATCAATTAATTAGAATAAGATTAGGATTAATGTTATTTTAGGATATTAGATTTTTTTTTTTTTAGGAGATTTAGTGTGATTCAAATACTTGAACTGGATTTTTGTTAAGGGGATCAGATTAGGGTTTTTGAGGGGGACACACGCCTCTTTCTGGTCTTCTCTGTAACTTTTCCTTTGGAATTTTCGTGATGGCCATGAGAGGCTAAGTTTTATAACTTGGTCGAAGGAAACGGGAGGCCTCTAATCAATAATCGTGAGATCGAATGCTTTATTTCGGTTGTTCAATTTTATGCTTTGAGTATTAGATGTTCTTCTATGCTTATTTTCATGATTGTTTCATTTAATTGCTAGGAGGCCTACTAGGTTATTATTTGTTACAATCTACTGCTAAGCTAGATATCAAATCCGTAATTGTTTGATCCCTCTAACTTGTGAAGCAATTAGGGTTATTAATTTGCTGCGTCAGGAAATTAGTAATCTTAAAAGGAACACTCGACTAAATTAGTAAGCTGTTGTTTTTGCTTTAGAAAAGTTTCGATCTTTTTTGCTTGGTACTAAAATTATTGTTTTTTCTGATCATGCAGCTTTGCGTTATTTGATGATGAAGAAAGAGGCAAAACCGAGATTAATAAGGTGGATACTTCTCTTGAGTGAATTCGATTTGGAGATCAAAGACAAAAGAGGGACAGAAAATAGTGTCGCATATCATTTGAGTCGTCCTAGTTCACGGGTGGGAGGATGAACTTCATTTGCAAGAAACGCC
>CM047737.1:14971961-15181961 GCA_026225825.1 Pistacia integerrima | reverse complement strand
ATTCAAAAATCAATGAAATCATTTTAGGATTCTTATGCTTAATGAACTTGGATTTGTTAACTTTCAAATTGTTGGGTGCGGAAAGTTGATAAGAAAGAGTAGGGAAACATAGCCTGAGAAGGTATGTTTAACACTTAGGAGAGTTCAATTTACAATCAATGCATATGAGTATGAATTTAGTTTAATTTATAGGTTTTACCCATAAAATCCGAATGAAGTCAAACCGTACCCGTTTTACTTGAATTAATTTCTATCCGTGTTTTTCATCTCGTATTTCTTCGTTAATTTTAGTTTAAAATTTATTGTTCAGTTTTAATTAGAAATAGCTCCCATTAATCCAAAGAAATCGATTGCTCAAACTTGAGAATAGTAGGAAACTTAGTGCTTAGCTAACAATCCTCGTGGGAACGATACTCACTCATCATTATATTACTTGTGCGATTAGTATACTTGCTACATTTGCATGTTGTAGGAAACATGCATCAAGTTTTTGGCGCCGTTGCCGGGGATAGTTTTAAGTTAACATTGAGTCTTTCTATAATTAGCTAGATTGGAGTTATTATTTTGTTTTTAATTTTCGCTTGAGGTGGTCTCACTTTCCTTCATTTCTGTTTTTGCAGTTTATGCGAAGAGCGAGACGTCAACCAGTGGTTCCTGTTGATCTTGAGATTGAGAGAACCGTCAGACGACGTAACAGAGAGAGAAGAGAAAGAGAGGATATAGTTGTTGAAGCAGAAGAAATAGTTGTTGAAATAGCAAAACCGAGAAATGACACCTGGGGAAATTTTCAGTTCCCACGGTTGAATGGTAATGGGAGGGGTCGAGTATTACCTAGGACCTACGGTGCAAGCCAACAACTTCGAGATCGCCCGGCAATCATCCAGATGATCCAGCAGTTGGTTAGATTTAATGGTGATTTGAAGGAAGATCCGAATCAGCATATTGCAAATTTCTTGGAAATTTGTGACACCTTCAAGTTGAATGGAGTATCGGATGATGCTATTAGGTTGAGGTTATTCCCATTCTCATTAGGGGATAAAGCCAAGGGGTGGTTAATGGCACTACCACCAGGAACTATCACAACTTGGAATGATCTAGCACAGAAATTCCTTACTAAGTTCTTCCCTCCAGTAAAATCGACAAAATTAAGAAATGATATCACATCATTTCTACAAGATGAGTCCGAGTCATTGTATGAGGCTTGGGAGAGATACAAGGAGTTAATGAGGAAATGCCCACACCATGGCTTGCCAGTTTGGCTTCAAGTCCAAACATTCTACAATTTATTGATGGGTAATGTGCAAACCATGGTGGATGCAGCTTTAGGAGGGGCCTTGCAGAATAAGACACCAGAAGAGGCCTATGAGTTACTTGAGGTTTTGGCAAGCAACAACTATCAAAGACCAAATGAGAGAACAACACCAAGGAAATCTTCGGGTCTTCATGAAGTTGATGCCTTTATAGCCATTTCAAATTTCAACTTACAAGACTTTGTGAAATGGGGAATTGGGAACTATGCAGGTAAACTTTGTACAAGTACCTCAATTAACTTGTGATTTTTGTGTAGGAAACCATGCGAGGAGCGAGTGTCAAGTTGGGAACACATTTGCTTCGTCATCTTCATCAACGGAGCAAGTGAATTACTTGGCAGAAATCGAGACAACCAAACAACCCATACTCCAACACATACAACCCCGGGATGGAGAAATCATCCAAATCTGGGCTTGGGGAAATCAGGAATCAAAGAAAATAATCAATGGAACCAGAGGGCGCCTTCCAAATAACCAACCAGGGGTGAATAATCAACCGGGAGATCCAAGAGTGACAAAGTTGGAAGATATGTTTGGGAAATTTATGCAGGAGACCACGGGATTTATGAGTGAGACGAGGACAAATTTTAGAAATCAAGGGGAGGCCCATTCGGAATCTTGAGGCGGCGTGGGTGGGCCAATTGGCCAAGAAACTAAATAAGAGACCGTAGGGTTCCTTACCAAGCAATACAGTAACTAACCTACGTGAGAAAGTAAATGCAATTTCGTTGAGAAGTGGGAGAGTTTTAGAAGAGGTGGAAAATTCAAGGAAAGAGGAAACTTCATCAAAGAAAATGAAGAATCGATGGAGGGAAGTTGACGAAGAAATCGTTGATTGAAGAAAGGAAACCGAAACCCGAAGGAAAAAATGAAGCGAAGCGGGGAAGAGGGGAAAAAGAAAAGGAAAGAGAAATTGCCATTCCCTCGAGATACCACCAGAGTTAGCGCATCACACACCACCCGTACCTTTTCCTCAAAGACTCAGAAAAGAAAATCAGGATAAGCAGTTTATTAAATTTCTTGATGTTTTTAAAAAGCGCATATTAACATTCCTTTGCAGATGCATTGCAACGATGCCGAAGCTACGTGAAATTTCTTAGGAAATTTTATCGAACAAGAGGAAGCTAGAAGATGAGGAAACGGTGATGCTCACGGAGGAGTGCAGCGCCATTCTCCAGAAGAAGCTGCCCCCGAAACTCAAAGATCTAGGGAGTTTTACTATCCCTTGCACTATAGGAGATATCACCTTTGATCGAGTTTTATGTGACCTAAGGTGCTAGCATTAATCTTATGCCTTTTTTCTGTTTCAGGGGAAATTAGGGGAATTGGTGAAGTAAAGCCGACAACCATATGCTTGCAACTTGCAGATCGATCAATAAAGCATCCGAGGGGCATTGTGGAGGATGTGTTGATTAAGGTGGACAAGTTTATTTTTCCTGCTGACTTCTTTTGTGTTGGATATGGAAGAAGACAAAGATATTCATTTTTATCCCTGGGGACGACCATTTACGGCGGAATTGGGAAGAGCTTTAATCGACGTTCAAGGAGGGAAGTTGATCATGAGGATGGAAGATGAAGAAATAACATTTAATGTCCTTGAATCAATGAGAGTTCCACCTAAACAAGAGTCATGTTTAAAATCCCGATGTGTGGACCTGGCAAAGAAAAGTGAACCCTTCCATCCTAGTCAATTCCCTAAGGGGTGGAAATTAAGAGCTATATTGTCAAACCAAATCAGCTCAAGAGTGAGGACCAAAACGGAAGGGGTTGCACAAAATTTCAAGACGAGCCATAGTTGAGTTTGAGTTCGCAGAAGGAACGGATCTCTGAGATAAAAAAAGGTGAAGTAAAGCCAAGAAAAGGGGCGGAAGGCGGTAGGGGAGAAGAGTCGAGCTACCAAAGTTATGACCAAGGGATGGAAATGGGTAGTGAAACTCTCAACAAGGCCACTGTGTGAAAAAGATCATCAGCAAAAGAAGCTCCAGTACAAGGGAAATTTTCGGGATGTGATGTACTTGGATAATCCGGGCTGATGTGAAGACATGAGAGAGTCGAGCTATTGACTATAAACAAGCGCTTCTTGGGAGGCAACCCAAGTGTTTTTACTTGTTTTGTTTTTCATTTTGGTTGTTGGAATTTGTTTGAATTCATTATGAGTTTGTATGATATTTAATGTGTGTGTTTATGGGTGTTTCAGAAATTTTTCAGAGGGGGAAGGAGGAGACACCAAATTGTAAATACTTCCGGGCCCGGGGCCGAAGAAGTTTTCGGCCAGCTAAGCAATCGAACAAAAAGGTCGGCTCCTAGACGTTTTCGCCCCGGCAAAGGAATTGTCTTCGCCGCGGCGAAGAAAGGAGGATAAATTTTTAGAAAAGTTTCTAAGGCATTATCCCCGCGGCGAAGAAAATTCTTCGCCGAGGCAAGTTGCCTCGGTATGGTTTCGCCCCGCGAAGAATGTTTCTTCGCCGCGGTGAAACCTGGGTATTTTTTTAGGGTTCATACACGAAGAACGTCGCCTCTGCGAAGCTTGTTCTTCGCCGCAACGATGACACTTTTCTATAAATACCCACCCTTCTTCTTCATTCTTCACGCAACCTTTCATCTTCACTTGAGAGAAAAAATTTCAAAATTCAATCTTTTGCCTTCCTAGTGCTTTTCCAACCAAAATTCTTACTCTCTAACTTTCCTAAACACCAAAACAACCCATTTCAACAACAATTTTCGCGAAAATTTCACGAAAATTTTTGGATAAAAAATTTGGGGCTTTTCAATGGGCAGGGATTTTCAATTAGGTTCAATTGGTGGCAAATACTCGTTCATATTGGTAAGATCTCAAGTACCCAAAGTTTTTTTTTGCACAATTTCAAGTTTTTAATTGTAGATCTGAAAATTTTTGTTGCAATTGAGTTGTGGAATTTGGGTGATTTTGAGCATTGATTTTGTTAAAGGAAGAGTAGTTCGTGCATTGGGTGATTGTTAGGAGTGTGGGTTTTTGGAAAATTGAAGTGTTTGTGTGGATTTGAAAAATTTGTAGTTTGGGGGTAAAACGCAAATTTTTGGAAGTGTTGTTTGTTTTTGCAGGATTGAATTGGTTGTGTAGAACAACTAGGTTTGAATTGTTGGGAAATAATTTTTGAGTGAACTGGAATTGTGAACAATGCCTCGCCAAAATTAAGCATCCATACAAGGGTAAGGGTAAGGCCAAAGGAAAGAATGTTGACAACCGTTTGTTAATGACCAAGCAGTAAAGCGGTATGAGAAGGCAATCCAAAAAGATAAGGAGGTATTATTCCCTGCGCGGATTGCCGTGAGTCGAATACCCTTGATTGGAGTAAAGGGAGATGTTGGGAGATGTTTATGAGTGCTCCTGCACAACCGGCTGTAGAGCCGCTAGTAAGGGAGTTCTATGCCAATCTCCCGGATTGTCAGGAAGGTACAGTTTTAGTGAGATGGGTTGACGTGCCATTTACAGAAAAGGTGATCAATGAGTTCTATAACCCGACTAAAATTTTCCCTGGGGATGAGTACGCATGCTTTAAGAGATCACGGTTTGATGATGTTAGAAATGACCCTTGCTTTGCGCAAATGGGAAAACAAAATTTTTCACAACCGTAGATCGTTCCTTAAAGCCTAAAATCAAGGCACAAATTTTACAGCTTTATGTATATTATCAAGAATCTGCGTAAAAAGTAAATCTAAAGCTTAGATTCATACCCACGTTGGAGGCTCCACCAATATTGTCTCGAGCGTGTTTGCCACCGATCCAAGTGTAGGATCGAACCAAGAAGTCCCACCACGAAGACAACCACCAAGAACCAAGGAGGGATTTGCTAGATCCTCCTTGGCTTTAAAAATCAAGAAGAAAAGGAAATATTTGATTTTTTCAATCAAATAGTGAAAAGTGGCGTGGGAGAGTGTGTTCTTTGTGTTATGTGTTTTTTCTTTTTCTTTCAAAAGGCAAATATGAATTAATTAACAAATCACACAAACACTATTCCTTTTATAGGCAAACCAAGTTGCCCTATCCCCACATGGAATGGGCTTGGGCTCTAACCCCAAACACCCCATGTTGCCAAACACTCCCAAATTAGATATTTTAATTTAATTCATCATTATCTCAATTAAAATCAATTAATATTTAATTAACATTTAACAATAATGATGATTCAATTAAATATGTGCGAACACACATTTAAGCAGAATTTCACTTATTTAATTTTTTCTTACAAATTAAATAAAGGCTACGACTTGGGAAACAAATTTAATTGCAGTGGTGAAATTACCAAAATACCTTCGCCCTAAAAAGATGAAAACGCCCTTCTTTCTTCTTGGCTCTTAAATTATCTTCTATGTGTGTGACCCATAGGCTCCTCATCATACCCGGGAAGTGTATAGTATCGATTAACACCAATTAATCGTCTTACTAATACACAGACCAAGATTCCGGGCCCCCTAGTAAGGCATCATGGCCACCCGATAGGGGTCGGATTCAAAGAAAGTAGCTACCTCACAACAATATGGTTACCGTACAATTCCCGATCCTTTCATCATTATACGTTATCTCGGCCAGAGATGAAGGCATAGAAATAAGTGTCAACCTTCGGTTTACTCGATAATTATGTATTCAGGGGTTTACGGACCAATGACCGTGTATTATAAACCTGGATAGAGCAACAACTCAATCCCACTTGTGGCCCACGGTTTTAGTGTCATTGTCATGTACTGAATTGCGCCATGAGATAACTTCTCCCATACTTGGGAGTGATGAATCCTCTGTCAATCTACCATAGTCTTGATACACTCCTCGATGCAGTCAATCACCACCGTATTGGGAGGCTCGAAAAGAACTACGTTAGGCTAGCGTCCAAACTACACCATCGGTGCACAAGGGGCGCTCGGTGATCTCAAGTCTAAGGATCACATGCACCACCATTCGTTAGAGGATTTGTTCCATAGACACTGGGGTTACCATCCATATAGAATCCTCCGATGGGTTAGTCCAGTGAACTTGCTGCGGTGTAATCGCTTATAGCAAGCACCCATGTGTTGCACCAGGTTGTCACCAAACAACCTTGACAAGTGAGATCAGTCACTACCTTTCGACAGGGTCGTTCAACACTATGATAGCCTTACCGTATTATATGTGCCCTTACTTCAGAAAAATACTGGGGCTACGGACATTTGTAGAATGGCCACCATATGTGCTCATAGGGTTCTCACTATCAAGATTTGAAACACTTGATACCCTCGTCACGGTTCTACCATTCTAAGGACGTATATCAATACATATTGCAATAATAATGATTTATGCGATATAGAATAAAATGCCTTTTATTGATTAATGAACATTATTACAAAGAGTCAATTCTACAATAATTGATTGGCTCTAGGGCATCTACTCTAACAGATGACAGTATCATCCTTCCGGTCATTGCAAAATCGGATGCAGATTGGGCAAGATCAAAAGAAATGCAAGAAGACTCTGGCAGGAACTCGGCTTGACACCCGAATGGCTCGTCATTGTGGCAATATTTTTGTCAGCAAATTGATGCACGCACTACAAGACGCTTACTCACGGAGAAGCAGATGCTTTCTATGCCATTGCCACAGGGGAAGAGAATCAATGTGGGAGACATGATTTGGAATAGCATTAAGCTAGCCTCCAAAGCAGGGCGAACAAGTTACGGTTTCCCACATCTTATCACAACCTTATGCCTTAGAAATGGAGTCGAGGTTCAGGATGATGAGCACCGCATTCATGCTACCCCAGTTTTAGACTCAGAGTATTATAGGAAGCACCTTGACCGTCTAGAAACTGCACAACCAAGAGTAGGGGCAAAAAGGCGGGAAGAAGGACCTGCGAGGCCTGCCACGTCCTCCCAGGCTCCATGGACTACTCGGGAGAAAAGAGATAGGCGTAGCGAGATGATGGGGATGATGCAACGGATAGTATATCGTCAGGATTGGTTGGTTGAGCAGACCCACATGATGTATGAGATGCAGAAGAATAGCTTTAAAGAGCTCAACGTTGACACTTTAGCATACCAATGGGTCGACTGGGACTCAGATGTGTGGATGGGCTCCGAGGAAGAAGGGGATGATGAAGAAGATGAGGAAGAAGAGGAAAAAGAAGAATGAGCCGGAGCACCTGTTTTTGTTTGTTTTTATGTTTATTTATTTTTCTTATTATTTTGTTGTTCATTTTAAACATTAAACTCAGTTTTATTTCTGTTTTGGATTTTGTTTAGTTGTTTTAGTTATTTCTTTTAATTTGTAGTCGTTGCAAAGACGAGGGTTAGGTTGTAATATTTTTTCAGGGTTAGTTTGTGAGTTTTTGCTAACACAGGGACACCACGTTTCAATTGTTTTGATAGATTATGGGTGATGAAAGTGAGACCGGGTGTGCATTGTGGAGCGACACTTCACGGATTGACCAGGGAGTTTTCTCGTATCTTTGTTCTTTTTGATTTTCTATTCCTGATGTATGTGTAATGGAACATTAGGGACAATGTCATGTTTAGTTTGGGGGGTAGGAAATAGAAATAAAACCTAGTTTAAGGGTATATTGGTCGGACCATCCCGCCTTAAACGCCTAGCAGATGGCAACCTTTGGTATAACAACGCCACCCGTACACCTTAAAACGAAAAAAAAAAATTTCTTGAGTTTGATTATTTTTTGTCGATGATGAATTGTATAAATCAATGATGAGAATAGGGTCATTGAAATTTTATTGTTGAGAAAATGTTAGGCATTGCTTCAAGTTTTTGTTATTATGATTTCGATTGGGGAGGTTTGTTAGTGGTTAGCCCACAATTTTCATTTATTTCGGCATACTTAGATTCATTTTATGTGGTTAGTGAAGTTTGATAATGTTGGTGGACTCTACAGCTATGCGCCCTTGACTTGAGTACGTAGTTGTTGTTTCTTCCTTTGCTCTTATTTGAGTTGGTATTTGGTAATATTGAGTGTTGTGTTGTATACTTGCCCCTGAAATTGGTTGAAAAGCGAAGAAGTTGCCAAGGTCTGTGCTTGCCGGGCCGGCGAATGAATCTTCGCCCGCGGCGAAAGAGGTTGGGTTAAAGCCACGGGGAAAGGGCTTGGGCTTAGACCGTTTAGCCGCGGAACGATAGAAGTTGCTTTGCGGCGGCGACAGCCGTTTAAAATGTTTGTTAAGTTTTAGATATTTTCTTTCCTAAGGGCAATTTGACCATTCTACCCCCTAATTAGCGGGAAAAGGGGAAAAGTGGGAGTAAATTGTAAGGAAATTTCAAGGAGAATATGTTAGTTTGGGGGGTGTGTTAGTAAGGAATCAAAGGATATGGATGGAATTTCCATAAAAGAGCAAGGGCAAAATGGGAATAATGAGTATTAAGAGATATTAAAAGGGTTTAGCCTTTGAAAGTTCTTCATTTTCCCAATTCCACCGCCTCCTTCATTCTTCTAAACTCTCTCAAATTTCCTTCAATCTCCCCAGGTTTTCCAAGAGCCTTTTTGAGTAACTTTTTGTGGGGGTTTTAATCTAAAGCTTCCTAAGGTAAGGATTTGTACTTTAGATGAGAGTTTTCCTATGTTTTGACTAAAGTCTCATGTTGTGATTATTGGTTAAGTTGTAGAGGAAAAGCAAGCTTCCAAAGGAAAGGAGAAGTGTTAAAGAAGCCAATTTTCTCATAAGGTAAGTAAACTCAACCTAAGATGAGATCTAAGAACTCTTTTGGAGTGGATTGAAATACATATGTGCTTTCTTTTAATTGTTGAATGAGAGTAGTAATTATGTTTGGGTTATGAGTTATGAGAAGTGTTGTATTTTGCTTGATGTTGGGTTGGGGAGTTTGATTGGGAGTTGGAGGAGGTTTTGAGCAAGATTATGGGAGTGTTTCTCTTTTGATAGGGATTTTAGGGTTTATGAGGGGAGTTTTTCTCCCATTTGATTGATTAAAGAAAACAGAAAAGTTAGAGTTAGAGTAGAGTTATTTATGCACATGAGTTGTTTGATGAAATGCTCAAGAGAATCATAAGTAAGGGTAGAGAGCCTTAATTGTTGCTACATGTCATAGTTACTTTTCATTAATGAGTATGAGTCATTGATGTGCATTAATTATGCTTTACTTATGCATTAGAAAGAGAGTAGAAAAGAAAGAGTAGAGACTTTTGAGTTTAGACTACTCCAAGTAGAAGAAAGAGAGAATGAGCACCTATAGAGTAAAGCTAGAGTAGTGCTTAATAAGAGAATAAGAGTAGGGTTGTGTGATGGGAACACGTGAGTACAGTAGAGTATTCCCATGTACGCCGCATCGATGGAAAGGCGGCGAGTATCGAAAGAGAAGTGGTGTAGCCGTAGTGTACATGCGGATGAGGCTATACCGAGTTTACCGAGAGATTCTATGCACTCACATGGCCAAGGTTCGAATCCATGCATAACCAAGTCCGATCGGCTAGAATGAGTAGAAGTCAGGGAGTGGGGAGGGGCGAGTCCTAGTTAGTGCCTCCCGGTCGAGATGGGCCGTGACTTACTAGAAAGAAATTTAGTATAGAGGAGCTATGAAAGAAAGAGTAATTAGCTAGTGATTAAAGAAAAGGAGTTATTCTTGAGACTTTTGAGTTCGGGGTTTACTATCCGAGCCTTGCCTTTGTGCTTTCATCGAGTTGTTCTCCATGTTTTTGTGGGTTCTAGATGAGGACACAATGGATGGACATCGGCACACGAAGAGAAATGGCTACACTCGTCGCCCCTCTTTTGATAGTTTTGCATATGTCACAAACCTTGTATATATTTGTATAAAGAACGCATATGTCTAATGAAAAGAAAAAAATTTTGGGCCCAAACTTTTTTATAATTAAGGCTACGTGTATTTTTCACTGTGCATATTTTTATAAGAATCGAGTCGTTACAAGAACCTAGTAGAGAAGTTCTTGAGGCGAAATTCTAGGAGTAGACAAGGTTAAGAAGATTATTTAGGCATTTTTCGAAACGTTTGAGCCTTTCTAGCCGACCCATGAATGAAATTGTCCCTAGTCACCCATTTGAGCTTTTTAAATTTTTATTGCTTTATTTTTTCTTGAAAACAACAAAAATTTTCCAATCCTTATACCCTAAACACTTTATCGTACCCTTAGGAGAATTCGATCCTAATGCAAAAGAAAGAGTTGTACGAATGAGCCAAAGGAATAGTTTGGGGGTTGGGAGAAGAGAAATAATAATAAAAGAGGTAGTCACCTCAATTCAATTGAATTGTTGTATTCTCTTTACAAAAAAAAAAAAAAAAAAAAACAAATTCCCGCGCCTAGTTTAAGGTATATCGGCCGGAAACGAACCCGCCTTAAAACTGCGCGCGTATTTGGCAACCTCTGGTATAACAACGCCACGTACACCTTAAATGAAATTCCCCCGCATCTATGGTTTCCGGAATAAGAAAAATACAAGTTTGAGGGTTGCAAATTAGTGGACATTTCAATCGGTGGTTAAGAAGAAAGTAGAGTCGATTTGATTTCAGTTTTTGCATTAGGAAAACCGAGTTTTCTTACTTTGTTATTCCTATCCTTTTCTTGGAACCCACTACCCGAGCCTAACGTTACAAGCTTTTAAAGACCTTGTGATTCTTATCTTTGTCTAGTCCTCATTAGTGGAGAGTAGTTCGATATTTAGGCGTATGGAGTCTGCCACCATTTGATAAACTTCACATTTCTGCATAAAATAATCCGGGAAGTTGGAATGTGGATTGAAGTGGGGATCACCTACTTGGTGGACTGATTGAGGAAGATAGTCGATATAGCTTACAACTTCTTGGAGTGTTGAACATTTCCTAATAATAATTTTTCAACAACTTTTGAGACTTGTGTAAATTCTAGGCAATTCGTTTGTTGAATGTGAGTCGTGTTGGTTTTTGTTCATTTTTCAGTTTTGATGTGTGTGTGTTTTGTGTTTTTGTTCGTAGTTGTTGTTTTGTTCCCTTTAGTTTTGTACCGTATGCTCGGGGGACGAGCATATGTTTAGTTTGGGGGTATTTGATAATCCGTGGATTATACCATTTTTCATTAGACTTTTTAGTCGGATTTGGTGCACTTTCTAGTTCATTTTTAACCCCTTGAATTGTTGCTTAAATCTTTACATTTCGTGTTTCAAGTTAAAATGAACATTTTGAGCAAATAAGGACAAAATTGGAAATTCTAAACTCAGAAGTAAGCGGATCTCAGAAGCTGGGAGAGTTCTGAAGCAGAATAAAGCACTATGAAGCTCACTTCCAAGGGAGAGCACCGAAGATCGAAGAATCAAGCGAAGATGCAAGCGAGTGGCGTTCTGTAATTTCAAAACTTTTCAAGAAGCTTCGCCGCGGCTAAGTATGCAGGACACGAACATGTTCTGCTTCTCTTCTTGCGGCGGCAGGTCGTAATTCCGGGTTTGTAAAACGCGTTTACTTTGTGCATGTTTTTAATAGGGAAATTTGGGTGAAGTATAAAAGGAAACACTTAGCATTTTTCCAAGGGAGGTCGAATAGGGTTTAGAGCAGCTTTTGCATTTCTTTTGATTTTATCTTTGAACACTGTAGAAGGGTGAAGATTCGATCTCAAACCAGAGGATTCATCATTTGGGGAGATTTCTTATCTTTTATGTTATTTTCATTATGTTGAACTTTAATATTTTCGTTTCTTTCATTTGTATTGTTGATTTAGCCATGAACTAACCCATTTTGGGTTAGGGTTTTGATTGTAATTCGGATTTTAATGGGTTAAGTGATTTATTGTTTTATTTTCATTTGATTATGCTTGGATTGTGTGTTTACTCTGAATCTTTAATGCTTATATGTGATGAACATGATGAGATTGATAAATGAATCATGTTAGGCCTCTTGGGTAGTCACCATTGTAGTATTGGATGCTAGAGATAGATTCAAAAATCAATGAAATCATTTTAGGATTCTTATGCTTAATGAACTTGGATTTGTTAACTTTCAAATTGTTGGGTGCGGAAAGTTGATAAGAAAGAGTAGGGAAACATAGCCTGAGAATGTATGTTTAACACTTAGGAGAGTTCAATTTACAATCAATGCATATGAGTATGAATTTAGTTTAATTTATAGGTTTTACCCATAAAATCCGAATGAAGTCAAAACCGTACCCGTTTTACTTGAATTAATTTCTATCCGTGTTTTTCATCTCGCATTTCTTCGTTAATTTTAGTTTAAAATTTATTGTTCAGTTTTAATTAGAAATAGCTCCCATTAATCCAAAGAAATCGATTGCTCCAACTTGAGAATAGTAGGAAACTTAGTGCTTAGCTAACAATCCTCGTGGGAACGATACTCACTCATCATTATATTACTTATGCGATTAGTATACTTGCTACATTTGCATGTTGTAGGAAACACGCATCAGAGCGCAATAGTATTCCTAGTGTTGTATGTCAATGACATACTTCTGATCGGGAATGATATACCGAACTTGTAGTCGGTAAAGACTTGGTTATCCAAGTGCTTCTCCATGAAGGACTTAGGAGAAGCAGCCTACATCCTTTGTATAAAGATCTATCGTGATAGATCACGTAGGTTGCTTGGCCTAAGTCAGAGTGCATATATTGACAAGGTACTGAAAAGATTCAGTATGGAAGAATCCAAGAAGGGATTTCTTTCGATGTCACATGGTGTTTATCTATCTAAGGAATTGTGTCCTAGAACACAAGATGAGAGAGATAGGATGAAAAGGATTCCCATATGCATCAACAATTGGATCCATCATGTATGCCATGCTATGTACTCGTATTGATGTCTCGTGTGCTTTGAGCAACTTGTAGTAGATATCAATCGGATCCAAAGTGCGTTCCTTTGGATGGTGTCAAGAATATTCTTAAGTACCTGAAGAGGTGTAACGCCCCACTTGAGGTACGTAGTTAAATTATTGTTGCATTGCTTGAATGTTTATTGATTTATTCTCAATTGAGCTTGTATATTGTTAATATTGGTTGGTTGGCCCTTAGTTGAATTTTGTTGAAGTTATTTTGAGAAAAATGTGAAGAAAATCCCTTAAACTTGCATTAAGGGTAAAATGGTCTTTCCACTCAAAATTAGTTGAAATTGTGGGGAGTGAAAAGAGATAGAATTTTATGGAGAATGCAATAAAAATGAGGGCATTATGGTAATTGAATAAGGGACATAGATGGAATTTTAGCGAAAGTGCAAGGGCAAAATGGGAAAGTGTGGTTATAAATTAAAGTATTAAGGGTTTGAAACCCTTATTTTCGTTTCATTCCACCCCCACACTCCTCCTCCTTTTTTCTCTCAAATTTTCATTCACTTCTCCAAGGAATTTGAGGGCTTTTGAGTAGATTTTCATAGGGTTTTGATTCAAGGCATCAAAAGGTAAGGATTCAAGCTCTTTATCTATGATTTATTTGTGTAAAGGTTGAATTCTTATGAAGTTTATGATTAGGGTTAAGAGAAGATTGGAATCCAACAAGAGTAGAGAGCTTAGGGAGAGACTACTCAAGCACAAGGTAAGTAAATCCAATCAAGTTGAGATTCAAGAAAGTAAATGAGTAGAGATTTATTTTAATTGTGTATATATGTTACACTTACTGAAAAATTGAGATGAGATGTGTGCTTAGTCATAGTTATTGGATATGCTTAAATTATAAGTGTTTTTGATGTGTGATAAGATAGTGAAATTGAGTTAAAGTTGGAGGAGTTTTGTATGAATATTTTTGGGAGTGTTTTCCTTGGCAGGAATTATGACTATATGAGGGAGTTTTCCTCCCATTTTGGATGGTTAAAGAGAAAAGTAGAGTTATAGATAAGTAGAGCTGTGGTATGCACATGAGTTGTCTGAGGAAATGCCTAAGTGAGAAAACTGCCCTGTCACATCCGTGAATTTCTGAGTGATTGTTGGGCATCTTACGGATTGAACTGGGTTGAGACCAAAACATAAAAGTTGTATCCCTGTCTCTAAGCTTTAAAACAAGACCAAAATCGTAGCAATCCGAGGTGTATAACTCAAGTTATGCCCTCTTGAGTGTGACCTGCGCAGAATGACTGTTTCGATGCAATATTGCATTTGGCATTTCAAAAGTGCATTAATGAGCATGAACCATCCATATGCATTAATTGTGCATTGAGAAGTAGCTTGAGAAAGAGTAGAGAATGTTGCGTATGAGCTACCTTATGAGTACTAGCTTGGGATAGAGTGGAGAACTTTGTGAATAAAATACTCTAAGAGTATAGCTTGAGAAAGAGTAGGGAACTTTGTGAATGAACTACTCTAAAAGTAAAGAGAAAAACAAAAGAAGAGATTAGAGTAGGTTGTGCGATGGGGAACCCGTGAGTAATGAGTAAAATCACGAGAGTGGGTGCTTTGGTGATCCCGGCCCGTGCCTCGTAAGATGGGGCCGTGACCGTCACGAGAGTGGGTGCTTTGTGATCCCCAGCCGTGCCTCCGGTAAGAAGGGGTCGTGACATTCGAGAGATAGAGAGAAAGAATATACACTCACATGGCCAAGGGTTCGAATCCATGCATACCGAGTCCGATCGGTAAAGAAATGAGTAAAAGTCACGTAGAGTGGTAGCGCCAAGCTGTGCGTCCGGTCAGATGAGGCTGTGACATTCAAATGAGTAAGAATGAGAACACAGAGAAATAGAAAAGAATAGAAAGAGAAAATGAGTACGAATCACGAAGAGTGGGATGAGTCCCTGAGTTGCCGCGCCTCCGGAAGATGAGGTGACATACACCCAGGAGAGTGTATAGAAAAGAGCATGAGAAAGAGAGACGAAGAGAATCGGTAGAAGTCACGTGGGAGAAGGGAGAAGTCTCGTAGTGTCTCCAGTAAGATGGGGCCGTGACATTCAAAGAGCGAGTTAGTAGAAAAGAATTATGAGAAATGAGAAAGAGATAATAGAGAGAATTAAAGGATGAGAAAGCTTGAGAAAGAATGAGATGGAATGAGAGGTTTTGAGCTAGTAAGAATATAGAGTAGAAGAAAGAAACATGCAGTTCTTTTGCATTAATTGCATATACATCTCATACATGCATACACCATGATTTCTTCCATGGTTAGTGAGAGTATGATGAGCATAAGAGAGAACCATGATTTTCCTTCATGGTGAGTATGATGAGCATAAGAGAGAACCATGATTTTCCTTCATGGTGAGTATGATGAGCATGATTTTTCTTCATGGTGAGTAAGCATAAGAGAAGAAGAAAAGAGAATGAGAACAGAGAGAAAGAAAGAATAAAAAGAGCAAAACAGAGTTAAAGGAGAATAAAAGTATTATGATGCGTTGTAACTACAACATGCAAAACTAGCAAGTGCACTAGTCGCTCAAGTAATAAAGTGATGGGTAGGATATCGCTCCCACGAGGGAGTTAGCAAAGCACTAAGTTTCCTAACGTTATCAAGTTGAAGCAATCGAATTCTTTGGATTGGTGGGAGCAAGTTTTAATTTAAAAACAACAAAATGAAAATTACTAAAGTGAAAACTTGATTAAGAAAGCAATATAAAAACACGAAATATCAATTCAAGCAAAACGGGTAGGGTTTTGACTTCGTTTGGACTTTTATGGGTTAAACCTAAAATTACACTATATTCACATTCATGCACAATGGTTGTAAATCGAATTCACTAATATGTTAAACATACCCTCTCGGGCTATATTTTCCTAGTCATCCTTATTAACATTCCGCACAAATTGAAGGTTAATAATTAACCGAATTCATTAACACAAGAATCCTAAATTGATTTCATTAATTCTTGAATCTATCTCTAGCATCCAATACTATAATGGTGATTACCCAAGAAGCCTAACATGAATTATTTCTCAATCTCATCATGTTCATCACATACAGCATTCAATTTCAGAGTAACACACAACCAAAGCTTATTCACATGGAAATAACACAATCAAATACTTAACCCATTTAAAATCCAAACTACAATCAAAACCCTAACCCATAAAGGATTAGTTCATAACTAAATTAATACTACAAAAACGAAAAATAGAAATAAGCAAGTTAAACATAATGAAACTGAGATGAAAGATAAGGAATCTCCCCAAAAGATAAATCTTCAAGTCAAAATCTGAATCTTCTCCCTTAAACAATCCGAAAAACTCAAAGCTTTACTCTCTAAGAAAAGTGTAAAAAGCGGCTAAACCTAAAAAAGCTCCAGATCCCTGGCAAAAGGTTAAGTTTTTCTTTTATACTTAGTCCAAAAACCCCGACCAAAAAACACGCACACAGGGAACGTGGCGTTTACAATAAGTTGGATCGGTCCGCCCCACAGGAAGAAGAATTCTTTCACGCGCGAAGAATCAAGAAAATCCCACATCGCTCTCGCATACTTCGCAGCCTTAAGACAATTTCTTCGCCGGGCGAAGCCCTCCTTCAAAGGTTCTACAAAGGGTTTGCGAATTGCCCACTCGCTTGCTTCTTCGCTTCGATTCTTCGATTTTCGGCTCTCTTCCTTGGAAACAAGCTTTATAGTGCTTTGTCATGCCCCGAAACTCTCTATCTTCTGAGATCCGCTCATTTCTGAGTCAAAACTATCCAATTTTGTCTTTATTCGCCTCCAAAAGTCCATTTTAACTCCGAAAACACGAAAAGTAAAAGAATTAGCACCTAATTCAGTAAAAATGCACTAGAAAGTACTTGAAATCCGACAAAAAGATCAAATAAAAACTGTATAATTTACGGATTATCATATTAGCAAGAAAGAGATAAACAGTGAGAATTAGAAATAGAAGAACGGTAGAGTAAGGAAAGAACCAAAGAGTGAGTTGTGGGGACGGGGGAGGTAAAAATAGAGGATTTACTTCGCAGCATTGTTGTGCTCGCCCGGTATTCTTTCCTTGTTTTTGCGGGAATTAGGAAGCGTGATCGGATGGGAGGGCGTCCGAGAAGCGGAGAGTATTGGCACTCTTGTCCACCAGTTATGATATTTTGTATTAAGTAGAAAGTTTTTAATACAGAGTATTTTGTATATGTGAAAAATTATATTTTATGAGTAAAGAAAAGTTTGAGCCCACTATCTTCCATACGCTATGTATATCTATAATTTGCATAGTATGCATTATCTGAATAGTAATAGAGAAGCGGGTTTGTTACATTTTTTTGGTATCGAGCAAAGATTTTGGGATTTGACAAGCCAGCTACTCGCCGCCATGATGTTCCGTAGCCAACCATTGTCAGTTAAGTCTTTCTTTGCTTAAAGTGTTATTTGAGTTGTTTAATGTGGTTGTCTTGTCAATGAGATACAAGACCCGAGTATGAGATGAGAATAAGAAAGCAGTGAGTGCAGGGAAACTTATTTCCCCAAGTTGAATTAGAAAGAATTGAAACCCCGTCCAAGTGCGGCCTACTAGAAGAGAAAGAGAAAAGTCGGTACCTCGATGGCAGTAATCAGGATTGAGTTGATTCATGGGCTCCCAAGTCATCATCACGCGAGGTTAAAGGTATAAGATTCTCGTTGAAGTGTATGACAAAGATTGGTTCCCTATGATGGACCGGAGAAGATCCCGGGTATACGAGTCTTTTGTTTTAGAGGGCTGCCCGAGTTTTGTGGGAATTAATGGTGATGGTTTTGTCATGATTTGGGAAGAGTTTAGAAGACGGTTGAAGTTGAGAATAGTTGGCAAGGTTCATTAGAAGGTACAAGAGTTTATCGGTTTAGCCCCCAAGGATTGAGTACGGAAGTTGAGTGCGTGAGAGTTAACTCCCTTGTAAGGTTTGTTCCTAGAATAGTGAGTACTCTGGAGTTGAGAAAAGACAAGTGGTCCATGGGCTAAAATCAGAGGGAGCAAAACCCCCTCGAGCTTAGAGTGAAGTTTGAGAGAAGGGAAGACTTATTCAGGAAAGTTCGTAGTGATCCATGAAAGAGAGTTAAAGAGTTGACAATTGATTAGATAGTATCCTTTGCCCTACTTGGATGTTTTTGGGCATGAATTCCCTAAGGGAGATATGGAGTAGAGGTTGATTGCCGAGGGAAGAGTGAGATTCAATCATAATATCATTTCCAGAATTACAGCGGGCCATTAGTTCAGTATGTTGAGCAGTAGTGTGAAATTTAGAGAGATGTTAAGAAAAGGGTGTTCTAAACAGATAGTTCATGTGGTGCTAAGTAGTGATGTCCCATAACCAGAGATTCAAAGTGTGCGAGTAGTTCGAGAATTTATGGGGGTATTTCTGAAAGAGTTATCGGGGCTTACCTCCGAAAAAAAAAAAAGCAGTTGAGTTTAGTGTTGAACTGGCACCGGGGATAACACCGATTTCTAAAGCCCCTTACCGAATGGCCCCTCCCCAGGCCCCAAAGTAACTTCAAGAATTGAAGAAGCATCTCCAAGAGTTCTTAGATAAAGGTCTTATCCGACCAAGTCATTCTCCCTAAGGAGCTCCGATCTTGTTTGTAGAGAAGAAAGAAGGGTCATGACGGATGTGTATTGATGGCAGAGAAATGAATAACTAATAGTGAAGAATAAATGCCATGTCAAGTGGACGGATGATCTTTAGACCCAAGCTTAAGGAGTACAATAGTATTTTCCAAGAGTGATTGGAGGTCGGAAAGTTACCATCAGGGTGTTTCCTAATTGTCTTGCTCAGTTTATAGTAGTCTTTACCCTGAAGTTCGGGGAGACATTACCTTTATGGTGCCTAGAGTAAGAGCTACACCGACCATAGAATTTAAAGTATTTCCTTACTTAGAAGGAGGTGTTGAGTATGAGACAGAAGAAATGGTTAGAGCTAGTTCAAAAGTATGAAGATTGAGATCATGTTAGCAAGGATTGCCACGTTAGGAGTTCAGTCTACAAATGAGAGGGCTTTTTACAAGACTTGGTATGGTAGACTATGTTGAACTCCATTGTACTGAGATGTGTGGGCAAGAAAGATGAATTAAATACAGTTCTTGGGCTAGAAATGACTTAGGAATTGATCGAAGAGATAAAGTGAATCAGAAATAGAATAAATCAAGCCCAAGCGAAATAGAAAAGTTTGTCAGATTTGAAGAGAAAAGTTATGGATTTCGGAGTGGGTGTAGAGTATTTTTAAGACTTTTCCCCCTATAACCGGATAACGTGTTTAATAGCAGAGGGAAGTTAGCACCAAGGTACAGAAGTCCATTTGAGATATTATAATGAGTGGAAAGGTGCTTGACACTACCCCCTCGTATGGACGAGAGTATATAATGTGTTTTTATATTTCGATACTTCGAAAGTATGCAAGTGATCCCTCCCATGTTTTGAGTATTGAGTATGAAGATTGGGAATCCTAGTTTGAGAGACGTCCGGTTCAAATTTGGACAGAGAGATCAAGGAGCTCCAAAACAAGAATTTCCCTCTAGTGAAAGTACGGGAGGTAAAACAAGGTATGCAGAACCATTACTCAGAGTTGTTCATTTGAATTTCGGGGACGAAATTCTTTTAAGGGTGAGAGAATTGTAACGCCCCACTTGAGGTACGTAGTTAAATTATTGTTGCATTGCTTGAATGTTTATTGATTTATTCTCAATTGAGCTTGTATATTGTTAATATTGGTTGGTTGGCCCTTAGTTGAATTTTGTTGAAGTTATTTTGAGAAAAATGTGAAGAAAAATCCCTTAAACTTGCATTAAGGGTAAAAAATGGTCTTTCCACCTCAAAAATTAGTTGAAATTGTGGGGAGTGAAAAGAGATAGAATTTCATGGAGAATGCAATAAAAATGAGGGCATTATGGTAATTGAATAAGGGACATAGATGGAATTTTAGCAAAAGTGCAAGGGCAAAATGGGAAAGTGTGGTTATAAATTAAAGTATTAAGGGTTTGAAACCCTTATTTTCGTTCATTCCACCCCCCACACTCCTCCTCTTTTTCTCTCAAATTTTCATTCCACTTCTCCAAGGAATTTGAGGGCTTTTGAGTAGATTTTCATAGGGTTTTGATTCAAGGCATCAAAAGGTAAGGATTCAAGCTCTTTATCTATGATTTATTTGTGTAAAGGTTGAATTCTTATGAAGTTTATGATTAGGGTTAAGAGAAGATTGGAATCCAACAAGAGTAGAGAGCTTAGGAGAGACTACTCAAGCACAAGGTAAGTAAATCCAATCAAGTTGAGATTCAAGAAAGTAAATGAGTAGAGATTTATTTTAACTGTGTATATATGTTACACTTATCAAAAATTGAGATGAGATGTGTGCTTAGTCATAGTTGTTGGATATGCTTAAATTATAAGTGTTTTTGATGTGTGATGAGATAGTGAAATTGAGTTGAAGTTGGAGGAGTTTTGTATGAATGTTTTTGGGAGTGTTTTCCTTGGCAGGAATTATGACTATATGAGGGAGTTTTCCTCCCATTTTGGATGGTTAAAGAGAAGAGTAGAGTTATAGATAAGTAGAGCTTTGGTATGAACATGAGCATAAGAGAGAACCATGATTTTCCTTCATGGTGAGTATGATGAGCATGATTTTTCTTCATGGTGAGTAAGCATAAGAGAAGAAGAAAAGAGAATGAGAACAGAGAAAGAAAAGAATAAAAAGAGCGTAAATGGACTTAAAGGAGAATAAAAAGTATTAGCAAGAAAGAGAAAAACAGTGAGAATTAGAAATAGAAGAACGGTAGAGTAAGGAAAGAACCAAAGAGTGAGTTGTGGGGACAGGTAATAGAGGATTTACTTACTGAG
Source organism: Pistacia integerrima (assembly GCA_026225825.1). NCBI lineage: Eukaryota > Viridiplantae > Streptophyta > Magnoliopsida > Sapindales > Anacardiaceae > Pistacia > Pistacia integerrima. The sequence continues at coordinate 15,161,021 of CM047737.1, read as the reverse complement.
CATTGTTGTGCTCACCCCCTCGCTCTTCCTTGTTTGGCGGGGGTAGGAATTAGGAGCATGGCGGATGGACGTCGAGAAGCGGAGAGTATTGGCACTACTTTCCACCAGTTATGATATTTTGTATTAAGTAGAAAGTTTTTAATACAGAGTATTTTGTATATGTGAAAAATTATATTTTATGAGTAAAGAAAAGTTTGAGCCCACTATCTTCCATACGCTATGTATATCTATAATTTGCATAGTATGCATTATCTGAATAGTAGTAGAGAGTGTTACAAGAGGACTAAGGATATGTTCTTGGTTTATAGAGGGGAAGATCAGCTTACTTTAAGAGGATACAATCATGCTAATTTCCAAGTGGAGAAAGATGATTATCGATCACACTCAAGGTTTGTATTTTGTCTTAATGGCAGTGCAATGAGATGGAAAAGCTCCAAGCAAAGCATTGTAGCGGACTCTACAATGGAGGCTGAGTATATTGCATTGTCAGATGCGGCCAAAGAGACAATCTGGATTAAAAAGTTCATTACTAAGCTTGGTGTGGTTTCCACGATTGTTGATCCTATAGACATCTATTGTGACAACAATGGAGCAATTACTCAAGCTAGGGAACCACGGTCTCATCAGAAATCTAGACACATACTCAGACGATTCCATCTCATCAGAGAGATAGTTGAGAGGAAAGACGTGCAGATTAGTAAAGTGCATACTAACGACAATCTCACATATCCACTAACAAAGCCTCTGTCGCAGTAGAAGCATGAAAGGCACTTGAGATCATTTGGTATTAAATACATGAATGATTGGCTATAGTGCAAGTGGGAGATTGTTAGAGTAGATGCCCTAGAGCCAATCAATTATTGTAGATTTGACTCTTTGTAATAATGTTCATTAATCAATAAAAGGCATTTTATTCTATATCGCGTAAATCATTATTATTGCAATATGTATTGATATATGTCCTTAGAATGGTAGACGTGATTTGTGGGGGTATCAAGTGTTTCAAATCTTGATAGTGAGAACCCTATGAGCACATATGGTGGCCCTTATAGAAACGTCCGTAGCCTCATTATTATTTTGAAGTGAGGGCACAGATAATACGGTAAGGCTATCATGGTGTTGAACGACCTCACGAAAGGCGGGTGGATCGATCTCCCACTTGTTAAGGTTGTTTGGTGACAACTTGGTGCAACACATGGGTGCTTGCTGTAGGCGAAGACACCGCAGCAAGTTCACTAGATAGACCCACTAGAGGATTCCATATGGATGGTAACCCTAGTGTCTATGGAACAAATCCTCTAACGAATAGTGGTGCATGTGATCCTTAGACTTGAGATCACCTGAGCGCCTTTATGCACGATTGGTGTAGTTGACACTAGCCTAACGCAGCTTCTTTTCGTGAGGTGTCAATACGGTGGTGATTGGCTGTATCGAGGAGTGTATCAAGACTATGGTAGATAGACAGAGGATTCATCACTCCCTGTGCACGGAGAAGTTATTCTCACGGTGCAATTCAGTATATGGCAATGACACTAAAACTGTGGCCACAGTGGGATTGAGTTGTTTCTCTATCTAGTTTATAATACAGGTCATTGGTCCAAAAACTGAATATATAATATCGAGAGTAACTGAAGGTTGACACTATTTCTATGCCTTCATCTCGTCGAAATAACGTATGATGAAAGGAATGAATTGTACGGTAACCATATCGTTGAGTAGCTACTTTGTTGAATCCGAATCTATCCCGGGAGGCCATGATGCCTTACTAGGGGCCAATCTTGGTCTGTGTATAGTGAGACGATTAATTGGTGTTAATCGCGATACTATACACTACCGGTATGATGAGGAGCCTATGGGTTTCACACAAAAGATAATTTAAGAGCCAAGAAGAAAGAAGAGTGTTTTCGTCTTTTTAGGCGAAAGGGTATTTTGGTAATTTCACAAAGGCAATTAAATTTGTTTGTGTGGTTTAGCCTTTATTTAATTTGTAAGAAAAATTAAATAAGTGAAATTACATTTAAATATGTGTTCGCATATCTTTTATTAAATCATCATTATTGTTAAATGTTAATATATACATAGATTAAATATATATTAATTAATTTTAAATGAGATACTGATGAAATAAAAATAAATATCTAATTAGGAGTGTTTGGTAACATGGGCTGTTTGGGTTAGAGCCTAAGCCTATTCCATATGTGAATAGGGCAACTAAGTTTTCAATATAAAAGAAAAGAGTTATTTGTAAAATGTAAGTGTTAATTGATAATTTCATTTTTCTCTTTGAAAAGAAAAACATAGCAACCCCATATTTCCTCTCCCAAGTCAGAATTCATTTTTGTCTAAAATCAATCTATTTGATTTTTCTTCTTTGATCTTAAAGCTAAAAAGGATCTAGCAAATCCCTCTTTAGTTCTTTGTGATTGTCTTCGTGTGGACTACGTCGGTTCTATCCTACACTTGAGTCGGTAGCAAAACGGTCAAAGACAAAGGTTGAGGAGCCCCAAACGAGCGTATGATTTTTTAATCTCTAGATTAATTTTCTGCAGATTTCTACTTTAATACAAACTGTAAAATTATACCTTCGATCTTGGCTCTTTGGAACAATCCTTGTATTATGATTTTGTTTTCCACTGCGTATATGGATCGTTTTCTAACAGAGTAGCCTAATGGCAGCAACCCATTTTTGAGCTGCTAGGATGTTGCTGGTTGTTGCTACCAACAACCCATTTGATAGGTCTTTCCTGCGAGCTTTTGTGCGGAAGTATGATGGTAAAGGGGCCTCTCCCGTTATTGCGGGAGAAAGGCATTTCGGGGATTGTAATACGACGTTTTGAATATTTTCTCCAAGCCATCAAAAGAGGGAGCAGTCCTTGCTATTCTAGACTATTTAGTTTTTGTTTTAACTAGAAAGGGACTAAACTACAATGTTTGGAAGTTTAGGGACCAATTTAAAATTCTACAACTATTCTATGGGTAATCTATAATTTACCAAATTTCAATTGCAATCTGTTTTAGTTATTTTTATTGATAATTTGCCATGCTTCTATGGTCGTGATTGCATGGTGTCGGTACATGAGCCTAAGACAATGGAGAGTGTTTTTACTTTTGGGAATGTACGCTTGTAAAATTTTAATTTTAGTAAATAGGGCTTGCGTATCTTGCCTTCTTCTTATTTATGTCTGTTGTGCGGTGAAAATCCCCAGCTTGGAATAAGACAAGAAGTCCAAGGCACGCCCTAGCACGGAGTGAGAATCAAGTCCAAGAAGCAAAGAAGCTCGATAAAGAGCACGAGCATCCAACTGATGCGTGTTTCCTATAACATGCAAAAATAGCCAAGTATACTAATTCTTTTGATAATATAATGATGAGTAGAGATCGTTCCCCTCACGGATTGTTAGCTAACCACTAAGTATTCTCTTGTTCTCAAGTTAAGGAGCAATCAAAATCTTTGGATTGATGGGAGCTAATTATAACTAATCTGAACAATAACTATTAAACTAAAATTTAACTAAAGATTGCAAGATAAAATTTCAGAAAATCAATTCAAGTAAAACGGGTAGGGTTTTGACTTCATTCGAATTTTATGGGTTAAACCAAAAAATTACACTACATTCACATTCATATGCATTGATTGTAAACCGAACTCACTAAGGTGTTAAACATACCTTCTCAAGCTATGTTTTCCTATTCTTCCTTTTTAACCTTCCGCACCCAACAATTTGAAGGTTAACAATTCCAAACTCATTAAGCATAAGAATCCTATAATAATTTCATTAATTCTTGAATCTATCTCTAGCATCCAATACTATAATGGTGATTACCCAAGAAGTCTAACATGATTCATTTCTCAATCTCATCATGTTCATCACATAAAGCATTAAAAATTAGAGTAAACACACAATCAAAACATAGTCATATGAATATAACGTGATCAATAATTAACCCATTAGAAATCCGAATTACAATCAAAACCCTAACCCAAAATGAGTTAGTTCATAGCTAAATTAACACTACAATTAAGAAAAACGAAAATAATCAAGTTCAACATAATGAAAAGTAAGAGAGAGGATAAGAAATCTCCCCAATTGATGAATCCTTTGGTTCAAAATCAGATCTTCACCCTTTCAATTGCTAAAAATCTCTAAGATTAATCCAAAAACAATGTAAAAGTTGCTAAAGCCCTACTTCTTGCATGACCCACAGGGCAAAAAAGGTTAAGTTTTTTCTTTTATACCTCACCCTAAATTTCTAAGAAAAAACACGCACGAGCGTAAAAGGCCGTGCGTTTTACAAAACTGAAAATTACGAATGTCGCCGTGGCGGAGAAGAAACGTCGTCGCGGCGAAGAAAGCCTCAGACTTGTTCGTGTTTGCCGTACTTCGCTGCGGCGAAGGACAATTCTTCGCCGGCGAAGCTACTTGAAAGGTTCTGAATTTCTGGGAGCGCCACTCTGCTTGCTTCTTCTTTCTTCTTCGATTCTTGGTGCTCTTCCTTTGGAACAAGCCTCATCGTGCTTTGTCACCTTGAACTCTTCTAACCTTGAGATCACGCTAACACAGTCAAAACTTCCAATTTTGTCCTTATTTGCTCAAAATGTCCATTTTAACCTGAAACACAAAATGTAAAGAATTAAACAACAATTCAGGTCAAAATGCAACAAAAAGTACATGAAATCCGACAAAAAAGACGATTGAAAATTGTATAATCCACGGATTATCAAATACCCCCAAACTAAAGATATGCTCGTCCCCGAGCATACGGTACAAAACCAACAAAAACAAAAACATAGACAATGACGAAAACACAAACACACACAACAAAACTGGAAAATGAACAAAACTAACAAGACTCAAGACTCAAATTCAACACACAAATTGCCTAGAAATTGCACAAGTCTCAAAAGTTGTTGAAAAATTATTATAAGGAAATGTTCAACACTCCAAGAAGTTATAAGCATTATCGACTGTCTTCCTCAATCGGTCCACCAAGTAGGTGATCCCCACTTCAATCCACATCCCAACTTCCCGGATTATTTTATGCAAAAATGTAAAGTTCATCAAATGGTGGCAGACTCCATAAGCCTAAATATCAAACTGCTATCCACTAATGAGGACTAAACACAGATGAGAATCAAAAGGTCTTTAAAAGCTTGTAACGTTAGGCTCGGGTAGTAGGTTCCAAGAAAAGGATAGGAAAAACAAAGTAGGAGAACTCGGTTTTTCTCATGCAAACACTCAAGTCAAATCGAACTTTACTTCTTTTCAACCAACAATCAATGTGTCCACTTATTTACCGCCCTCAAACTCATATCCTTCTTATTTTTGATACCACAAATGCACGGGGTTAAGGTGTAAGTGGCATTGTTAAACCTAAGGTCGCCAAGTACTGCTATGCAGTTTTTAAGGCAGTTACAAGTTTCCAGCCGATATACCTTTAAACCCAGCTAAAACCAAATTTTTTTTTTTTTTTTTTTTTTTGAATATAATCTGAATTGAGGTGAACTACCTCTTTTTATTTTTATTGCCCTTCTGACAACCCCCAAACTATTCGTTTGGCTTATTAAATACAACTCTTATTCCATTCTTTGTGTTTGCACTACGGACCTAATTCTCCTAAAGGGTGCGATAAAGTGTTTAGGGTAACGAGGATCGGACAATTTTCGGTTTGCAAAAAGAAATAAAACAATACTGATTCATACAGCTCAAACGGGTGACTAGGGACAATTTCATTCTAGGCCGGCTGGAAAGGCTCAAACGTTCCAAAAAGAATGCCTAAATCATCTCCTCAACCATGTCTAACCCTAGAATTTCACCTCAAGCACTTCTCTACTAGGTTCTAGAGTCCACCAACATTATCAAACTTCTCCTAATCACATAAAATGAATCTAAACATGCCGAAATAAATGAAAGTTGTGGCTGAACTACTCAATAGACCTCAATCAAAATCCAGTCAATACGATAAACTTGAAGCAATGCTTAACATTTCTCAACAATAAAATTGCAACAACCCTATTCTTATCATTGAATTATACACTTCATCATTGGCAAAAACAAACAAACTAAAGAAAAATAACTACAAAAAAATTGTTTTTTTTTTTTTTTCAGTTTAAGGTGTACGCGGCGTTGTTATATTAGAAGTATCCAAGTACTGCTAGGCAGTTTTTAAGGCAGTTACGGGTTTCCAGCCAATATACCCCTTAAACTAGGTTTTTGCTATTTCCCTACCCCCAAACTAAACCGGACATTGTCCCTAATGTTCCATAATGCATTAATCAGGAATAGAGAATAATAAAAACAACAAAGGTACGAGAATGCTCCCTGGTTAACCCGTGAAATGTCGCTCCACAATGAATACCCGGTCTCGGACTTTTCATCACCCAAAATCTGTCAAAACAATTGAAACTGTGGTGTCCTTTATGTTAGCACAAATTCATAGGTAACTTGAAAATATTACAACCTAATCCCGTCCTTTCAAAAACTACAAATTAAAAACAACAACTAAACAACTAAACAAAATCCAAAACCAAAATAAAATGAGTTTAATGTTTAAAATGAACAACAAAACCAAATAAAAACAAATAAACAACCAAAATAGGTGCTCCAGCTCAGTCTTCTTCTTCCTCTTCTTCCTCATCTTCCTTATCTTCCTCTTCTTCCTCGGAGTCCATGTAGTCATCTGAGTTCCAGTCTTTCCATTTGTATGCAGAAGTGTCCATGTTGAGCTCTATAAGCTATTCTGCAACAGCTGATGCATCATCTGAGCTCCACCACCCAATCCTGACGTCTTTTCATATATTTCATTAAACCCATCATCTGCTGCATCATTTCTCTCTGTGTAGCTGTGGAGCTGACTGATGTGGTAGGGCCTGTTCACTACCTTTTTGCTCCTGCTCTTGGTTGCGCAGCTTCTTGACGGTCAAAGTGCTTCCTGTAATACTCTGAATCTAGAATTGGGGCAGCATGAATTTGGCGCTCGTCATCCTGAACTTGGACTCCGGCGTTGAGGCATAAGGTTGTGATAAGATGTAAGAAACAGTAACTAGTTCACCTCGTTTTGGATGCTAGCTTGATGCTGTTGAAAATTATGTCTCCCACATCCATACTCTTCCTTGTGGCAATAAAGTAAAGCAAAACTGCCTTCTCGTGAGTCACGGTGCTGTAGTGCGATTCCGGCATTAGTTTTGCACAGACAAAATATTGCCACAGCCGAGCCATCGGTGTCAATTGTGTTCCCTTGAGTGTCTTCTTCTGTTTCTTTGACACTTCCCACTCTGCCCCTGGTTTTGCAATGACCGGAAGGATTAAATTGTCATCAATGTGTGATCTCTTGAACTGCACATACTGATCAATGAGAATTTCAGGCAAGTGATAGAAATCATTGATTGCCTTTGCCGTAAATGGCATGTCCTCCCCTCTTACAAACACAGTATCTTCCTTACACTCCGGGAGATTGGCATAGAACTCCCTTACTAGCGGCTCAACAGCCGCTAGCTCAGGAGCTCTCATAAACATGTCCCAACGTCTCCCTCTACTCCAGTTAACGGCCTGAGTAGCGATTAAACCACACTCTGGGATGATACCCTTATCCTTCTTGTGGATTACCGCCTCATACCTTTTGCGGGCGTCATCATTAACAAACCGGTTGTCAATATTCTTACCCTTACTTTTACCCTTGCCCGTGTATGGCTGTTTAACTCTCGAAGCCATTGTTCACAATTTAACTTCACTCCAAAATTATAACCCAATAACCAATAATTCAGACCTAGTTGTTCTACACAGCCACTTCAATCCTACACAAGCAACCAACACTTCCAAAAATTCGCAATTCACCCCCCAAACTTCAAATTGTCAATTCAACACAAACACTCCAAAAATTCAAAACCCACACTCCTAACAATCAGTTAATGCACAAACTACTCTTCTTGAACACAATCAATGTCAAAAATCTTACCCCAAATTTCACAATTCAATCGCAACAACAATCTTCAGATCTACAAACTAACACTTGAAATTTTGCAATAAAAAGCTTTGGGTATTCGAGATCTTACCAATATGAAGGAGCATTCATTACCAATTGAACCGAAAACAGCCCAGATCGAAAAACCCCAAATTTTTGGATCCAAAAATTTTTGTGAAATTTTCGCGAAAATTGTTGTTGAAATGGGTTGTTTTGGTGTTTAGGAATGTTATGGAGTAAGAAAATTGGTTCGAATAACACTAGGGATGCAAAAGATGGAAGTTTGAAAAATTCTCTCTCAAATGAAAATGCAAGGCGGCGTGAAGAATGAAAAAGAAAAAGTGAGTATTTATAGAAAAGCGTCGTCGCCGCCGCGACGACGTTCTTCGTTTATGAACCCTAAAAATTTCCCAAGTTTCGTCGTGGCGAAGAAATTTTCTTTGCCGGGGCGAAAACTTCCCGAGAGCACAAGGCTTCCTTCGCCTTAAATGCCTTAGGAAAATTTTCACAAAAATATTTTTTTTCTTTCTTCGCCGCGGCGAAAAAAAATCCTTCGCCGGGGCGAAATTGTCTAGCAGCTATCAACGTTTTTTAAGGTCCCTTCGCCGCGGCGAAGTCTGGGACTTTTTGATTTCTTTCTTTTGCTGAAAACTCAACCTAAAACACCCAAAAACACACACATTAGAAATCATACAAACTAATAATGAAGTCAAACAAATTCAAACAAAACTAAAATGAAAAACAAAACAATTAAAGATACTCGGGTTGCCTCCCAAGAAGCGCTTGTTTATAGTCGATAGCTCAACCCTCTCAATCCTTTAAGTTGGGATGTCAAGCCGGATTGGGATGGAATTGCAACTCATCACCCCATCAATGTATGGCTTCAATCTCTGTCCATTAACCGTGAACGTGCCTTTATCTTCATTTGTAACTTCCATTACTCCCGATGCGTAAATCCTCGTAATAGTGAATGGTCCGGACCATCTAGACTTAAGTTTTCCAGGGAAAAGCCTAAGTCTGGAGTTGAACAACAACACCTTCTGCCCTACTTCGAATTCCTTTCTCCGGATATGCTTGTGATGCCACCTTTTTGTCTTTTCCTTATGGATCCGGGCATTTTCATATGCTTCGAGACGAAACTCATCGAGTTCGTTCAAAGTCAGCATCCTTTCTTCTCTAGCAACTTTTAAGTCCATGTTTAGCTGCTTGACTGCCCAATATGCCTCATGCTCGAGTTCAACCGGCAAGTGGCACGCTTTCCTATAAACCATCCTAAATGGAGACATTCCGATCGGAGTCTTGAAAGCGGTTCGGTATGCCCACAGCGCATCATCCAGCTTCCGTGACCAATCTTTCCGAGATGTATTGACTGTCTTTTCTAGAATCCCCTTGAGTTCTCTATTCGACAGTTCCACTTGCCCGCTCGTTTGTGGATGGTATGGTGTTGCAACTCTATGTGTCACTCCATAGTTGCTCAACAGTGTGTCCATTTGCCTATTGCAAAAATGAGATCCTCCATCACTAATGATTGCTCGTGGTACCCCAAACCTTGAGAAAATATTCTTCCTCACAAACTTAATCACTACCCTAGCATCATTAGTCGGCAATGTAACTGCCTCAACCCACTTCGACACGTAATCCACCGCTACCAAGATAAACGTGTTCCCAAAAGAACTTGGAAACGGACCCATGAAATATATTCCCCACACATCAAAAAGTTCAACCATCAGGATGTTGTTCAACGGTATCTCATCTCTTTTTGAAATATTACCCATCCGTTGACATTGGTCACTCTTGAATCATCGGAAGGAATCCACGAAGAGGGTTGGCCAATAAAATCCCGATTGTAAAACCTTGGCTGCTTTGTTCTAGCTCCCCCAAAATGGCCACCTACTTCCTTCTCATGACAATGCCTTAGAATGCTCTCCATTTCTACCTTCGGGACACATCTCCGAATCATTTGATCAGTACAGTGTCCGTATAGAAACGGTTCTTCCCAAAAGTAGTACTTCAAATCTGAGAAAAATTTTCTCTTTTGTTGATACGTCATACCACATGGGAGCACCCTTGATGACAAATAGTTTGCAAAATCTGCATACCTTCCACTCTCATCAACTTCTCATCCGGAAACGTTTCTGTAATTGGCATTTCCTCCTCAATTCCCTTGCTTGGTCTCTCAATTCTCGACAAGTGATCAGCCACCAAATTTTCTGACCCCTTCTTATCTCGAATTTCCAATTCGAACTCTTGCAGTAGTAAAATCCATCTTATCAGCCGAGGTTTTGCTTCTTGCTTTGCCAATAGGTGCCGGAGTGCTTAATGGTCCGTGTAGACGATCACCTTTGCACCTAACAAATAAGAATGAAACTTGTCAAAAGCAAAAACTACAGCCAACAATTATTTTTCAGTAGTGGTATAATTCAATTGTGCATCAACGAGTGTTTTACTAGCATACTGAATTACATGCAACACTTTGTTTTTCCTCTGTCCTAAAACTACCCCTAAAGCAAAGTCACTAGCATCACACATCAGTTCGAAGGGTAGTCCCAGGTCGGAAGCGCAATAATAGGTGCGGAATACTAATAATCGTTTCAGAGTTATAAAGGCATGCATGCAATCATCGTTAAAGTCAAAAACAACATCTTTATTTAATAAATTGCAAAGGGGTTTAGAAATCTTAGAAAAATCCTTGATGAAGCGTCTGTAAAACCCCGCATGCCCTAGGAAACTTCGAACTGCTTTGACATTTGATGGTGGTGGCAACTTCTCGATCACTTCTGTCTTTGCTCGATCAACTTCAATTCCATCCTTGGAGATCCTATGCCCACAGCACTATTCCCTCTTGGACCATGAAGTGACACTTTTCCCAATTAAGCACTGTTCGTCTCCTTACATGTTGTAAAACAAAAGAAAGATTAGTTAGGACAACTATCAAATGATGAACAAAGCGAGAAGTCATCCATGAAGACTTCTATAAACCGTTCCACCATGTCCCCAAAGATTGACATCATGCATCTTTGAAATGTTGCTGGTGCATTGCATAATCCAAAAGGCATCCTTCGGTAGGCAAAGGTGCCATAGGGGCAAGTGAAGGTCGTTTTCTCTTGATCCTCAAGAGCGATGGCAATCTGATTATATCCTGAATACCCATCCAGGAAACAATAATAGGCATGTCCTGCCAACCTTTCCAACATCTGATCAATGAAAGGTAATGGAAAGTGATCTTTCCTTGTCGCCTCATTCAACTTACAGTAATCAATGCATACTCTCCAGCCCGTCACCGTCCTTGTTGGTATCAACTCATTACTCTCATTTTTCACCACAGTGATACCTCCCTTCTTCGGAACCACTTGTATCGGGCTCACCCATGGGCTATCGGAAATAGGATAAATGATCCCCACATCTAAGAGTTTTACCATTTCCTTTCTCACCATTTCCTTCATCGAAGGATTCAATCTCCGTTGTGGTTGTACACTAGGCTTAAAATCATCCTCCATGAGTATCTTATGCATGCAAAATGATGGCCAGTTACCTCTAATGTCCGAGATTGTCCATCCAATTGCTAGCCTATGTTCCCTCAACACCCTAATCAACCGTTCTTCCTCTAATGTACTCAAATCTGAACTAATAATCACCGGAAAAGTTTCTGAGTCTCCTAGATAAGCATATTTGAGGTTGGAAGGTAAAGGTTTCAATTCAAGATTTGGAGGTTCTTCATTTTTCTCCTTCTCCTTCTCTTTGTCAAAATCAAACTCCTCAAATTCTACATCCTGACTCTCATCAATCGGTTGAAGTGCTTCTAACATCCTAGCACAATCATTCCTCTCCGACTCTTCTACCTCTACTATTTTTTATTTGGCTATACAAGCTTCTAGAGGTAATTGTGGGGTGTTTTCTTTCATGGATTCCTCAACCAATTTGTCCACCACATCTACACTAAAACATGAATCCGTTTCAGCCAGAAACTTCATCGCCTCAAAGACATTAAAAGTCATTGTTTCATCTTGAACCCTCAACAGTAACTTTCCTTCATATACATCAATTAGTGCTCTCCCCATGGCCAAGAATGGTCGGCCCAAAATTAGAGGAATTTCCTTATCCTCTTCCATGTCCAACACCACAAAATCTGCTGGAAAAATTATCTTCCCCACCTTCACCAACACATCCTCTACTATCCCCCTTGGATGTTTTATTGATCTATCTGCTAGTTGCAACAACATGGTCGTTGGCTTCACCTTACCAATTCCCAATCTCCCAAAACGAGAAAAGGGCATCAAATTAATACTAGCTCCTAGATCACACAAAACACGATCAAATGTAATATTTCCTATAATACAAGGAATAGTAAAACTCCCTGGATCTTTAAGCTTTGGAGGTAACTTCTTCTGGAGGATGGCACTACACTCCTCCGTGAGCATCACCGTTTCCTCATCGTCTAGCTTCTTTTTGTTCAATAAGATCTCCTTGAGGAACTTTGCATAGCTCGGCATCTGCTGCAATGCATCTGCAAAAGGAATATTAATGTGCAATTTTTTAAAAATTTCAATAAACTTTGAAAATTGCTTATCCTGATTCTTTTTCTTCAATCTCTGAGGAAAAGGCACGGGTGAGGTGTGATGTGCCAACTCTGGTGGTATCTCGGGGAATGGCAATTTCTCCTTCTTTTGCCTTTCATTCTGTTTCTTGTCTTCTTCCTCTAAACCACTTGGTTTCTCTTCAGCAACTATCTCTTCATCAATTTCCTCATCCGACTCTTCCTTTTCGGGTTGCTCAACCTTCTTGGTAGCTCGCTTTACCTCTTCCAAAACTGTCCCACTTCTTAAAGTGATGGCGTTAGCTTGCTCACGTGGGTTGGTCACTGTATTGCATGGTACGGAACCCTGTGGTCTCTCATTCAATTTCTCGGCCAATTGGCCCACCTGTACCCTAAGACTCCGAATGGACGCCCCTTGATTTCTAAAATTCGTCCTCGTCTCACTCATAAATCCCGTGGTCTCCTGCATGAATTTCCCAAACAAATCTTCCAACTTTGTCACTCTTGGATCTCCCGGTTGGTTATTTGGAACGTTCCTCTGGTTCCATTGGTTATTTTGCTGGTTCTGATTTCCCCAAGCCAGATTCGGATGATTTCTCCACCCCGGGTTATATGTGTTGGAGTATGGGTTGTTTGGTTGTCTCTGATTACATGCCAAGTAGTTCACTTGCTCCGTTGATGAAGATGACGAAGCAAATGTGTTCCCAACTTGACACTCACTGCTCACATGGTTCCCTGCACAAAAATCACATGTTAGTTGAGGTGCTTGAATAGAGTTTACCTGCATAGTTCCCAATTGTTTCTGAAGTGCTGTGAGTTGGGCTGAGATGGCTGTGAATGCATCAACTTCATGAAGACCCGAAGATTTCCTTATTGTGGCTTGTAACATCTACTGAAAACTGTACAATGCATGCATAATAACAATAGAAAATTGGGCCCAAAGTTTTTCTTTTCATTAGTAAGCATGTGTCTTTTATACATAAAGAGTACTATTTACAAAAAATGTATTTTAAAAGACAAAACAGGGGAAACAGTGTAGCTATTCCTCATTGCTTGCCGACGCCCCTCCGACCGCAACATCACCTAGAACCTGCATCCACAAAGGAAATAACGGGGTGAGCACAAAATAATGCTCAGTAAGTAAAACTCTCTCTCTATCGTCCCCATTATAAATAACTCTTAATTCTTTCCTTATGCTATTTGATTATTTACTTGTTCCTAATAACATCATAGCCTCGTCTTACCTGGAGTACGGCTGAATGGCGTTCACACAGCACCATCTCACTCTCTATGGCTATCGGGTGGGATTCACACAGTACCAACCCGTTCTTAGTGACTACCGAGTGAGGATCACAAAGCACCAACTCGGTTCTTTCTAACTATCGGGTAGAGATCACCTAGCACCTACCCGTTCCATGAATTTTGGGTAACGATCACCAAGCATTTACCCGTCTCTAGTCACTATCGGGTGATGGTCACAAAGCATCAACCCGCTTCTACTAGCCGTTGGATGATGATCACAAAGCATCAACCTACATATCTCTTAACTAACCGGGTAGTGGTCACAAAGCATCTACCCATTCCTACTACTCATCGGGTGACAATCACAAAGCATCGACCCATTTCTCTAGGGGCTATTCGGATGATGATCACAAAGCATCAATCCGATTCCCATAACGGTCGGAGGGTGATGATCACAAAGCATCATCCCAACTATACTACTCTTCTAATTCACTCTATTGTAGCATTTTTCAATGCTCTCTACCCTTAGAGTAATTTTACCCACTAAGCTCTCTACTCATAGGGTAATTGCATAAACCATTTCCTTACACTTTCTTAGGTCACTTTTCAATGCACAATTAGTGCCTATGGATGGTTCATCACTACTAATGCACTTATGAAATGCCAACATGCAATGTTGCAAGAATTAAGGTTCATTTCTCATACTCAAACCTCTATTAGGCATTTCATCAAACAACTCATGTGCACTATGAAACTCTATCATAGCCATGATTCTAAAACTTTTCTTAACCATCCAAAATGGGGAAAAACCCCTTCACAAAGCCATAAAACCTGCCATAGAAAACACTTCCAAAAAGGGGATCCATAACACCCTTTAAATTCCATCTCAACTACCTTGCCAAACCAACAACCCATTTCTCAAATTTGCAAGGTATTAACACTCCAAAGCATAGAAATCTCTATTTAATCCTTCATACATGCTATAATACATGCATATCACATACATACATCATTTCTATCAAAACCCTAATCAAGAAAAATTCATAAATCTCAACTTGGGGTTGGGTTTTACTTACTTGCTATGTAGAGACTTCACAAATCCTTCCTTTCTCTTGCTTAAGCTTGACTTTTCCTCTAATCTTAACCAAAAGAAGGAAAACCCTCAAATTTCAATATGGGTTAAAACTCCCAAATCACACAACTTAAGTAGAGATCCTTACCTTAGGAAGCCTTAGGGTTACTTTCCACCCCAAATCACTTCAAAACCCCTTGGAATACCTTGATCAAAAGAAGAGAAGTTGAGAGGAGAAGAATGAAGAGTCACGTTTGAGAAGAAGAAAATGAGGGGTTTCTTTGATTCTAATTCCTTTTAATGAAATACATCCCAAAGCATTCCCATTTTGCCCTTATTCTTCTTTGGGAATTCCATCCATATCCTTTGATTCATTACAAACTCACCCCTAACTCAACCTATTCTCCATGAAATATCCTTACAATTAACTCCCCACTTTTCTGCTAATTAGGGGGTAGAAAGGTCAAATTGCCCTAGGAAGAAAAATATCTAAAACTCAATCAACATTTTATTCGGGTTGTCGCCGCGGCCGAGACTTCTGCCGCCGCGGCCCAGCTGCAGCTTCCCCAAGTGGCGGACCTCTCTTCGCCGCGGCAAGAATTCTTCTTCGCCCCGTGCTTGACCGCAATTTCTTACTATTTTCAACCAATTTTCAGGGCAAACATTTAACACAACACTAAATCAAACAATAACACCAAAATCAACTCAAAATAAGAGCGAAAGAGGAAACAGTAACAACGTACCTCAAGCGGGGCGTTACATGGCTCTCTCATTTGGTCTTTGATAGTTGTTGCTTGCGAGAACCTCAAGCAACTCATAGGCCTCTTCTGGTGTCTTATTCTACAAGGCCCCTCCTGAAGCTATATCCACCATGGTTTGTACATTACTCATCAATCCATTGTAGAACGTTTGGACTTGAAGCCAAACTGGTAAACCATGGTGTGGGCATTTCCTCATTAACTCCTTGTATCTCTCCCAAGCCTCATACAATGACTCGGAATCATCCTGTAGAAATGATGTGATATCATTTCTCAATTTTACTGATTTAGCTGGAGGAAAGAACTTGGTAAGGAATTTCTGTGCTAGATCATTCTAAGTTGTTATGGTTCCCGGTGGTAATGCCATTAACCACCCCTTGGCTTTATCTCCCAATGAGAATGGGAATAATCACAGCCTAATAGCGTCATCTGACACTCCATTTGACTTGAAGGTGTCACAAATTTCCAAGAAATTTGCAATGTGCTGATTCGGATCTTCCTTCAAGTCACCATTGAATCTAATCAACTGCTGGATCATCTGGATGATTGCCTGCTTGATCTCAAAGTTGTTTGCTTGCACCGTAGGTCTAGTAATGTTCGACCCACTACCATTCACTGTGGGAACTAAAAATTCCCTTAGTGTCCCGTTTTCTAGTTCAGCCATTTCAACAACTATTTCTTCTGCTTCTACAACTAAATCCTCTCTTTCTCTTCTCTCTCTGTTACGTCGTCTAATGGTTCTCTCAAGCTCAAGATCAATAGGGATCACTGGTTGACGTCTCGTTCTTCGCATAAATTGCAAAGACAGAAATGAAGGAAAGTGAGATCTCAAACCAACTGAAAATTAATAACAAAAATAAAAACTCCAATCTAGCTAACTAAAGAAAAACTAATGTTAACTTAAAACAGTCCCTGGCAACGGCACCAAAAACTTGATGCGTGTTTCCTATAACATGCAAAAATAGCAAGTATACTAATCGCACCAGTAATATAATGATGAGTAGAGATCGTTCCCATGAGGATTGTTAGCTAACCACTAAGTATTCTCTTTTGTTTCTCAAGTTAGCAATCGAAATCTTTGGATTGATGGGAGCTAATTATAACTAATCGAACAATAACTATTAAACTAAAATTTAACTAAAGATTGCAAGATAAAATTTCAGAAAATCAATTCAAGTAAAACGGGTAGGGTTTTGACTTCATTCGGATTTTATGGGTTAAACCTAAAAATTACACTACATTCACATTCATATGCATTGATTGTAAACCGAACTCACTAAGGTGTTAAACATACCTTCTCAGGCTATGTTTTCCTATTCTTCCTTTTTAACCTTCCGTACCCAACAATTTGAAGGTTAACAATTCCAAACTCATTAAGCATAAGAATCCTATAATGATTTCATTAATTCTTGAATCTATCTCTAGCATCCAATACTATAATGGTGATTACCCAAGAAGCCTAACATGATTCATTTCTCAATCTCATCATGTTCATCACATAAAGCATTAAAAATCAGAGTAAACACACAATCAAAACATAGTCATATGAATATAACGTGATCAATAATTAACCCATTAGAAATCCAAATTACAATCAAAACCCTAACCCAAAATGAGTTAGTTCATAGCTAAATTAACACTACAATTAGGAAAAACGAAAATAATCAAGTTCAACATAATGAAAAGTAAGAGAGAGGATAAGAAATCTCCCCAATTGATGAATCCTTTGGTTCAAAATCAGATCTTCACCCTTTCAATTGCTAAAAATCTCTAAGATTAATCCAAAAACAATGTAAAAGTTGCTAAACCTACTTCCTACGACCCACGACCCCTGGGCAAAAAGGTTAAGTTTTTCTTTTATACCTCGCCCTAAATTTCTAAGAAAAACACGCACAACGTAAAACTGTGCATTTTACAAAACTGAAAATTACGACTGTCGCCGTGGCGGAGAAGAAACGTCGTCGCGGCGAAGAAAGCCTCATACTTGTTCGTGTCTACCGTACTTCGCCGCGGCGAAAGACAATTCTTCGCCGGGGCGAAGCTACTTGAAAGGTTCTGAATTTACAAAACTGCCACTTTGCTTGCTTCTTTTGCTTTCTTCTTCGATTCTCGGTGCTCTTCCTTTGGAACAAGCCTCATCGTGCTTTGTCCTGCTTTAGAACTCTTCTAACTTCTGAGTCAAAACTTCCAATTTTGTCCTTATTTGCTCAAAATGTCCATTTTAACCTGAAACACAAAATGTAAAGAATTAAACAACAATTCAGGTCAAATGCAACAAAAAATACCTGAAATCTGACTAAAAAGACGAATGAAAATTGTATAATCCACGGATTATCACCAACCCAAGCACAGGCTCAGTGATGAGTGCTTGGAAGTGCATACATACTTAGTGATTTTAAGGGTATTTTGTGTGGGAATTAGGTTTAATTAGTTAATTTTACTTAATTTCTGTATCTTTTTTGTTTTCTAGAATCAAGAGTATGTTTTGTGAATTTTCAGGTATTTAGGTGCTGAAATTTGAGGATCTCAAGTATGCACATTGAAGAGTAAAGAATCAAAATCATGTGGAAATAAACGGTTCGAGAATCGGAGCTCAAATGAAGAAGTTATGAATTTTTGAAGATTGTTCACTACAATAGAACTATTCACGCACTACAGCGCCAAGAAATCGTGTTGCAGAGCATGAAAATCATGCCACAGCGTGATCAGGATTTTTAGCGGAGGAGATTTGGTAGAAGATTGGCGACGCAGTGCCAATGCGTGAATATTATGTTTGAGAATTTTTCTGCTAGAACATGTTGCACTAAAATGAGGATAACTTATGCTACACAACTCCGATTAACCTGATTCTAGTGGTGTTTTAAAGATAAGAAATAGAGGTACCACTTTTGTTTGTTGATTATGGCCTAGTTAGACCTGGAACATGGAAAAAATTGATCCGAAATTTACATCAGTGCATGGAAGACAAGCAGATGTGTTTTATGTGTTTTTAATTGAAGTGACTTGTTACCATAATACCCTCACGACCTTAACTCAATCTCATTGTGGCCACAGTTTTAGTGTCATTTCCATTTACTAAATTGTGTTGTGAGATAACTTCTCTCGTACCCGGGAGTGATGAATCCTCTGTCTATCCACCATAGTCTTGATACACTCCTTGATGTAGCCAATCACCACCGTATTGACAGCTCTGAATAGAACTGCGTTAGTCTAGTGTCAAACTACACCAATCGGTGCACAAGGCACTCCGGTGATCTCAAGTCTAAGGATCACACGCACCACCACTCGTTAGAGGATTTGTTCCATAGACATTGGGGTTACCATCCATATGGAATCCTCTGGTAGGTCAGTCCAATGAACTTACCTACAGCAAGCACCCATGTGTTGCACCAGGTTGTCACCAAACAACCTTGACAAGTGAGATCCGTCACTGCCTTTCGACAAGGTCGTTCAACACTATGATAGTCTTACCGTATTATCTGTGCCCTTACTTCAGAATAATATTACGGCTTCGGACATTTCTAGAATGGCCACCATATGTGCTCATAGGGTTCTCACTAGCAAGACGTGAAACACTTGATACCCTCGTCATGGTTCTACCATTCTAAGGACATATATCAATACATACAACGATGATTTACACGATATAGTATAAAACGCTTTTTATTGATCAATGAACATTATTACAAAGAGTCAATTCTATAATAATTGATTGGCTCTAGGGCATCTACGCTAACACTCAAGTAGCATAGGAGCTACGTAGATCTGGGAGAGTACGCCATGAGCCTGAGAGATACGGTTATCCTGTGACTCAACATGGTGACGTACTTGTCTTCCAAGAAGATGAACCCAGAACCTACGAAGACGCTATATCGGATCTAGATTCTGTTAAATGGCTTGAAGCCATGAAATCTGAGATGGACTCCATGTACCAGAACCAAGTATGGTCTCTGGTGGAACCACCTGAAGGGGTAAAACCCATAGGCTGTAAATGGGTCTTTAAGAAGAAGACTGACATGGATGGCAAGGTGCACACTTATAGAGCACGACTAGTTGCCAAAGGTTTCAAACAAATTCATGGTATTGATGTGAGGAAACCTTTTCGCCGGTTGCCAAGATTAAATCCATCCGGATTACGCTTGCGATTGCTGCATATCATGATTATGAGATTTGGCAAATGGATGTCAAAACGGCTTTCCTGAATGGAAACCTTGAAGAGGATATGTATATGACACAACCCTATGGTTTCATTCTTGATGGGCAAGCTGGGAAGGTATGCAAGTTACAAAGATCCATTTATGGACTCAAGCAAGCTTCAAGGAGCTGGAATATTCGTTTTGATGAAGCTGTAAAAGAATTCAGTTTTATCAAGAATGAAGATGAGCCATGTGTTTACAAGAAAGTGAGTGGGAGCGTAGTGGCATTCTTAGTGTTGTATGTCGATGACATACTTCTGATCGGGAATGATATACCAAACTTGTAGTCGGTAAAGACTTGGTTATCCAAGTGCTTCTCCATGAAAGACATAGGAGAAGCAGCGTACATCCTCGGAATAAAGATCTACCAAGATAGATCACGTAGGTTGCTTGGCCTAAGTCAGAGTACATACATTGACAAGGTACTGAAGAGATTCAGTATGGAAGAATCCAATAAGGGATTTCTTCCGAAGTCACATGGTGTCTATCTCTCTAAGGATATGTGTCCTAAAACACATGATGAGAGAGATAGAATGAAGAGGATCCCATATGTGTCAACAATTGGATCCATCATGTATGTCATGTTATGTACTCGGATTGATGTCTCATGTGCGTTAAGCACTTGTAGTAGATATCAATCGGATCCATGTGAGCGTTACTGGCTAGCTGTCAAGAACATCCTTAAGTAGCTAAAGAGGACTAAAGACATGTTCTTGGTTTATGGAGGGGAAGATGAGCTAACTGTATGAGGATACAGTGATGCTAGTTTCCAAACAGATAAAGATGATTATCGATCGCAATCAGGGTTTGTATTTTGTCTCAATGGGGGTGCAATGAGCTGGAAGAGCTCCAAGCAAAGCACTATAGCGGACTCTACAATAGAGGCCGAGTATATTGCATTATTCGATGAGGCCAAGGAGGCAGTCTAGATTAAGAAGTTCGTCACCAAACTTGGTATGGTTTCCATGATTGTTGATCCGATAGATGTCTATTATGACAACAATGAAGCAATTGCTCAAGCAAAGGAACCACGGTCTCACCAGAAGTCTAGACACATACTCAGACATTTTCATCTCATCAGAGAAATGGTTGAGAGGAAAGATGTACAAATCTGTAAAGTGCATACTGATGATAATCTCGTCGATCCACTGACGAAGCTTCTGTCGCAGCTGAAGTATGCAAAACACTTAAGGTCATTCGGTATTAAATACATGAATGATTGGCTATAGTGCAAGTGGGAAATTGTTATAGTGGGTGCCCTAGAGCCAATCAATTATTATAAAATTGACTCTGTAATAAATGTTTATTTATCAATAAAAGGCATATTCTTATATATCGTGTTTGTAATGATATATGTCCTTAGGATGGTAGAATCGTGACGAGGGTATCAAGTGTTTCAAATCTTGATAGTGAGAACCCTATGATCACATATGGTGGCCATTCTAGAAACGTCCATAGCCCCAATATTGTTCTGACCAAGGACACAGATAATACGGTAAGGCTATCATAGTGCTGAACGACTATGTCGAAAGGTAGTGGCTGATCTCACTTGTCAAGGTTGTTTGCCAACAACCTGGTGCAACGCATGGGTGCTTGCTAGAGGCAAGTTCACTGGACAGACCCACTAGAGGATTCCTTATGGATTGTAACCACAGTGTCTATGGAATAAATCTTCTAACGGATGGTAGTGCATGTGATCCTTGGACTTGAGATCATCAGAGCGCTTTATGCACCAATTGGTGTCAAACCAGTTTGACACCAACCCAACGTAGTTCTATTCAGAGCTATCAATACGGTAGTGATTGGCTACATTGAGAAGTGTATCGAGACTATGGTGAATCGACAAAGGATTCATCACTCCTGGGTACGGGAGAAGATATCTCACTGGGTAATTCAGTAAATGGCAATGACACTAAATCTCTGGCCACAGTGGGATTGAGTTGATGCTCAATCCAATTTAATATTCATATCATTGGTCCAAGTTGGCGAATACAAACATGTCGAGGATATCTGAGGTTGACACTATTTCTGTACCTCAGTCTTGATGAGATAACAGTTGATGAAAGGATTTGATTGCACGGTAACCATACCGTTGACAGTCGCTGAATCCGAATCTATCGGGTGGCCATGATGCCTTGCTAGCGGCCAATCTTGGTCTGTGTGTAGTTAGACGATTAATTAGTGTTAATCGCAATACCACTCGTTGCCGATATGATAAGGAGCCTACAGGTCACACACTTAGAAGATAATTTAAGAATCAATTTGTGAGAAGGGTATTTTCGTCTTTTAGGACGAAAGGGTATTTCGGTAATTTCACAGTGTAATTAAATTTGCTGTGGTTGTTGCCTGTATTTAATTTTAATATTAAAATTAAATTAGTGAAATTATATTTAAATATATCTCTGTATATATTTAAATGAATTATTCTTATTAATTAAATATTAATATATTATTATATATTAATTGATTTTAATTATAATAATAATTAATTAATTAAAATACCATAAAGGGTGTGTTTGGTTGCAAGGGTAAACTAGGGTTTGAGCCCATGGCTATTCCTAAGTGGAATAGGGTTTTAATTGTTGCACTATATAAGTGCAACTTAAAATTAAAACATAAAGGAATTATTCATTCAATTAAAACCCTAGCCACCCTATCTCTCTCTCTCTCAAGAAGAAAACTATTCTTGTTCTTCTTTCTTGATTCTTGAAGCACAATCAAGGGTTCTACGGATTATCTTCATGTGGACTTGTAACGCACTGTAACAACTACTGAAAACTAGTACAATGCATGCATAATAACAATAGAAAATTGGGCCCAAAGTTTTTCTTTTCATTACAACTCATGTGTCTTTTATACATAAAGGGTACTGTTTACAAAAATGTATTTTTGAAAGACAAAACAGGGGAAACAGTGTAGCTATTCCTCATTGCTTGCCGACGCCCCTCCGACCGCAACATCACCTAGAACCTGCATCCACAAAGGAAATAACGGGGTGAGCACAAAATAATGCTCAGTAAGTAAAACTCTCTCTCTCTGTCTGTCCCCGTATGAATAACTCTTAATTCTTTCCTTATGCTATTTCGATTCTCTGTTCCTAGTAACATCATGGCCTCATCTTACCGGGAGGATGCTGGTCCGGATGGCGTTCACACAAAGCACCATCTCACTCTATGGCTATCGGGTGGAATTCACACAGTACCAACCCGTTCTTAGTGACTACCGAGTGAGGATCACAAAGCACCAACTCGGTTCTTTCTAACTATCGGGTGGAGGTCACCTAGCACCTACCCGTTCCTCATGGATTTTGGGTAACGATCACCAAGCATTTACCCGTCTCTAGTCACTATCGGGTGATGGTCACAAAGCATCAACCCGCTTCTACTAGCCGTTGGATGATGATCACAAAGCATCAACTTACCTATCTCTTAACTAACCGGGTAGTGGTCACAAAGCATCTACCCATCGCTACTACTCATCGGGTGACGATCACAAAGCATCGACCCATCTCTAAGGGCCATTTGGATGATGATCACAAAGCATCAATCCGATTCCCATAACGGTCGGGTGATGATCACAAAGCATCATCCCAACTATACTACTCTTCTAATTCACTCTATTGTAGCATTTTTTCAATGCTCTCTACCCAGAGTAATTTTACCCACTAAGCTCTCTACTCATAGGGTAATTGCATAAACCATTTCCTTACACTTTCTTAGGTCACTTTTCCATGTACAACTAGTGCCTATGGATGGTTCATCTTCATCAATGCACTTATGAGATGCCAACATGCAATGTTGCAAGAATTAAGGTTCATTTCTCATACTCAAACCTCTATTAGGCATTTCATCAAACAACTCATGTGCACTATGAAACTCTATCATAGCCATGATTCTAACACTTTTCTTAACCATCCAAAATGGGGAAAAACCCCTTCACAAAGCCACAAAACCTGCCATAGAAAACACTTCCAAAAAGGGGATCCATAATACCCTTTAAATTCCATCTCAACTACCTTGCCAAACCAACAACCCATTTCTCAAATTTGCAAGATATAAACAATCACAAAGCATAGAAATCTCTATTTAATCCTTCATACATGCTATATTACATGCACATCACATACATACATCATTTCTATCAAAACCCTAATCAAGAAGATTCATAAATCTCAACTTGGGTTGGGTTTTACTTACCTTGTTATGTAGAGACTTCACAAATCCTTCCTTTCACTTGCTTAGCTTGACTTTTCCTCTAATCTTAACCAAAAGAATGAAAACCCTCAAATACCAAAATGAACTAAAACTCACAAATCGCACAACTTAAGGAGAAATCCTTACCTTAGGAAGCCTTAGGTTGCTTTTCCACCCCAAATCACTTCAAAAATCCCCTTGAAAAACCTTGATCAAAAGAGAAGAGAAGTTGAGAGGAGAAGAATGAAGAGTCACGTTTGAGAAGAAGAAATGAGGGGTTTCTTTGATTCTAATTCCTTTTAATGAAATATAAACACCCTCATTCCCATTTTGCCCTTATTCTTCTTTTGGAATTCCATCCATATCCTTTAATTCATTACAAACTCACCCCCATATCAACACATTCTCCATGAAAAATCCTTACAATTAACTCCCCACTTTTCCTGCTAATTAGGGGTAGAAAGGTCAAATTGTCCTTAAGGAAGAAAATATCTAAAACTTCATCAACATTTTATTCGGCTGTCATCCGCGGTGAATGAAACCTCTGCGCTGCGGCGAAGCTTGCTTGCCCCTCGGGAATTGCACGGCGTGATCCGAACCTCTTCTCGTTTTCAACCAATTTCGTGGGCAAACATTCAACACAACACTAAATCAAACAATAATACCAAAACCAACTCAAAATAAGAGCGAAAGAGGAAACAGTAACAACGTACCTCAAGCGGGGCGTTACACGCCCACATCGAGGTACGTAGCTTTACGTATTCCCTAATACCTTTAGTTGAATTTTGTTAAAGTTATCTTGAACAAGTGTGAAGAAAATGCCTTAAAATTTCATTTGGGGTAAAATGGTCTTTTCACTCATAATTAGTTGAAAAAGTGGGGAGTGAAAAGAGATAGAATTTCATGGAGAAGTTAATAAAAATGAGGGCATTATTGTAATTGACTAAGGCACATAGATGGAATTTCATAGAAAGTGCAAGGGCAAAATGGAAAAGTAGAAGTAATAAATGAGATATTTTGAGTTAATTCTTGAAAACCCTATCATTCTCTACTCCCTCACATGCCACTTTCATCTCCAAATTTTCTCATTTTCTTCATCAAATTTCCAAGGCAATTTAGAGGATTTTTGGTTGGATTTTGGTAGATATTCAATCCTAAACATCCAAAGGTAAGAGTTCTTGCAATATGATGTGAGATTAATTTTTAAAGTGTTGAATTCTTATAGTTATATGCTTAGGGTTTAAGAAGAAGAGGAGATCTACCCAAAGAGAGAGTTTCTAGTGTGGAACTACCCAAGATCAAGGTAAGTAAATCCAACCCTAAGTTTGATTTGAGTAAGTTTGTAGAGATTTGTACATGTATGTATGTGCTTATGTTTTTGAGAAGTTTTGATAAGATTGATACTTGATGATAATTAACATTCAGCCATGAGAATGTAGACTTTGCCTATATGGTTGATTGATGGAAGTTTTGTTGAATTTAGAAAGAGTTTGAGTAGACTTTATGGAGTGTAGTTTCCTGGCCAGGTTTAGTGTTGATTGCTCCAAATATTGGTGGCTTGAGAAAGAAGTAGAAGTGTAGCCAAATAGAGTTTGAGTATGCATGCAATTTGTTTGATGAAAATCCTAAGAGAAAACATGTTACCATGGTTGCCCTGTCACAGCCGTGACCTTCTGAGTGATTTTTGGTTATCTTACTGATTTAATTGGGTTGAGACCTAAACATAAAAGTTGTATCCCTGTCTCTTTAAAACGAGACTAAGATCGTAGCAATCCGATGTGTATAACTTGAGATATGCCTTCTTGAATATGACCTGTGCAGAATGACTACCTCAAAATATTTTGTAGTCTAATAATCTATGATTGATTTCAAGTATGGGAATGTTGTTGGTAGAAAATATTAGTTCTCTAATGATATTTTTATATGCCATAATGCATTCTCACATTCTCACATTTGCATTTAGAAAGAATAGCAAAGAATGAGCATAGTTCTATGCACATACACATGGATGAGAATAGTAAAGAATAAAGAAAAAGAAAGAAAATAATTAATTGTAAAAAGATAAGAGAAGAGAAGGTTGTTGCGATGGGGAACCCATGAGTGATAGAGAAGAATAGTCCCACATACACGCCGCCTTCAGTGAGCGGCCTCAGAATCAAAGAAGTAAGTGGACAGTTCGTTAGAAGTGTATGTGGATGAGCTGTACCAACATAATTTACCTACATGCACGCCGCCTTTAGTGAACGGCCTCAGAATTAGAAAGAAGAGTTGTACAGTCCGATAGAATTGCATGTAGATGAGGACTGTACCCACTCACATGGCCAAGGTTCCGAATCCATGCCTCAACCGAGTTCGATCGACATAGAAAGAAAGAAAGAAAAAAAAAATAGAAAAAAAGAAAGAATAGAATAGAAGAATAGAATAGAATAGAAAGAAAGAATAGAATAGAAAGAAAGAATAGAAAGAAAGAGAGAATAGAAACAGAAAACAGAAAAGAAATTGCATTCTTTATGCATTTATACACATGCATCGTGGCATTCATATTATTCAGAATTAGTTTCTCCAACTGTGCTTACATGTTAGTAAGTGAGAAACAAGAATAGAGAAAGAACAAAGAGAATGAACAGAAAAAGAATAGAGAAAGAACATAGAGATAGAACAGAAAAAGAATAGAGAAAGAATAGAAAAAGAATAGAGAAAGAACAGAGAGAAAGAATAGAAAAGAATAGAGAAGAAGAGAAGTGTGATGTAAGGAAAGAATTCAGAATATGAGCAACGGAGATAGAAGGGTAGCATAGCAGGTTTACTTACTGAGCAATCAGTGCTCACCCCGTCGTTTTCAATGTTTTTGCAGGTAGTAGATGAGATGCGGTCGCTTGGAATGTCAAGATGCGGAAGGGTCGGGCAACACTGTCGAGCTTCTTGAGAAAATTATTTACACTATGTATAGTTTTGTGTACATAAAGAAAAATTGGGCCCATTATTTTATACTCATCTACATGTATGTTTTCGTAATATTTATACTTAGTGAGTTTTACTGTTTATTTTACGAGTATACTAGCTAGAGAGAGAGTCATTGCAGGACTTCCGTGAGTTCAATCCTACTTTGGATCGATTGGCCAAAAAAATCGCGTGAACAGTAAACGGTGAACAATGTTCCTATCCGAAATTAGAGATATTCGAAGGAGCCTCCAAATGTACGTAAGTATTCTAATCCTTGAATGGATTTACTTAATATATATTTTTTTTTTATAAATATGTAAACAGTATAATCTATACTCGGATCTAGGCAAAGAAAGGTAATTGATTTACCGATTGAATTTTTGTTTTCCGCTGCGTATGGTAGATCAATTACTTACAGAGATAACTTAGAAAATGATGGAAGACATTAAGTTGATCAGGAATAGAATGAAGCAAGCTCAAGATAGACGAAAAAGTTATGCGGATTTAAAGAGAAAGGATGTAGAATTTAAAGTGGGTGATAAACTGTTTATTAAGATTTCGCCCTAAAAGTGGGTAATGCGGTTTGGTGGTAAAGGAAAACTTGCCCCTAGATAAATTGACCCCTTTGAAATATTGCAACGAGTAGGAAAAGTAGCGTACCAGTTAGCGCTACCACCAAATATGGATAGAGTGCACAATGTTTTCCATATGTCAATGCTTCGAAGGTATGTCAACGATCCCTCCCATATATTGAAAGCAGAAGAAGTGGAATTAGAGGAGAATCTTGTTTATGAGGAGCACCAAGTTCAGATATTGGACAGAAAAGTTAAGGAGCTCCGAAATAAGAGTATTCCACTAGTAAAAGTTCTATGGAGGAATCATACAGTAGAAGAAGCTACATGGGAAGTAGAGCAAGATGTACGTAATCGCTATCCTGAGTTGTTCAGTTGAATTTCGCGGACAAAATTCTTTTTGGGGGAATTGTAACACCCACATCAAAGTACGTAATTTTATTTATGCCCTAATACCCTTAGTTGGATTTCTTTGAAGTTACCTTAAACAAATGTGAAGAAAATTCCTTAAAACTTCATTAGGGGTAAAATGGTCTTTTCACCCATAATTTGTTGAGAAAGTAGGAAGTGAAAGGAAGCAAAATAATGTGAAGAAGATAATAAAAATGAGGGTATTTTGGTAATTGACTAAAGGATATAGATGGAATTTCATAGAAAGTGCAAGGGCAAAATGGGAATATAAATAAATAAATAAATAAATATATTTATTTATATTCCCATTTTGCACTTTCTATGAAATTCCATCTATATCCTTTAGTCAATCATATATATATATATATATATATATATTTATTTATTTATTTATTTAGTTATAAGGTTGCAATAACCTAAACCCAACCATTCTAACCCTTATTCACGCCACCCTTCACCCCCATTTTTTCTCAATTTTCTTCACTAAATTTCAAAGGAAAATCATAGGATTTGGCTTGGATTTTCATGGATTTTCAATCCTAAAGCATCCAAAGGTAAGATTCTAGCAAAAGAAGTGTGATTAAACTTTAAAGTTTTAAATTCTTATGGTTTTTATATAATCTAGGTCCAAGAGGAAGAGACTTTTAGCAAAAGGAGGTGATATCACACATTCAAGGTAAGTAAACCTAATTTTAGCCTTGATTTGAGCAAAACTTGTGTAGTATGATTCTTGCATGTTTTTATGTGATTGTACGTGAGAATTGTTGGCTGTTTTTTATGTTGAATGATGTGTAATTTCCAGCCATGAGAAGTAGTGTATGGTTATGTGATGATTTGGTGAAGTTATGGAAGAATTAGTGTTGAAATTTTTGAAGTGTTGAGAATTGTTGAAAATGGCCAGGTTTGATGCTATAATAAGTGAGTTTTTGCTCAAATTTTGGTGGATTTAGAGAGATGTGGAAGTGTAGCCAACATGGTAGTTGCATGTGCATATGAAGTGTTTGATGAAAATCCAAAGAGAAAATGCATGCATGAGTTAGCTAAACCCTAATGAAGAAAGGGTTAGAGAAAGGCAAGAATTGAAGTAGGAAGATTATGGTTGGGCTTAACCAAGTGAAAATGTTAGTATTCAAGAGTGCATATTGTTATGCCAAAATTTAATATATCACTTGGTCATGTTAGTTCCATGAGAATAATGGCCCTTAGTGCTTGGTTATAGTTACTTGAACCTTTATTACTTCTTGAATAGCACATGGAAGTGTTAGAGAAGAATTGCAAGTTAAAGTGTTACTTTGATATGGCAATTGTGATAGCAAAGAATGGTAGAATATGTCATGACATACCATTATGCCATAATGAATTTTCAAGTTTGTGTATGTGAACTTGGAAAGAACATCAAACAATGGGCTTGATCATGCATATATTGTGCATATGATTTATATATAGCCTTGATTTGGTAAATGAGAATATGAAAGAATATGTTAGCAAAGAATGAGAAAGAAAGAAAAGAAAATGACTTGTAGTTTTCTTTTAAGCTAACATGCAAGTATGTATATTTTCTCATTTACTAAAGCATGCAAGTGTAGAATTTCCATAGCTTGGAAATTCATGTTGATATGTGCATAGTATCTATTTCTATTCTCTTTCTACATCATGCTATGTTTAAGGTTGTTGCGATGGGGAACCTGTGAGTGTCAGAGATGCCCACATGCATGCCGCCATCAGTGAGCGGCATCAACAGAGAGATACAGTATTTGTACAGTCTGTCAGTAGTGTATGTGGATGAGGATTGTACCCAGCAGAGCATACCTACATGCACGCCGCCATCAGTGAGCGGCCTTAGTAGAGAGATACAGCATTGGTACGGTCCGTCAAGTTGCATGTAGATGAGGACTATACCTAGTATACACTCACACGGTCAGGGTTCCAAATCCATGCATCAACCTATTCTGATCAGCAAAATAGAATAGAAAGAAATAAAAGAAAGAGAAACAGAGAAGAAAGGAAAGAGATACAGCATAAGAGACAGATAATAGAAGAGAAAAGAAAGTTCTTTCCTAAGTATAGTTTATTATTCTGCATATGTATTATGCTACTTACATGATTTAGTATTTCTTATGTGCTCGACGATGTACAGTTTTATTCATTGTCTTTGCACGTTGATAAGTAGCAAATCAGAGTATCAGAAAAGAATGCAGAATATCAGAAAAGAATGAAGAATATTATCAAAGATTAAAGTGAGAAAAGGAAAATCAAAACATGAGTAATAGAGGAAAAACAGTAGTGCAATTTGGTTTACTTACTGAGCAATTAGTGCTCATTCCGTTATTCTACTGTTTTGTAGGTACTTGATGATTTACGATCGAGTGGGACGTTAAGAAGCGGAGGAGTTTGGCAGCACTGTCCAAGACTATCTTGTACTTATTAAAGTATATCAGTTATTTTGTGTATATATTTATATGAAGTAAAATTAGAATTTTCGGATTTTACATTATATACCTCTATGTATGTATGTTTGCAAAAGTTATTTAGTGGATTTTATTGTATATTCTTAAAGAATTACTAGCTAGAGAGTATATTACAGCTTGTCCCTAGGACAACTTTCCCCTCCCTCGGATCGACCAATTGGTGGACGCAACTACAGGGAATGCCCTACTTAGCTTCATGGATGCCTACTCGGGATACAATCAAATCCTGATGTATGGGCCCGACGAGCCACAAACCTTGTGCATCACAGACTAAGGCCTTTATTGCCATAAAGTCATGCCTTTTAGCCTAAAGAACACTGGGGCAACTTACCAATGACTAGTGAACAAGATGTTCGCCAGTCTCATCGAAAGGAAGATAGAGGTGTACATCGCTGATATGTTTGTCAAATCACAGAAGGAAGAAGACCATGTGAAGCACCTTGGGGAAATGTTCTAAATCCCGAGGGAATACTAGATGAAGCTTAACCCTTTGAAATACGCTTTTGGGTTTGTTCAAGAAAGTTCCTCGGTTACATGGTAAATTAGCATGGGATCGAAGCAAACCCCAAAAAGATCCAGGTGCTACTAAATATGAAGAGCCCAACCAAGCCAAAGCAAGTCCAAAGCTTGATCGGGCACATTACAGCCCTCAGTAGGTTCGTTTCCAGAGCCACAGATAGATGCCTATTTTTATTTGACGTACTAAAGGGCAACAAGAAGTTCGAGTGGATGGAGCAATGCGAGTGCTCCTTCCAGGAGCTGAAGAACCACCTCGGGCAGCCTCCGCTTCTGTCTAAACCAATTCTAGGTGAACCACTCTTGTTATACCTTTCCATTTCATTGCATGCCATCAGTGCGGCCCTGGTCTAAGAGGAAGAAAAGATCCAGTAGTTAGTTTACTACATAAGCAAACACCTATTCGATGTAGAAACGCGCTATCTCGAAATGGAGAAGTTGGTCGTAGTCTTCTTGGCCACATCTCAGAAGCTACAACCCTACTTTCAAGCTCACACAACCCTGATCCTGAAGAACTACCCACTTCGCAAGATCTTCCAGAAGCCGGAATCCTCAGGAAGATTGATCCAATAGGCCATGGAGATCAAACAATTCAATCTCAAATACACTCCACTATGTTGGAGTAGGTGCCCAATAGCCAATCCATTATTGTAATATTGACTCTATATAAGAATGTTTATAATCAATAAAAGGCTTTTTATACATTGTGTAATTCATATTCATTGTATTTTGTGTTGTACGTCCTTAGAATAGTAGAAACATGACGAGGGTATCAAGTGTTTCAAATCTCGATAGTGAGGACCTTATGATCACATATGGTGGCCGTTGTAGAAATGTCCGTAGCCCCAATATTATTCTAACTTAGGACACAAATAATATGGTAAGACTATCATAGTGTTGAACAATACTGTTGAAAGGTAGTGACTGATCTCACTTGTCAAGGTTGTTTGCCGACAACCTGGTTACCATAGGCTAGTTTATCGGATAGACCCACTAGAGGATTCCACGTAGATGGTAACCCTAGTGTCTATGGAATAAATCCTCTAACGGATGGTGGTGCATGTGATCCTTAGACTTGAGATCACCGGAGTGCCTTGTGCATCAATTGGTGTAGTTTGACACCAATCCAACATAGTTCTATTCAAGACTATCAGAACGGTAGTGGTTGGCTACATTGAGAAGTGTATCAAGACTATGGTGGATTAACAAAGGATTCATCACTCCCGGCTACGGGAGAAATTATCTCACTGTGTAATTCGGTAAATGGCAATGACACTAACTCTGTGGCCACAGTGAGATTGAGTTGTCACTCAATCCAATTTATTATTATGGTCATTGGTCCAATAACTGAATACAAAGAGATCAAGGATATCTTCTGAGGTTGACACTATTTTTGTACCTCAACCTTGATGAGATAATGGATGATGAAGGGATTTGATTGCACAGTAACTATATCATTGATAGGTAGCTGTTTCGCTGAATTCGAATCTATCGGGTGGCCATGATACCTTGTTAGAGGCCAATCTTGGTCTGTGTTTAGTGAGACGATTGATTGAGTGTCAATCAAGATACTATTCACTATCGATATGATGAGGAGCCTTTAGGTCACACACATAGAAGATAGATTAAGGATAAATAAATGAGAAGGGTATTTTTCATATTTTAAGATGAAAGGGTTTTTGGTAGTCTCATAATCCAATTAAATTTGCTGAGGTCATTGTCTGTATTTAATTTCATATGGGAATTAAAATTAGTAAGATTGTGTGTGTGTGTGTGTGTGTGTATAATTTAATATTAATGTTTGAAATATATTAATATTTATGGATAATAATAATATTAATTAAATACTATAATTACCTTGTTTGGTTATAAGGTAATGCTATTCTAATAAAGGAATAAGATGATGGCTATTCCTAATTAGATTAGGGTTTTAATTAGTTGCACTATTTAAGTGCAATTTAAAAATTAAAACATATATAACTTTAGTTGGAAAAGGAAAACCCTAGCCACCCTTGCACTCTCTCTCAAAAATGTGTTCATCATTGTGGGGAGAAAAAAAAATTTCAAATAAAAATTCTGCACTTCTTATTCCTTAAAGCTAATTGATTTAACTAGCAAATAAATCAATTAGCGATTTTCGTTCTGTCTTCGTGTGGATACCGCTCGTGCATTTCTTCCTTGGAGTGAAAGCGAATCCGCAAAATCAACTGAAGGAGCCTCCAAAAGCTGGTATGAAATTGTTATTAAATTTTTAATATTTATTTCATGTTTAAATAATGCAAATCGGTATAAGGATCGTGGAATTTAGTTTGCGGATTGAAAATATTTTTAAATTCTACTGCGTTAAATCGATCTATAAACCTATAGTAAGTGTTGTCATCCTTTAGGTTGGTTCTTTTGCATCATGCACTTGCACTTACTGGTGGGAGTTGGTTGTCGTCTAGGCAAATGGTTTCATGACGGCCTACCTCAACGTTGGTTCATTGTCGGGCCTCCTATCGAGGGATTTTTTCTTGTAGGCTTCTCACTCTCGCGTTTCTCTCTTGGTTTGCACCACCAGGACGTTATCGTTTCCAGGTGGCCTTGAGGAGGTGGATTGTTGAACTCGGTGTTGGTTGGCTTTGAGTGTTCATTTGCGAATGAGGTCTCAGTTGCATGTTCCTCATCCTAGGTGCGTTTTGTTGATAAGCTTGTATCACATTAGTTAACGATTTCAGTGTGTCCATCATCTGGACACTGTCAGGCGACTGGTTTGAGGAACCTCTTTGTGGCTAGCTTCCTTAAGGCCAGCCACCTGGCTTCTGGAAGTTTTGCTTAAGACCATTTTTCCTTTTCACAAAGCTTGTAACTGGTGTATGCATGGATAGACATTCCCTCTGCAAAGTTTGTTCAAAAGGGGGAGGCCCTCTTCTAGTGCCAAAATGTTGATACAATGAATTGTATCAACCAAAGATACTTGGTTGGCCTCAGGAGGGACCGAGCAAAATGTACACATGGTTACAGGTAACCAGCAAGGTTGCTAAAGCAATGTAACAAAGTAGAGAACACAAGAGATTTTATAGTGGTTCAGCGGTTATAAGAACCAAAGCTACATCCACTATCGTATTATTATTGTGGGGTGTTATAGGGTTGAATGAGATTACAAAAGGGAAAGTCCATGAGTATGAACCAGCAATGTTTAGTCCTAGTGACCTAACCATTCTTTTACTCTCTCTAAAAGGTCAGTGTATTTTCCTCTTAAGCTTTACTAATGTTGGAATCCTCCCTTGAAACAGAGGTTGAGGGCTCCTTTTATACCCATCCCGTCGGACAGTGGTTGAGAGTGAGTATTACAGGGTTTCTAGCATGCATAATCCCCCTAATTAGGATATGGATTTGTAATCCCCATGCTTGTTGCAGACCAGACCATGCTAATGACATCTTAGCTTGTACTTATGACAATGACCACCTTGTAAAGGAAGTCAACTATAGAGGGGATGACATGTGGCGGGATCTTAGCCGTTGAGTTTTCACTTTTCACATTCTTTAGGGACACACGGCACAAATTTGACCATTCGGGAACTAGGAAAAACAATTTCGTTTGAGCCTCTTCTTTTGGGTATCATCAGAGCTGTGTAATCATGATTCTGCGTTGTCATGCGAGGCATAAATTTGTGAACTCATTCCATCACGCATCTTAGACCAATTCAATTAAACATTAAGTAGCATTATAATTAACAAGTAACACATTTTTTCTCTTAAATAATCTTTGGGCTGGGTAACATTGGGCTCGTAATCCATTTTTGTGCAACTTTTAAAAGATTACAAGGATCTAATGTGGGCCCATGTCATCCACCACTCCCATTCCAATTTCCGATGCTCCAAGCTTTAACACATCCCAGACAAAATAATTGATTGACAAGTCACAAATGACTAGACCAGTTCACCCTCACATAAAACGATGTCGTTCTTTCCGTAATCTAACCTTTAGTCTTAGAAAGCCAACTGACAAAATTTTAGCCATTCACATTTACAAGTTGAAAATCAAATCATTTCCTTCGATACAGAGAGAGAACTCAAAAACCCGAACCGAGAAAAATGGGCAAGGATCTGAGCGACGACCAGGTCTCGTCAATGAAGGAGGCCTTTACATTATTCGACACTGACGGTGACGGTCGGATCGCGCCGTCAGAGTTGGGGATCCTTATGCGATCACTGGGGGGAAATCCTACACAGGCCCAACTGAAATCGATAATTTCAGAGGAAAAACTAACGGCTCCGTTTGATTTCCCCCGGTTCCTTGAACTGATGGCAAAGCACATGAAACCGGAGCCTTTCGATCGGCAGTTGCGTGATGCGTTCAAAGTGCTGGATAAGGATTCAACCGGGTTTGTCTCTGTGGCGGATCTGCGGCATATATTGACTTCTATTGGGGAGAAGCTGGAGCCCTCCGAGTTCGATGAGTGGATTCGGGAAGTGGATGTCGGGTCGGATGGGAAAATCCGGTACGAAGATTTTATTGCCAGGATGGTGGCTAAGTGAATTGATGGTTTTTTCAAGAAATGAAAAAAAAAAAAATTGGTGTGTTTTGTTATTAATGTTCTGTGGAATTTTTGTTTTTTTTGTTTTTTTGGCTTTGTATTCGGATTAGGGTTTGATTGAAATTAATGTGATGGATATTGGTGTTTCTTGAATTGTTGAATTATTGCTAATTTTTGTTTTATTCACTGTTTCTGAGTTGCATTATAATGTATAGTGTATAGCTATGTTACCAATTTATGGATGTTGGAGCTTTTCTTAATTGAATTGGTTTAAGTAATGCCAAGTTTTTGTTCAGTTTTGTAAATGTGGAGCTATCTCTGGATCTTTTACAATATGTGGACTTCAGGAATTCGGATTAGCTTCATTTTTGTGTGGGAACGCAGATATTCATTCATTTTCGGAAGAGTAATGTGATTTAATGTCTGTTATTCTTGACTGAATGTATAAAGAAAAATTTCAATATTTTTCTTTTTCTGTTAGCTTGAATTTTTAATGAATTATGTTTATTTGTGAGAATGTAATTTTCTGAAATAAGGCCAGACGTTGTTACCTTCTCTTTATGTCCCAAATGTAGGAAATCTATGTATATGAAGATGGTTTTTGCAGAATGAGTAATGGTTTACAGTCATTATATTGGTCAGTCGAGGAATGATAGTAAAGAAGTAGCTTGAACAATTTCATATATGTACCCTGATTATCTATAAGTAGAAGCTAGGCTGTTTCCAATTCTGTAGAGGGTTATTTTTCTTCTTATGCATCTTCAAGGGTGGTAATGATTGTATGGCTACTAGTCATTTAGGCTCCCTTTGTTTCATTTTTTCTCAATATCCTATCCAATCTTATACAAATACACATTTGTTTTAATATTTTTAGCTCTTTTTAAATCCAATTCTATTATATTCAACTCAATATATTGACTATTACCTTTCTCAATAAAAGTTTTAAAATTAACAAAAACACTCTCACCTACCTAAGCCACTATCACGTGCCAACAGCCATTGCCGTGGCCAGTTGCCACCACCGGCCGTCGACACCATAATGATGCGTGATCGGTTGGATCTGGTTGGTCGTGCGTCGATCTGTCCGTTTCTGGTCATATCCATAATGGATCTGGTCAGAAACGACCAAATCTATGACTCTATGACCAACAATTTGGCAGATGGCAACGACTAGATCTGTGGTTGTAGATCTAGTTGGAAAAGGTCAGATTGGTGCACGATTGGCAAAATCTAGTTGATCGTGCACCATTCTGACAGATTCCGGCCACCTTTCGGTGATGGTGGTTGGTTGTCAGCAATATATAGGTGGGTGGGTGGGGGTGTTTTTATCAATTTATAAACTTTCATTGTATGAAGTATTTAGTTAAATTAACAAACCTAAGGATTAAAATAATCTAAATATTTTCAGAAAATGGTATTCAGAAAAATACCAAAAACTTCTCAAAATCTTATCCTATTTTCTAAAAATGCTATTAAGCATATAGTGCTATTCTAAACAACTAACCAAACAGACTCTTAACTGTTGATGGTATACACAAAACTTTTCCGGTATGCTTGATGCAGGCTTATTGTAATTAATCCATGTCTCCTGATTAATGGGGTGGAAGGAGAGGTCTGTCTTGTAGTTATAGTTGGTTTATGTGTTGATTTGTTGTAAAACTTACGTTGGGTTTTCTACAAGTTTCCATTTAAAGGCAGCATATTTCTGGACACTTTTTGCAAATGTTTTACTTTTTCTTTTGAACTGTTTTGCATGTTAATATTCTACAATCAAGTGAATATTGAATTTCCAGAGTGATTACTTTTTTGAGAAAATTGGCAATAGTTTGTACAACATCTGTTTTCTCAAGTTTCTGTGATTAGAAGTACTATGGTGAATTCTCTTAGATAATACTTATAGCAAGCGGTCTATTAGTTTGAACGACGGAAAAAAGCATCCCAGATCTCAAACTTGCACGGTTTATGACTGAATTTTGTAACTTATATTGTTTCCGTAAAAACTACAAAATGCTTTTCCTTTTGAGAATTGAAACCACAGATGTTTTATTTCATATTTATCTTATAGGAATACTACACTTATTGATTAAGCTATCGATTTTCACATACCGACCCACCTGTTCAATTACCCAAATCTCAAAATTTAACTCAATCAATATGTCAAATCGGTAGTTTAATCGGTAACTCAAGCATTATTGTTTATCTTATCTCCTTGCCTCGCTAGCTGTTTCAGCTTGCAATAGTGTTCAAAACCAGATATCCAATCTGGTTGGGGTTTTTGCTGATCCAATCAGAATCCGATCTGAATTTTTAGATATTAGTTTTCTGGATATCTGATATTTTCAGATCGGATCAATCGGATATCCAAAATTGATTCGAATTTAACAAAAATGCTTCTTTAAAATATCAAACTCCTCCATTGTTCAGTATAGCCAAGATAGAATTTATTAAAATTAAAATTAAATAATGCTTGATTACCAAATAATTAAGCCACAGGTCAGTGCACGCATTAGAGATTAAAATAAGCTAAAACAATAGTTCTAAAATATCACTGAATTTTATATATATTTATAAGAGGAATCAGTAGATTACATCAAAGGGAAAACAGAAGATAAAATCCTAATACAATCTAGGAACACATTTTGCAGTGACATCAACCCAGATCCTATCGCAGCGACTAAATTCTTGTTCAGACTCTTCTAATTTCAATCTGAGGCGGTCAACCATACAACTCAACAAACAAATTTAAACTAACATCAAAATTCACCACAAAGCATGCATTATTCACATTTTTTGTTAAAATATTTGAACTTCAAATTGAAATTAACCTTACTTGATAGCTAATCAAACTGAAAAGTTACAAAATGAACCCAGATGTTGAAACATAATAAAAAGATAATACAATAGGAAGAGATTATGAAACGCAGGTTCATTGAATACTTTTATCGAACAAATGGTGGATTTACTAGACTTTTATCTAAAAACAAATTCAAAATCTTGAGTGAAAGTGTGAAACAATAATGAAACCGAAGAAACCGTGGAGAAGAAGTGAAGAACAAACTAAGTAACCAGTAACCACAAAATTGGAAGCCTAATCCGAGTCGTGAAGAAACCGAGTCGTGAAGAGACTTAAGTCTTGAGTGAAAGTGTGAAACAATAATGAAACCAAAGGAAGCCAAAGAAAAAAGCAAAGTACATATACCCGATCGTGAAAAGAGTAGAATCTCAAGTGAGGGAAGGAAAAAAGCGTCGATTTTGTTTGGAGTCTTCAGTCTTCTTTTTTCATTGTTAGACTTTGGGATTTGGTAGGCAACAAAACAATTTAGGATTATTTGTTTTTAAAAAACCGAATCAAATCAGACATGCCCTTTTTTAAAAGCCAATCAGGTCCAGAAATTTGAATATTTCAAAATTGTAATCCGAATCCGATTCGGATTTCCAGATATTCGGACTCCGTTTGGTTCACAATTTTGCATTTTTGGAAAAAGTTTTTTGAAAAAAGTTAAAAAAAAGTTGAATTGGGTGGGTATTACGATGTAGGATTTACAAATTTATAAAATATCCCCTATGTTTGTTTTTTTACAAAACACCCCTTATAATAAAACATTAAAAGTTAACAAAAATACCCCTAATCCACCCTCAAATACGGACGATAGCCACCAGTCGGAGGGTGGTGATCCGTAACAAAAACATTAAAAAATATTTAGGGGTATTTAATTGAATTAACAAATTTAGGAGGTTTAAAAAATGTTGAATAAAGTTGAATAATATTATGAGTTTTTGGGTATTTTACTGTTTAACTTTTTTGGGAATACTAAAAGTAGTATTCCCAAAATCCAACCAAACGAAGCCTCGGTTTTTTAGGATTGAAAACGGATCGGATTATTTTACCCTTGCATGTCAAAGAAACTTAAACGCATTTGTATTAACATTCTTCTGTCTCCCCCACCTCCTAATTTGATTTAATGAGTCATAAGCGACACTGCTGACCTCTTGTTTTGACAACTTGTTATGTTTTCAATAGTTAATTTGTAGATAGCTTTGGCGTGTTCTAAATGCCTATGTCTAGAGGCGCCTAACCCGGCCCGCAATGAAGAGGGTTGAACCCAACCTGGCAGCAACCCCCGGGCGGGCCGGGTTGCAAAATGGCAACCCGCCGTCGGCGGGTTACTGTTTTGTCCCTTCTAAGAGGGACCGCCAACCCGTCGGGTTGGCTGTTGTCAACCCAGCGAGTTGGCCGTTATACAATAACGGTCAACCCGTCAGGTTGACCGAAAAAAATTAAAAAAAATATAAAATGTATTTTGTTTTTTTAAATTACCCCTTTACCCTTGAAATATAGCCGTTTTATAACCGTTGGAGGGGTCTTTTTCGTCATTTTCCTTTCCCATTTTTTTTCTATAAATTGGCCCTACACTCTCACATTTTTCTCACAACTCAAATGCTCTCATTCTCTCATATTCTCTAATCTCTAATCTCTCAATTATTCAATTATTCTCTTATTCTCTTTGTTATCAATTTGCTCGTATTTTAATTTTTATTAGTTTTTGCAATTTTTAATTCATATTTCCAATTTTTCAAATTCCAATTTCCATATTCCAAATTCCAATTCTCTTTCTTTAATTTTTATTTCTTCTACATCAATTTTTTTTTTCAACTACAATGGATAGATATTTATCTCCCATCAATTACAATGATGAAAGAAACAACTATCTTAGTCCTAGTCCCGCTGATTTTACTAACATAAATGCAGGAGGAGATTCAAATAGTCTTGCTTTCCCATTCTCAGAATCCGATACACCTCAAAATATGCCCCCGATTCCAATAGCTCCCGGTGGTTTTAGAAGTCATCCTCGTAATCCTCGTGCTCGTCCAACTTCATCTCAAGCTGAGGCGGGATCATCAACTATCGTTGAAACCGAAGACAGACACACATCAGACGTTTGGGCGCATTTCGACAGGTTTTACGAGACAGAAAATGGCGTTCAAGTTAAGAAAACGAGATGCAAATACTGTGGAAATATTTATAAAGCTGATTCAAGTAATGGTACTAGTACTTTAAAAAGGCATGCTAATAAACATATTAATCAACATGGAAATAGAAAAATCAATCAAACTCAAATAACTAATATGGGTACTACTTGGCGTTATAATTCTGATGTATATAGGGAACAGTTAGTTTTATATATTGCTGCAACTGATCAACCTATTAATATGGCTGAAGATAAATATTTTGAAAGATTTGTTCAAAATTCATTTTTACCAGGATTTAAAAGTTATTCTAAACCTGCAACTAGAAATGATTTAATAAAATTGTTTAAAAAAATAAAATTAGAATTAAAAAATAAAATACATACTTGTCATGTTAGTGTGGCTCTAACTGCCGATATTTGGAGTGGTAGAGCTAAACAATATTATATTTGTGTGACTAGTCATTATTTTAATAATGAATGTAAATTAAATAAATCTTTATTAGGATTTAGATTAATGGATGTTAATCATAGTGGTCAACAAATTTATAATAAAATTGTTGAAGTTTTAGAAGATTATAATATTGTTAGTAAAGTGATAAGTTTAACTTTAGATAATGCAAGTTCTAATAGTAAAGCTATAGATTATTTTCAAAGTAATTATCCTTTATATAACAATTTGAAGTTTTTTCACCAACGTTGTGCATACTATGTTATTAATTTAATTGTGAAAAGTGGTATGAAAACAATTAAAGAAAATATTAATAGAATTAGAGATTGTTTAGCTTGGATTACTAGTAGTAATAAAAGAAATGCTGAATTTTAAGACGCTTGTATAAAATCAAATATGTCTCCTAGAACTTTTGCATTAGACATGCATGTTAGATGGAATAGTACTTATTTAATGCTTGATTCATGTTTACCTTATGCTAATATAATTAGTTATTTTGTAGCAAATAATAGAGGTCCTCATTATTTGGTAGAAAATGATTGACAAATAGCTAAAGTATTTCATTCTTTTCTTAAAATTTTTTATCAATCCACTTTACAACTTTCTGGTGTGTATTATCCTACTAGTCCATTGGTAATACATATAATTATAAAAATTTCCGAGTTATTTATAAAAAACAAAGACAATGAAATTTTAAATGCACCAATAAAGGCAATGAAATTTTTTTTTTTTTAAATATTGGGAACCCATTCCTTTTCTTTATTGTTTAGGTGCTATATTTGATCCTAGAATTAAATTAGCAGGTTTAGAAAATGGTTTTGACAATTTATGTGAAAATTTACAAACCGAAGTATATGCCAATCAAATAGGAGAGGTAAAAAATACACTTTTTGAAGTATATTTCCAATATGAAAACAGGTATGGGAACCCGCAAAGAGGCGAAACATCCAGGGAAGCTGCATCAGAAGAAACAAATGAAGACTTCTACTCTTGGGGTGCACGGAATAGGCCGAAGAGGACCCGAATCCGCAGCACAGCCTCCTCTTTAGAAGCTCCACCAACAACAACAACTAATGTACTGTCTTCCATGCAGTCGCAGAGTAATGTGCTTCAACAATATTTGGCAACCCCTGAAATGTTACCAGTAGATCCACAATAGAGAGCCAACATTGATCTCTTAGACTATTGGAGAGCCAGAAAATGTATTTTTCCGATATTATCAAGACTTGCCATGGATGTTTTCGCTGTTCCTGTCTCAACCGTCTCATCCGAACAAACATTTAGTGCAAGTGGAAGAATTTTAAATGAAAGGAGGACTAAACTTTCACAAAAAATGATTGAAGTCCTCACATGTCGTCGAGATTAGGAACGGTCGCGCCATCAAGGTCAATACGAGGTTCTCGATGACACTTTAATAGAATCATTTCAATTTTGTAATAGAGACGATACGGATGAGGAAGGTCCTAGTGAACCCTAAAATTAGTTGTTTTGTAAATTGTAACTTGTAAATTAATTGTCAATTATTACACTCTTTTTTCTTTACCAAGTTTTTGTCACATTGGGTTTTTCTTGGTGAGGTTTTTAACGAGGCAATAATTATTGTAATTTCTTATTTTATTTTTTAATAAATGAATAAATTTAATTTTTCTTATATTACAATTTTAATGTATTAAAATTGAATTAATATTTGGAATGTTAACAAAAAAAAATTAATTTAATTTAATTATTGATATTTGAAAAGAAGTTAACACTTAACTAAAAACAATTACATTTATTCATTTATAAATTGTTTAATTATTCATTGAAAAGTTAATTAAACATTTAAACTTAAACAAAATAAAACAAAACAAAAAAAAAATCAAAAAGAGGGTTAACCCGGCCCAACCCGCGGCCTAACCCAACGAGTTAGGGTTGGCGGTCCGAGTTGGGCCAGCCAATTCCTCAACATTGGCGGGCCTAACCCGGCCTGCCAATGTTGTCGGGCGGGTCAGGACCGACTCCCGCCACTTTGCGCAACCCGTCCGCGGGGGTCGGGTCGGGTCTGGTCGGGCTGGGCGGGCTGCTTTTCCACCTCTACTTATGTCATTGCAATCATGTTATTATCCTTGACATATAAATTAATTTAAAAAATCAAAACACACTTAATTAAAAATTAAATAAAAACACACCAAATCTCATAAAAATTACAAAAAAAAAAAAATCACAAAAATTAAAAAAATTCAGGAAAATGGAATTTCTCCACTGATGCTTGCAAATGCAACAACTAATTTTACCTTACTAAATTCTAATGCAAAGTCGTGTAGTAACAAGGAGCAAGTAAGGGTCTTTCCTGTAGAGGATTTGTGAACTTAGTTAATTATCTACTTTTAACGGGGTTTGTCACGAATTATAAAAATTCAACAAAAACTAGCAAACTAAAATTAAACAAAAACAAGCAAACAATCACGAAAGAGATAAATAAGAGAAACTAGATTGAAGGTTTATTCACCACCACTAGACATGAATTAGATATAATAAAAGCATTCTTTAACTTTCTACTCTCTGGATCACATCAGCTCAGAAAACACCAAACGTTGATAAGTCTCATCCCTCCTTATTAAGTTGTTGGACTAGACACGGTCATAACCCAATTCCCTATTTATTGAATAACCTAGGATACGATCTCTAGATTCAAAGTAATAAAAACATTAAGTTGCGAGAGACCTACTGAATCAAGGCTAAACTCATATGATCAGTTTAGTTATCTTGAGTGATTACCCCCATGTATGCAAGCATACACTTTGCCACTAGATATTTAGGTTAATAAAGTGATTCCGT
This sequence comes from Pistacia integerrima, assembly GCA_026225825.1. Taxonomy (NCBI): domain Eukaryota; kingdom Viridiplantae; phylum Streptophyta; class Magnoliopsida; order Sapindales; family Anacardiaceae; genus Pistacia; species Pistacia integerrima. The sequence goes on along the minus strand of CM047737.1, from coordinate 15,117,402 downwards.
ACTAAACAACCTAAATTGGCATTATTAGATTAATCCTAACAATTTAATTGTGCACTTAAACAATTAAGACAATCTATCTAAACCCTATTCACAAAGGAATAATCACATAACCAAGAGAGATCAAAAGATAAATAGATGCAAATTTTATTAATTTCAAGACATGTCCAGGGCTTCAAAATCACCCTCAATCACAAAAGAATCAGTTACTCATGGAAAAGAATAAAAACATAATCATATTAATGAATAACAAAATAACAACAAGAGATAAGAAAAACTTAGGAAATCTTGGGTAGAAGTACAATGGAGTTGATGAGGATCTTCCCCAATTTTTCTCTCCAAGCCTCTTTCAATCTCTCTTAATATCTACATTATTGAGTTTTTTTGTTCTCTATATTCTCTTCTAAAGAATCCCCAAAATAATGTAAAAGACTTGTATTTATATCTAGAAAGGGTTAGGGTTTTGTTTTCCTTAATTCTATTTAGTTTAGGACTCTTAAACCTTATTTTCCTAGTAAAAAACAGAAGAAAGATTTTCAGTTGTTGTGATTGTGCCCCAACACTGTGCTATGGCGTGGTTGATTTCGGATTAAGTGTGCTGCGATACAATGCTGCGGCATGGTTGATTCTGGACTAACTGTGTTGCGGCGTAGTCCAATTCCTTTTCTAACCTTGCATCATTTTTTGCACTCTAGAGATAGTGATTTTTGAGCATGATAACGATGGAATCTAGAAAAGTGGTAAGCATGTGAAATGTAGCCCTTTAAATCAGATTTCCAACGGTTCAAGAATCACCTTGATATGATATCTAAAACTCAAGTTATTGTCGAATCACTGATGCATGTTCAAAACTAGAATGTTTTCAAGGATTTTCACTTCAACTTCAAATCGCCATAACTTCTTCAATTCAACTCCAATTCTCAATCTGTTTGTTTCCAGTCATCACAAATTCTCTTGCCAACATCATCTCTCATCCAAATATTATATTTAAACAATAATTTCCTGAAAACACAACAAAAACACCCATGATCCGGAAAAATACATTTATGAAACAATTAAGTTAATTCATGCAAATTAATCCTAATTTCCCACAAATACTCCCGATAAACCACTAAGTATAAGTGCATTTTCAAGTACTTATCACCCACCCCCAACCTAAAACTTACATTGTCCTCAATGTAACTATTAGAAAGGAAAAACATAAAAGGAAAGAGAAAGTTACCCCCCTTTAGAAACATCATCAAAACCTATCTGGCGATGCGGTGCCATTTTCATCACTCTGCAACATCAAGTTGCTGCCCAAATTGCATTATGTTTCTTCCTTGCTCTGCCGCGACATAAATATGTTGTGCTGCAACGTGAAGCTCTTTTCCTACAAAACAACTAAACCGTAAAAGACAACGAAATAACCTAAAACAAAACAACAAAAACATTGAAAACACTTGAAAAACTAAAGAAAATAAAACCATAAATGAAATTAACATAAAATTCAAAGTAAAACGTTGGGTTGCCTCTCAATAAGTGCTTTATTTAGCATCTAGGCTTGATGGAATGTATGATCTATCAGGCTCAATCATTGGAATCTGAGGGAAATGCCAAGGAATTGAAAACTAAGAACTCCACTATTTCATTCAAAATCGTCACAGTGAGCTTGCCATTATGTACATCAATAATTGTCTTAGCATAAATGGGTGGTCGAGCAAAATGGGTAAATCTCTATCATGAGTTGACGACTTCTCCATATCTAAGACTACAAAATCAATAGGAATTATTAGTTTATCAACTTCAACCAAGACATTCTCTACAATACCTCTTGGATATTTCATTGAATTGTTAGCCAATTGTAAGACACTGTTATTGGCTTTAATTCCCCCAATCCTAATCGGAGATAAGTGGAGTAAGGCATGAGGTTAATACTTACCTGTAATGCTTTCTTTCTAGCTAGTATACTCATAAAATAATCACTAAAACTCATTAAATATATATATACGAGTAATAAAGTATGGGCCCATATTTAATTTTTCTTTATATACAAATATTTACAAAATATTCTCAAAAATAGCAACTTGACAGTGTAGCCCAACCCTTCCACTACGTGACGTTCCGAGCAACCGCAACTCACCTATTACCTGCAAAACATTAAAAACAACGGAGTGAGCACTAATGGCTCAGTAAGTAAACCCACTATGCTACCCTTTTCTCTCTCCGTTGCTTAAAATTCCAAATTTTCTTTCCTTATATCACATTTCCCGATTATTCTCTATTCTTTCCCTGTTCTTCTCTCTGTTCTTTCTATGTTCTTTCTTTATTCTTTCTCTATTCTTTCTCTGTTTTTCTCTCTGTTTTCTAAATTTTTCACTACCCATGATAATGAGCATGGTATTATGCATATTCATGATGCAAATGCACAAATACATAAATTATGCATTTTCTTTTCTATTTTTCTTACTCTGTTTTCTTTTTCTTTTTCTTTATTTATTTCTTTCTTTTCTAGTCTTTCTTTTCTATTCTTTCTTTTTATTCTTGCCGATCAGACTCGATTGAGGCATGGATTTGGAGCCTTGGCCGTGTGAGTGAATTCTATAATTCTGGGTACAGTTGATGCGTGTTTACTACAACATGCAAAACTAGCAAGTGCACTAGTCGCTCAAGTAATAAAATGATGGGTAGGATATCGTTCCTACGAGGACTGTTAGCAAAGCACTAAGTTTCCTAACGTTATCAAGTTGAAGTAATCGAATTCTTTGGATTGGTGGGAGCAAATTTTAATTTAAAAACAACAAAATGAAATTTAACTAAGGTTAAAACTTAATTAAGAAAGCAAGCTGAAACATAGAATATCAATTCAAGCAAAACGGGTAGGGTTTTTGACTTCGTTTGGACTTTTATGGGTTAAACCTAAAATTACACTATATTCACATTCATGCGCAATGGTTGTAAATCGAATTCACTAATATGTTAAACATACCCTCTCGGGCTATGTTTTCCTATTCATCCTTATTAACATTTCGCACCCAACAAATTGAAGGTTAATAATTCTGAATTCATTAAGCACAAGAATCCTAAATTGGTTTCATTAATTCTTGAATCTATCTCTAGCATCCAATACTATAATGGTGATTACCCAAGAAGCCTAACATGAATTATTTCTCAATCTCATCATGTTCATCACATACAGCATTCAATTTCAGAGTAACACACAACCAAAGCTTATTCACATGGAAATAACACAATCAAATACTTAACCCATTTAAAATCCAAACTACAATCAAAACCCTAACCCATAAAGGATTAGTTCATAACTAAATTAATACTACAAAAATGAAAAACAGAAATACACAAGTTAAACATAATGAAACTGAGATGAAAGATAAGAAATCTCCCCAAAAGATGAATCTTCTAGTCAAAATCTGAATCTTCTCCCTTAAACAATCCGAAAAACTCAAAGCTTTACTTTCAGAAAAGTGTAAAAACGGCTAAACCTAAAAAGCTGAAGATCCCTTAAACAAAAGGTTAAGTTTTTCTTTTATACTTAGTCCAAAAACCCAGCCAAAACACGCACACACGAAACTGTGCGTTTGACAAAACTGAATAAATTGAAGAATGAAGAAATCCCAATCGTCTCTGGCTTACTTCGCCGCGGCGAAGACAATTTCTTCGCCGGGGCGAAGCTCCTTGAAAAGTTCTGAAATTACGTAACGCGCTCGCTTGCTTCGTTCGATTCTTCGAATCTCGGCTCTTTTCCTTGGGAACAAGCTTCATCGTGCTTGGTCCTGCTCCGGAACTCTCCTATCTTCTGAGATCCGCTAAGTTCTGAGTCAAAACTATCCAATTTTGTCTTTATTTGCTCAAAAAGTCCATTTTAACCTGAAACACGAAAAGTAAAGAATTAAGCAACAATTCAGGCAAAAATGCACTAGAAAGTACCTGAAATCCGACAAAAAGATCTAATAAAAACTGTATAATTTACGAATTATCAACTACCCCCAAACTAAAGAGATGCTCGTCCCCGAGCATACAATACAAAACTAACGAAAACATAGACAACAAATAAAAACAAAAACATGAAAACACACACAACAAAACTGAAAAACAAAACTCAAATCCCACAGTGAATTGCCTAGAAATTGCACATGTCTCAAAAATTGTTGAAAAATTATTATCAGGAAATGTTCGACACTCCAAGAAGTTATAAGCTACATCGACTGTCTTCCTCAATCGGTCCACCAAGTAGGTGATCCCCACTTCAATCCACATTCCAACTTCCCGGATTATTTTCTGCAAAAATTGTAAAGTTTATCAAATGGTGGCAGACTCCATAAGCCTAAATATCGAACTACTCTCCACTAATGAGGACTAAACACAGATGAGAATCAAAAGGTCTTTAAAAGCTTGTAACGTTAGGCTCGGGTCATGGGCTCCAATAAAAGGATAGGAAACAAAGTAAGAGAACTCGGTTGTCCTAAAGCAAAACTAAAATCACATCGAAACCCACACTTTCTCAACACCAATCGACATGTCCACTAGTTTACAGCCTTCAAACGCGTATCTTTAAAAACTTTTGGATACCATAAATGCAGGGGAGACTCGTTTAAGGTGTACGTGGCGTTGTTAAACCCGAGGTCGCCAAATACTGCTAGGCGGTTTTTAAGGCGGGTTCTGGTTTCCAGCCGGTATACCCTTAAACTAGGCAGCATTGTGTTTATTTTTTTTTTTTTAACACAATCAATAGAATTGAATTGAGGTGACTACCTCCTTTGTTTTTATTCTTTTCTCTCAACCCCCCACATCATTCTTTTTGGTCTCTTCTTCATTTTTCTTCTCTTAACCCCCAAACTATTCTTTTGCTTATTTGTACACTCGTTTCGTTCTTTGTTTTGCACTAGGACCGAATTCTCCTAAAGGTACGATACAGTGTTTAGGGCAAAAAGGATTGACAATTTTTGTTGTTTTCCAAGAAAAATAAAACAAAATTCATACGGCTCAAATGGGTGACTAGGGAAAATTTCATTCATGGGTCGGCTAGAAAGGCTCAAACGTTCCGAAAAATTGCCTAAATCATCTCCTCAACATGTCTAATCCTAGAATTTCGCCGCAAGCACTTCTCAACTAGGTTCTAGAGTCCACCAATATTATCAAGACTTTACCTAACCACATAAAATGAATCTAAGCATGCCGGAAAAATGAAAATGGCGGTTGAACCACTCAACAAACCTCAATCACAATCCAATCAATAAACAAAAACTTGAAGCAATGCTTAACATTTCCCAACAATAAAAATTCAACAGCCTTTATTCTCATCATTGATTTATACAATTCATCATCGGCAAAAACGATCAAACAAAGTTAACAAAAAAAAAAACACAAAGAAGTTTTCAAGTTTAAGGTGTACGTGGCGTTGTTAAACCCGAGGTCGCCAAATACTGCTAGGCAGTTTTTAAGGCGGTTACTGGTTTCTAGCCAATATACCCTTAAATGAAACAAAGAAAGTAAACAATTAACATAACAAAAAAATAATAATTTTTTTTTCAAGTTTAAGGTGTACGTGGCATTGTTACCCGAGGTTGCCAAATACTGCTATGCAGTTTTTAAGGCAGTTACTGGTTTCCAGCCAATATACCCTTAAACGCAGTTTTAATTCTATTCCCTACCCCCAAACTAAACATGATATTGTCCCCAATGTTCCATTATGCACAAATCAGGAATAGATAATAATAATAAAAAAAAACAATAAAGGTACGAGAATTCTCCCTGGTTAATCCATGAATTGTCGCTCCCCAATGAACACCCGGTGTCGGACTTTTCATCATCCAGAATCTGTCAAAACAATCGAACTGTGGTGTCCTTTATGTTAGCACAATTCACAACTAATCTTGAAAATATTACAACCTAGTCTCGACCTTTTAACAACTACAACTTAAAACATCAACTAAAAACTAACAAAATAAACAAAGTTCAAAACCAAAATAAACTGAGTTTAATGTTTCAACTGAACACAATTAACAAAAAACAAAAAATAACACAAAACAGTGCTCAGTTCACCGCTTCTTCATCTGTTTCTTCTTCGGAGCCCTCGTCTTCCTCAGAGTCCAACCACTCATCCGAGTTCCAGTCAACCCATTGGTATGCTGAAGTGTCAACATTCAGCTCCTTGAAGTTGTTTGTCAGCAATTCATGCATCCTCTCCGTCCGCTCCATCATCCAATCCTGGCGTCTCTTCATGTATTTCATCAGGCCCATCATTTCCCCCTGCATCATCTCTTTTTGTGTACCCGTGAGCCGGGATGATGTGGCCAGGCTCGTTCTCTGCCTTTTCGCCCCTACTCTTGGTTGGGCAGCTTCCGTTCGGTCCAGGTGTTTCTTGTAATAATCTGAATCTAAAGTTGGAGCAGCATGAATACGCTGCTCGTCATCCTGAACCTCGACTCCAGCTTTTAGGCATAAGGCTGTGATGAGATGCGGGAAACAGTAACTTTCGCGCCCCTGGTTTGCTGCTAGCTTAATGCTGTTATAAATTACGTCCCCCACATCAATATTCTTCCTGTGGCAATCGAATATAGAAGCAATGCCTTCTCGCGAGTCACGGTATTGTAGTGCGATTCCGGCATGAGTCTTGCACAAATATAGTATTGCCACAGCCGAGCCATCGGTGTCAACTGTGTTCCCTTCAATGTCTTTTTCTGTTTCTTGGACACTGCCCACTCTGCACCCGATTTTGCAATCACTGGGAGAATTAAGTCGTCATCAATCCCTGATCTCTTGAACTCCACGTAGTCATCAATGAGGATTTCCGGCAAATGAAAGAAATCACTGATTTCTTTCGCCGTAAAAGGCACATCCTCCCCTCTTACAAAAACCGTCTGTTCCTTACACTCCGGGAGATTGGCATAGAACTCCCTTACCAGCGGCTCAACAGCCAACTGATCAGGAGCTCACAGAAACATCTCCCACTGCCTCCCTCTACTCCAATCAAGAGCCTGAGTAGCGGTAAAGCCGCGCTCCGGGATAATCCCTTTGTCCCTTCTCTGAATGGCCGCCTCATACTTTTTCCGGGCCTCATCGTTCACAAACCGGTTAACGACACTCTTTCCCTTACTCTTACTTTTTCCCTTGTACGGTTGTTTAACCTTCGGAGCCATTTTCCAACTCAGTTCCAAACCAAGATTTTAACCCCAAAAATTCAGTCCTAATTCTACACAATCACAACTCAACCCTGCAAAAACAACCCACACTTCCAAAAATTTTCAATCAACCTCCAAACTAAATTATTCAATTCAACACAAACACTCCAAAATAATCAACACCCACACTTCCAACAATCAATTGATTCACAAACTTCTCAACATCAATCAAAATCACAACTCAAATAACCCAAAAATTCTCAAGTCAAAAGTTCAACAAAATTCTTAGATCTATGATTATAAACTTAAAATTTTCCAAAATAAAGCTTTGGGTTTTCGAGATCTTACCAATATGAAGGAGTTTGCACCACCAATTGAACCGGAAACGACCCAAATAAGAAAGCCCCAATTTTTCGATCCAAAAATTTTTTTGTGAAATTTTCGTGAAATTTGTTGTTGATAAGGGTTGTTTTGGTGTTTAGGAATGTTGTAGAGTAAGAGTTTTGGTTGGAAAAGCAAAATAGAAGCAAAAGATTGAAAGTTGAAAAATTTTCTCTCAACTCAAAATGCAAGGCGGCATGAAAAATGAAGAAGAAAAGTTGGTATTTATAGAAAAGGCTCGTCGCCGCGGCGAAGAAGTTTCTTCGCTGTGGCGAAGTTCATCATGCATAAACCCTAATCAACTTTTCCAGGTCTCGCCGCGGCGAAGAAGGATCTTCGCCTCGGTGAAGTTCATCGTTCATGAACCCTAAAAATTCCCAGGTTTCGCCGCGGCGAAGAAAAATTCTTCGCCGGGGCGAAAACTTCCCGAGAGTACAAGGCTCACTTCGCCTCAGTGAAGAAAATTTCTTCGCTGCGGCAAAATGCCTTAGTCAAATTTTCCAAAATTTTTTTCACTTTCTTCGCCGAGGCGAAAATGTCTAGGAGCTTACCTGGTTTTCTTCATGTCTCTTCACCGCGGCGAAGAAATTTTCTTCGCCCCGGCGAAGTCTGGAAATTTTTTTATACCTTCCTTTGGCTCAAGACTTCACCTGAAACACCCAAAAACAATAAAAACATCAAATTTTATACAAACTCATAATGAAATTAAATAAATTCAAACAACCAAAATTAAAAACAAAAAGTTAAGAACACTTGGGTTGCCTCCCAAGAAGCGCTTGTTTATAGTCGAAAGCTCGACTCTCCCAATTCTCAAGTTGGGATTTCAAGCCGGATTGGGATGAACTTGCAACTCATCACCCCCTCAATGTATGGCTTCAACCTTTGTCCATTAACCGTGAAAGTGCCCTTTTCCTCATGTGTGACTTCCACTGCTCCGGATGCATGTATCTTCGTAATAGTGAATGGTCTGGACCATCTAGACTTAAGTTTTCTGGGGAAAAGCCTAAGTCTAGAGTTGAACAACAATACCTTCTCTCCAACTTCAAAAGCCTTGACCCGGATGTGCTTGTCGTGCCACCTTTTTGTCTTCTCTTTATAATTTCGGGCATTTTCATATGCGAGACGAAACTCATCAAGCTCGTCAAAGTCAGCATTCTCTCCTCTCCCGCGGCTTTCAAGTCCATGTTCAATCGCTTGACGGCCCAAGATGCCTTATGTTCAAGTTCTACCGGTAAATGGCACGCTTTCCCATAAAACCAATCGAAGCGAAACATACCAATTGGGGGTTTTGAAGGCAGCGATAAGCCCATAAAGCATCGTCCAACTTCGTGACCAATCCTTCCTCGAGGCATTAACTGCTTTTTTCTAAAATCCCCTTTAGTTCTCTATTCGACAGCCCAACCCACTTGCCTCGCTTTGTGGATGGTAGGGTGTCGTAACTCATGTGTCACTCCATACTTACTCAAAGAAGGCATCCATTTGTCTATTGCAAAAATGCGATCCTCCATCACTAATGATTGCTCGTGGTACCCCAAACCTTGAGAAAATATTCTTCCTCACAAAATTAATCACCACCCTAGCATCATTAGTTGGCAATGCAACTGCTCAACCCATTTCGACACATAATCCACCGCTACCAAGATATACGTGTTCCCAAAAGAACTTGGGAAAGGACCCATGAAATCAATCCCCCAAACGTCAAAAATTTCAACCACCAGGATGTTGTTCAACGGCATCTCATCTCTTTTTGAAATATTTCCCATCCGTTGACATTGGTCACATTCTTGAATCATCCGGAAGGAATCCTTAAAGAGGGTTGGCCAATAAAACCCAGATTGTAGCACCTTCGCTGCTGTTCTAGCTCCCCCAAAATGGCCACCTACTTCCTTCTCATGACAATGCCTTAAAATGCTCTCCATTTCTTCCTCAGGGACACATCTCCGTATCATTTGATCAGACACTGGAACGGCTCTTCCCAAAAGTAGTACTTTAAATCTGAGAAAAATTTCCTCTTCTGTTGAAATGTCATACCACTTGGGAGCACCCTTGATGATAGATAATTTGCAAAATCCGCATACCATGGTGCTTTTTCCACTCTCATCAGCTTCTCATCCGAAAATGTTTATGTAATTGGCATTTCCACCTCAGTTCCCTTGATTGGTCTCTCAATTCTCGACAAATGATCAGCTACCACATTTTTCGACCCCTTCTTGTCTCGAATTTCCAACTCAAACTCTTGAAGTAGTAAAATCCATCTTATCAACCGAGGTTTTGCTTCTTGCTTCGCCAGTAGGTGTCTGAGTGCTGAATGGTCCGTGTAAACGATCACCTTCGCACCTAATAAATAAGAACAAAACTTGTCAAAAGCAAACACCACAGCCAATAATTCTTTTTCAGTGGTGGTGTAATTCAGTTGTGCATCAACGAGTGTCTTGCTAGCATATTGAATTACATGCAATACTTTATTTTTTCTCTGTCCTAATACTACCCCTAAAGCAAAGTCACTAGCATCACACATTAGTTCAAAGTAGCCCCTCCCAATCAGGAACCCGCAATAATAGGTGCAGATACTAGTAAAATTTTCAGAGTTAAGAAAGCATGCATGCAATCATCATTAAAATAAAAAACAACATCTTTATTCAATAGATTGCAAAGGGGTTTAGAAATCTTAGAAAAATCCTTGATGAAGCGTCTGTAAAACCCCGCATGCCCCCAAGAAACTTCTGCTTTGACATTTGATGGTGGTGGTAGCTTCTCAATCACTTCTGTCTTTGCCCGATCAACTTTAATCCCATCCTTGGAAATCCTATGCCCGAGCACTATTCCCTCTTGGACCATGAAGTGACATTTCTCCCAATTCAGCACCAAATTTGTTTCCTTACACCGCTGCAAAACAAGAGACAAATTTGTTAGACAGTTATCAAATGATGATCCAAAAACTGAGAAGTCATCCATGAAGACTTCTATAAACCGTTCCACCATGTCTCCAAAGATTGACATCATGCATCTTTGGAATGTTGCTGGTGCATTGCATAACCCAAATGGCATCCTTCGGTAAGCAAAGGTGCCGTAGGGGCAAGTGAAGGTCGTTTTCTCTTGATCCTCCGGAGCGATGGCAATTTGGTTATATCCCCGAATAGCCATCCAGAAACAATAATAGGCATGTCCTGCCAACCTCTCCAACATCGATCGATGAAGGGCAATGGAAAATGATCCTTCCTTGTCGCCTCATTCAGGTTTACGGTAATCAATGCACACTCTCCAACCCGTTACCGTCCTTGTTGGAATCAACTCATTACTCTCATTCTTCACAATAGTGATCCCTCCTTTCTTCGGAACTACTTGTACCGGGCTCACCCATGGACTATCGGAAATCGGATAAATAATCCCCGCATCTAAGAGTTTCACCACCTCCTTTCTCACCACTTCCTTCATTGAAGGATTCAATCTCCGTTGTGGTTGTACCCTAGGCTTAATGTCATCCTCCATGAGAATCTTATGCATGCAAAATGAGGGCGAGATACCTCTAATGTCCGAAATGGTCCATCCAATTGCTAGTCTATGTTCCCTCAACACTCTAATCAACCTCTCTTCCTCTAAGGCATTCAAAGCTGCACTAATAATCACTGAAAAAGTTTCGAGTCTCCAAGATAGACATATTTGAGGTGAGGCAAGAAGGTTTCGTTCAAGCCTTGGAGCTTCTTCATTATTTCCCTTTGCCCTCTCTTTGTCAAAATCAAACTCCTCAAATTCTACATCTTGACTCTCCTCAATCGGTTGAAGTGCTTCTAACATCCTAGCACAATCATTACTTGTCGATTCTTCCACCTCTACTGTTTTTGATTTGGCTATACAAGCTTCTAGAGGTAATTCAGGGGTGTTTTCTTCCATGGACTCCACAACAAGTTCATCCACCACATCGACACTAAAGCATGAATCCAATTCGCATTTTAAAACTTCATTGCATCAAAAACATTGAAAGTTACTGTTTCATCTTGAACCCTTAACAGCAACTTTCCTTCCTGCACATCAATCAGTGCTCTCCCTGTGGCTAAAAATGGCTGGCCCAAAATGAGAGGAATTTCTTTATCCTCTTACATGTCCAACACCACAAAGTCCGCTGGAAAAATTATCTTCCCCACCTTCACTAATACATCTTCAACTATCCCCCTCGGGTGCTTTATCGACCTATCCGCTAGTTGCAACGACATTGTCGTTGGCTTCATTTCACCAATTCCCAATCTCCTGAAAACAGAAAAGGGCATCAAATTTATACTAGCTCCTAGATCACATAAAACACGATCAAAAGTAATATCCCCTATAACACAAGAAATAGTAAAACTCCCTGGATCTTTGAGCTTCGGGGGTAATTTCTTCTGGAGGATTGCACTGCACTCTTCCGTGAGCATCACCGTTTCCTCATCTTCTAATTTCCTTTTGTTCGAAAGGATTTCCTTCAGGAACTTCGCATAACTTGGCATTTGCTGTAATGCATCTGCAAAAGGAATGTTAATATGCAATTTTTTAAAAACTTCAATGAACTTTGAAAATTGCTTATCCTGATTCTTTTTCTTCAATCTCTAAGGAAAAGGTACGGATGGGGTGTGATGTGCCAATTCTGGTGGTATCTCGGGGAATGGCAATTTCTCCTTCTTCTTTTGCCTTTCTTCCTCTTTCTTTTTCTCTTCCCCCAAATCACCTGATTTCTCTTCACAAATGATCTCTTCATCAATTCTCTCTTGAATCTTCCTTCCTGGGTTGCTCCACCTCTTGGTAGTGTGGCCTACCTCTTCCAAAACTGTCCCACTTCTCAAAATTTATGGCATTTGCTTGTTCACGTGGGTTGGTTACGGTATTGCTTGGTAGAGAACCCTCTGGTCGATCATTAAGCTTCTCGGCCAATTGGCCCATCTGTACCTCCAGATTCCGAATGGACGCCCCTTGATTTCTAAAGTTTGTCCTTGTCTCATTCATGAAACCTGTAGTCTCTTGCATGAATTTACCGAACATATCCTCCAACTTCGTCACTCTTTGATCTCCCGGTTGATTGGTCACCCCTGGCGAGTTATTTGGAACTTGCCTCTGGTTCCATTGGTTATTTTGTTGATTCTGATTTCCCCAAGCTAGATTCGGATGATTTCTCCAACCCGGATTATATGTGTTGGAAAATAGGTTGTTCGGTTGTCTCTGATTTCCTGCCAAGTAGTTCACTTGCTCCGTTAATGAAGATGGCGGTGCAAATGTGTTTCCAACTTGACACTCGCTGCTCACATGGTTTCCTACACAAAATTCACATGTTAGTTGAGGTGCTTGTATAGAATTTACCTGCATAGTTCCCAACTGTTTTTGAAGTGCAGTGAGTTGGGTGAGATGGTCGTGAAGGCATCAACTTCATGAAGACCCGAAGATTTCCTCGTTGTAACTCTCTCATTCGGTCTTTGATAATTGTTGCTTGCCAAAACCTCAAGCAACTCATACGCTTCCTCTGGTGTCTTATTCTACAAGGCCCCTCCTGACGCTGCATCAACCATGGTTTGCACATTACCCATCAAACCATTATAGAATGTTTGGACTTGAAGCCAAACTGGCAAACCATGATGTGGGCACTTCCTCATTAATTCCTTGTATCTCTCCCAAGCCTCGTACAACAACTCGGCATCATCTTGGAGAAATGATGTGATATCATTTCTCAATTTTGCTGACTTGGCTGGAGGAAAGAACTTGGTCAAGAATTTCTGTGCTAGATCATTCCACGTTGTTATTGTTCCCGGTGGTAATGCCATTAACCACCCCTTTGCTTTATCTCCTAATGAGAATGGGAATAAACGCAGCCTAATAGCATCATCCAACACTCCATTTGACTTGAAGGTGTTGCAAATTTCAAGGAAATTTGCAATGTGCTGATTCAGATCCTCCTTCAAATCACCGTTGAATCTAACCGATTGGCTTTGGATCATCCTGGATGATTGCCGGCTTGATCTCGAAGTTATTTGCTTGTACTGTAGGTCTAATAATACTTGACCCACTTCCGTTCACTGTGGGAACTGAAAATTCCCTTAGTGTCCTGTTTTCTTGTTCAGCCATTTCAACAACAACTTCTTCCGATTCTGCAGTAAGATTATCTCTTTCTCTTCTCTCTGTTAAGTCTTCTTACATTCCCTCTCAAGCTCAAGGTCAACAGGGGAACCCAAAGGTTGACATCTTGCTCTTCGCATAAACTGAACGAACACAAGTGAAAGAAAAGTGAGATCACAACTCTAATAAAAATTAAAAACAAAATTAAAACTTCAATCTAGCTAAACTTAAGGAAAAACTCAATGTTAACTGATGCGTGTTTACTACAACATGCAAAACTAGCAAGTACACTAGTCGTTCAAGTAATAGAGTGATGGGTAGGATATCGTTCCCACAAGGACTGGTAGCAAAGCACTAAGTTTCCTAACGTTAACAAGTTGAAGCAACCGAAAATCTTGGATTTGTGGGAGCAATTTGTAATTAAACGAAAACAAAATAAAATTTAACAAAGAATTAATTCTTAAAAGGGAAGCAAATGAAACACAGAAATTCAATTTAAGTAAAACGGGTAGGGTTTTGACTTCGTTTGGATTATTTATGGGTTAAACCTAAGAGTTACACTATTTTCACATTCAAGTGCAATGGTTGTAAATCGGATTCATTACTATGATAACATACCCTCTCGGGCTATGTTTTCCTATTCATCCTTATTAACAATCTGCACCCAACAAATTGAAAGTTAATAATTCTAAATCATGAAGCACAAGAATCCTAAATTGATTTCATTAATTCTTGAATCTATCTCTAGCATCCAATACTGTAATGGTTATTACCCATGAAGCTTAACATGAATTATTTCTCAATCTCATCATGTTCATCACATAAAACAATTAATTTCAGAGTAACACACAACCACAGCTTATTCACATGGAAATAGCACAATCACATACTCAACCCATTTCAAATCCAAACTATAATCAAAACCCTAACCCATAGAAGATTAGTTCATAGCTAAATTAATGTAACAAAAACGGAAAAATAAAAGTAAATAATAAACATAATGGCCCGAGATGAAAGAATAGAAATCTCCCCAAAAGATGAATCTTCCAAAATCTGAACCTTCTTCTTTAACAATCCGAAAACTCAAGCTTTTTTCTCTAAGAAAAATGTAAAAGACGGCTAAACCTAACAGCTGGGACCCCGGTAAAAAGTTTTTGTTTTTCTTTTATACCTAGTCCTAAAAACCCAGTCCAAAAACACGCACACCCGAAATGCGTACGTTTACAAAACTGAAAACTTTGACTTTCGCCGCGGCAAAGAATGAAAAATCCCAATTCGAATCTGCCTAACTTCGCCGCGGCGAAGACAATTTCTTCGCCGGGGCGAAGCTCCTTCAAAAGTTCTGAAATTTACAGAACTGCCACTCTGCTTGCCTCTTCGTCCGATTCTTCAATTTTCGACTCTCCACCTTGGAAACAAGCTTCATCGTGCGTTGTCCTACTCCGGAACTCTCCTATCTTCTGAAATCCTTCAATTCTGAGTCAAAACTATCAAATTTTGTTCTTATTCGCTTCAAAGAGTCCATTTTAACCCTCGAAACACGAAAAGTAAAGAATTACGCACCAATTCAGGTAAAAATGCACTAGAAAGTACCCGAAATCCGACAAAAAGATCAAATAAAAACTGTATAATTTACGGATTATCAACTACCCCCAAACTAAAGAGATGCTCGTCCCCGAGCATACAGTACAAAAATAACGAAAACAAAGACCATAACGAAAAACAAAACAAAAAAATATGAAAATATGCACACAAACTGAAAAACCAAAATAAAACGAATTCAAATGCTACAACGAATTGCCTAGACATTGCACAGATCTCATAAATTGTTGAAAGTTTATTATCAAGAAATGTTCGACATTCCAATAAGTTATAAGCCACATCGACTGTCTTCCTCAATCGGTCCACCAAATAGGTAATCCCCACTTCAATCCACATTCCAACTTCCCGGATTATTTTATGCAAAAATTGTAAAGTTTATCAAATGGTGGCAGACTCCATAGGCCTAAATATCGAAATACTCTCCACTAATGAGGACTAAACATAAATGAGAATCAAAAGGTCTTTAAAGGCTTGTAATGTTAGGCTCGGGTCATGGGCTCCAATAAAAGATAGGGAACAAAGTAAGAGAACTCGGTTGTCCTAAAGCAAAACTCGAATCACATCGAAACCCACACTTCCTCAACACCAATTGACATGTCTACTCATTCACAGTCTTCATACGCGTATTCTTAACTTTTGGAAATCATAAATACAGGGGAGACTTGTTTAAGGTGTACGTGGCGTTGTTAAACCCGAGGTCGCCAAATACTGCTAGGCAGTTTTTAAGGCGGGTTCTGGTTTCCAGCCGGTATACCCTTAAACTAGGCTGCATTGTGTTCGACAAATTTTATTTTATCTCTTTTTTTTTTTTTTTTTTTTTTCAAACAAACACAACACTAGAATTGAATTGAATTGAGGTGACTACCTTCTTTGTTTTAATTCTTTTCTCTCAACCCCCACATCATTCTTTTTGATCTCTTCTTCATTTTTCTTCTCTTAACCCCCAAACTAATCTTTTGCTCAATTGTACACTCTTTTCGTTCTCGGTTTTGCACTAAGACCGAATTCTCCTAAAGGTATGATAACGTGTTTAGGGTACAGGAATTTACAAATCTGTTGTTTTCTAAGAAAAGTAAAGCAACGTTCCAATGGCTCAAATGGGTGACTAGTGACAATTTCAATCATGGGTTGGCTAGAAAGGTTCAAACGTTCCAAAAATCGCCTAAATCATCTCCTCAACTATGTCTAATCCTAGAATTTCGCCTTAAGCATTTCTCAACTAGGTTCTAGAATCCACCAACATTATCAAGACTTTGCCTAATCGCATAAAATGAATCTAAGCATGCTGAAACAATTGAAAATCGTGGTTGAACCACTCAACAAACCTCAATCAAAATCCAGTCAATAAACGTAAACTTGAAGCAATGCTTAACATTTCTCAACAATAAAAATTCAACAATCTTATTCTCCTCATTGATTTATACAACTCATCATCGGCCAAATGTAACAACCCGAAAGAAAAATGCAACACAAAAAATACGTTTTATTTATTTATTTATTTATTTTCAATTTTAAGGCGTACGCGGCGTTGTTAAACCCGAGGTCGCCAAATACTGCTAGGCAGTTTTTAAGGCAATTACTGGTTTCCAGCCAATATACCCTTAAAATAGATTTTACAGTTTAAGGTGTACGCGGCGTTGTTAAACCCGAGGTCGCCAAATACTGCTAGGCAGTTACTGGTTTCCAGCCAATATACCCTTAAACTCAAAATCTATTCCCTACCCCCAAACTCAATATGACATTGTCCCCAATGTTCCATTATGTACAAGTCAGGAATAGAGCACAAAATAACAAAAGAAAAACTAAAGAACAAAATAAAGGTACGAGAATGCTCCCTTTATAAGTCATGAATTGTTGCTCCACAATATGCACCCGTGCTCGGATTCTTCATCATCCAAGTTTTGTCAAAACAATAAACTGTGGTGTCCCTCATGTTAGAACGAATTCGCAACTAATATTGAAAGTATTACAACCTAATCTCGCCCTTTAACAACTACTAACTAAAAACATTAACTAACAAATAACCGAATAAACAAAATTCAAAACCAAAATAAAAAAAAAATGAGTTTAGTTTCAATTGGACAAGAAAATTAAATGAAAGCAATTAAACCAAACACAAACAGGTGCTCGGGTTCAGTCTTGTTCTTCCTCTGATTCCGGCCAATCATCCTCCGAGTTCCAGCAACCCTTAATGATACGCGGAAGTGTCAACCTTCGGGCCTTGAAGGCGCTCACGGCAATTCATGAATGCTCGTGGTCCGCTCCATCATCCAATCCTGTCTTCTTCATGTATTTCATCATGCTCATCATTTCTTGCATCATCTCTTTTTGTGAACCCGTGAGCCGGATGATGTGGCCATGCTCGTTTCTCCGCCTCTTTGCCCCGCTCTTGGTTGGGCGCCTTGCTTCGGTCAAGGTGTTTCTTGAAATAGTCGGCATCTAGAGTCGGAGTCGGATTAATACGCGGCTCATCATCTTGAACCTTGACTCTCCGGGAGACATGGCTGTGATGAGATGCGGAAACAAGAATTTGATCGCCCCTTTTGGGATGCTACCCTGACACTGTTAAAAATGATGTCTCCCACATCCATACTCTTTCCTATGGCAATAGAGTAGAGCAATTCCGCCTTCTCATGAGTCACTGTGCTGTAGTGCATCTCCGGCATTAGTTTAGCATAGACAAAGTACTGCCACAGCCGAGCCATTGGTGTCAACTGTGTTCCTTTGAGTGTCTTTTTCTTTTTTTTAGACACTTCCCATGTCGCCCTCCCAGGTTTTGCTATGACTGGCAAGATAATATCATGGTCATAGCCTGATCTTTTGAACTTCACAAACTCATCATCTGTAATGAGATATGCGGGCAAGTTATAGAATTTGTTGATTTCTATTGCTGAGAATGGCACATCCTCCCCTCGCACAAACACAATCCCATCCTGACTCTCGGGGAAGTTGGCATAGAACTCTTACCAACGGTTCTACACCCGGCATCTCGGGAGCACTCATGAACATGTTCCAACGTCTACCCTACTCCACCACGATTGTGGTGCTTGTTAATCCACGTTCGTGGGGATGAAACCCTTTATCCTTTTCTTTGATCGGGTCCTCATAACGTTGGACGGGCGGCCTCGTTTACAAAACGCTTTGTCAACGCTTCTTCCCCTTGCCCGTATGCTTAATTTTGAGCCATTGATTCAAATTCAAATTCCAAATCCATTAAACAAAAGGAATTTCCCCTATAAAAACATAACCATGTCCAACCTGCAAAAACAATCCACATTTCCAAAAATTTGCAATTCAACACCCAAACTACGATTTTTATATTTTAAGGTGTACGCGGCGTTGTTATACCAGATGTTGCCAAGTACTGCCAGGCAGTTTTTAAGGCGGGTTCTGGTTTCCAGCCAATATACCCTTAAAGGAAATTCCACATCACAATTTCAAAACAATCCACACTTCTAAAATTCGCAATTCCACCCCCAAACTACGATTTTTCAATTCAACACAAACACTCCAAATAATCAACAACTACACTTCTAACAATCAATTGGCATACAAACTTCTTAACATGAATCACATCACAACTCAACAAACCCAAAATATCTCAAGTTAAAAGTTCACATAATTTCTAGATCTACGAATATAGACTAAAAATCTTCCAAAATAAAGCTTTGGGTTTTCGAAATCTTACCAATATAAGTCGTTTGCACCACCAATTGACCCAGAAATGATCCAAACAAGAAAACCCCAAATTTTTGATCCAAAAATTTTCGTGAAATTTTTGTGAAAATTGTTGTTGAAATGGGTTGATTTGGTGTTTAGGAATGTTGTGGAGTGATTATTTTGGTTGGAAAAGCAAAATAGAAGTGAAAGATTGAAAGAGGGAAAATTTGCTCTCAACTCAAGATGCAAGGCGTGAAAAATGAAAGAAGAAAAGTTGATATTTATAGAAAAGGCTCTTCGCCGGCGAAGTTCATCACGCATAAACCCTAAAAATTTCCCAGGTTTCGTCGCGGCGAAGAAACTTCTTCGCCCCGGCGAAATTTTTCATTCATGAACCCTAAAACATTCCCAGGTTTCGCCTAGGCGAAGAAAATTTCTTCGCCGGGGCGAAACATTCCCGAGAGCACAAGGCTTACTTCGCCCCGGCGAAGAAACTTATTCGCCGCGGCGAAATGCCTTAGCCAAATTTCCACAATTTTATTCCTTTTCTTCGCTGCGGCGAAGACAATTACTTCGCCCGGCGAAATCGTCCAGGAGCTAACCTGGTTTCTTCATGTCTCTTCGCCGCGACGAAGTCTGGAAAAATTTTATACCTTCCTTTGGCTCTAGACTTCACCTGAAACACCTGAAATAATAAAAACATCAAATTTTATACATACTCATAATGAAATAAGAAAAATTCAAGCAACAAAAATTTAAAATCAAAAAGTTAAAAATGCTTGGGTTGCCTCCCAAGAAGCGCTTGTTTATAGTCGGAAGCTTGACTCTCTCCATCATTTAGGTTGGAATTTCAAGACGGATTGGGGTGAACTTGCAACTCATCACCCCTTCAATGTATGGCTTCAACCTCTGTCCATTAACCGTGAAAGTTCCCTTTTCCTCATGTGTGACTTCCACTGCTCCGGATGCATGAATCCTCCTTATCGTGAATGGCCCGGACCATCTAGACTTAAGTTTTCCGGGGAAAAGCCTAAGTCTAGAGTTGAACAACAACAACACTTTCTGCTCAACTTCAAAAACCTTTACCCGGATGTGCTTGTCGTGCCACCTTTTTGTTTTCTCTTTATAATTCCGGGCATTTTCATATGCTTCCAGACGAAACTCATCCAGCTTGTTCACAGTCAGCATTCTCTCCTCTCCCGCGGCTTTTAAATCCATGTTCAACCTGCTTGACGGCCCAATATGCCTTATGTTCAAGTTCCACCGGCAAGTGGCATGCTTTCCCATACACCAATCTGAACGGAGACATACCAATTGGGGATTTGAATGTAGTGCGATAAGCCCATAAAGCATCGTCCAACTTCCGTGACCAATCCTTCCTCGAGGCATTGACTGTTTTCTCTAAAATTCCCTTCAGTTCTCTATTCGCAGTTCTACTTGCCCGCTCGTTTGTGGATGATAGGGTGTTGCCACTCTATGTGTCACTCCATACTTACTCAGCAATGCATCCATTTGCCTATTGCAAAAATGCGTTCCTCCATCACTAATAATTGCTCGTGGTACTCCAAACCTTGAGAAAATATTCTTCCTCACAAAATTAATCACCACCCTAGCATCATTAGTTGGTAATGCAACTGCCTCAACCCATTTCGACACATAGTCCACAGCTACCAATATAAACGTGTTCCCATAGGAACTTGGGAAAGGACCCATGAAATCAATCCCCCAAACGTAAAAAATTTCAACCACCAGGATGTTGTTCAACGGCATCTCATCTCTTTTTGAAATACTCCCCATCCGTTGACATTGGTCACACTCCTGGATCATCCGGAAGGAATCCTTAAAGAGGGTTGGCCAATAAAACCCAGATTGTAGCACCTTCGCTGTTGTTCTAGCTCCCCCGAAATGGCCACTGTAATATCCCACTTGAGGTATGTATTTAAGATTTGTCGTATTAGCTAAAAGTTTATTGTTTTAACTTAAATTGAGTTTGTGTGTTGAGTTGGTTGAATTGTTGCCTTGAAATGGGTTGAGTTTTGGTGAAGTTGAAAATTCAATCTTCGCCGAGGCAAACAAGAAGCTTCGCCGCGGCAAGGAGGAGAAGTGGGATTACGGGTAGGTTCTGCCCTATTTCGCCGAGGCGACGAAAAATGCTTCGCCGCGGCGAAAAGCCTAAAACAAAGTTTCTTGAGTTTTCTAGAGAATTCTTCTTTTGGGACACAATGACCATTCTACCCCTAATTAGTAGGAAAAGTGGGGAGTAAAATGAAAGGAATTTTAGTAGAGATTGGGTTTGTATGGGGGTGTAGTTGTAAAGAATCAAAGGATATAGATGGAATTTCCAAGAAAGGACAAGGGCAAAATGGGAAATGAAGCTTATAATATGAACTAAAAAAGAGTAAAGTGTAGAGAAAGCCCTTATTCATCTTCATTCCACCGCCTCTTCCATTGCCCATATTCTCTCAATTTCTCCACCCAATTTTCCAAGATTTCTAAGGTTTTTAAGAGGGGTTTTGAGTAAAGATTTCATCTAAAGCTTTCTAAGGTAAGAATTCATGCTTTAGATGTGAGTTTTCTTGTATTTATAGTGAAGTCTTATTGTGTTATTGCTGTCCTTGTGGTTGTTTTGAGTTGTAGAGAAGAGACAAGTGCACAAAGGGAAGGAAAAGTGCTAAGGAACCCATCTTTGCACAAGGTAAGTAAATCCAACCAAGTTGAGTTATGACTAAGCTTTGAGTAGAGACTTCTTTTAATTATGTATGTACATGGTATACCTACTGAAAATTGATTTGAGATGAGTAGCTATTTGGTAGTTATTGGATAGATTCCATATATGAGAAGTGTTGTTGATATGTGTATTGAGAATGGAGTTTGAGATGAAGTTTGAGAGATGTTGTGTAATCCTTTTTGGGAGTGCTTTTCTTGACAGGGATTATGAGTAATTGAGGGAGTTTTTCCCCAATTTGGATGGCTAGAAAAATGAAGTTTAGTAGTAATTTTCGTAGGGTGTTTATATGCACATGAGATGTTTGAGGAAATGCCTAAGTGAAATCTGCCCTGTCACTGCCGTAACTTTCTGAGTAATTTTTGAGTATCTTACGGTTCGAATTGGGCTGAGACCAAAACAGAGAAGTTGTAGCCCTGTTTCTAAGCTTTGAAACGAGACCAGAACCGTAGTAATCCGAGGTGTATACCATAAGTTATGGCCGTTTTAGTGTGACTGGTGCAGAATGACTGTTTTGAGGAAATCTTGTAGTTGGCATTTCATTAGTGCATTAGGGAGCATGAGATAGCTCTACACCTTTGTTTATAGACTTGAGAAGTAGCTTGAGATTTAGTATAGAATGTGAGTATAAGTTCTTTAAGAGTTAAGAGAAAGAGAATAGAGTAGGTTGTGCGATGGGGAACCCGTGAGTAATGGGTAGAGTATTCCCGCATGTACGCCGCATTGAGAGTGCGGCATGAGTATCAGATAGAGAAGTGGTGTAGCCCGTGAGAGTGCATGCGGATGAGGGCTATACCCGAGTACCCGAGAGAGAGATTATATACTCACTTGGCCAAGGGTTCCGAATCCATGCATAACCGAGTCCGATCGGCTAGAGTAAATAGAGGTCACGTAGAGTGGGAGTGAGTCCCGGCCGTGCCCCCGGTGAGATGGGGTCGTGATTTATGAAAGAGTTATGAGAAAAGAGTTTCTAAGAGAAAGAGAAAGAGAAAGAGGAAAAGAAAGACGTACCCAAAGAGATATTGAACGGGGAGTTGTAAGGAAAGAATTAGAGATAGAGAGTTAGAGTTACTTTTTACAGTATGAGTAGAGGATTTACTTATCGAGCATTATTTTAGTGCTCACCCCCGTTGTTTTCCCATGTTTTGCGTGGACCTAGGTGAGGACAGCCGGATGGATGTCGGCGTGCGAGGAGGAGTGGTTACACCTGCTCGATGTTTTTGATGACTTTTGTTTATGTTATACATTTTGTGTAAAAATGTATATGTTTGTAAAGAGTATGTATATATGTTTAATAAAAGAAAAAATTTGGGCCCAATTTCCTTATGTTATTTTATATGTATTTCTTTACAAAGTTTTGAGTAGTAGTGGCTTTTACAGCCACCTACTTCCTTCTCATGACAATGCCTTAAAATGCTCTCCATTTCTTCCTCCGGGACACATCTCCAGACATTTCTCGGTATCATTTGAGTGAGTGCGATACAGAATGGCTCTTCCCAAAAATAGTATTTTAAATCAGAGAAAAATTTTCTCTTCTGTTGAAATGTCATACCACTTGGGAGCACCCTTGATGATAGGTAATTTGCAAAGTCCACATACCATGGTGCTTCATCCACTCTCATCAGTTTCTCATCCGGAAATGTTTCTGAAATTGGCATTTCCACCTCATCTCCCTTGATTGGTCTCTCGATTCTTGACAAATGATCAGCTACTACATTTTCCGACCCCTTTTTTGTCTCGAATCTCCAACTCAAACTCTTGAAGTAGTAGAATCCATCTTATCAACCGAGGCTTTGCTTCTTGCTTTGCCAGTAGGTGTCTGAGTGCTGAATGGTCTGTGTACACGATCACCTTCGCACCTAATAAATAAGAACGAAACTTGTCAAAAGCAAACACCACAGCCAATAATTCTTTTTCAGTGGTGGTGTAATTCAGTTGTGCATCAACGAGTGTCTTGCTAGCATACTGAATTACATGCAACACTTTATTTTTTCTTTGACCTAAAACTACCCCTAAAGCAAAGTCACTAGCATCACACATTAGTTCAAATGGCAGTCCCCAATCAGGAACTGCAATAATGGGTGCAGAAACTAGCAATTTTTTTAAGGTTAAGAAAGCATGCATGCAATCATCATCAAAATCAAAAACAACATCTTTATTCAATAGATTGCAAAGGGGTTTAGAGATCTTAGAAAAATCCTTTATGAAGCGTCTATAAAACCCCGCATGCCCCAAGAAGCTTCGGACTGCTTTGACATTTGATGGCGGTGGTAGCTTCTCAATTACTTCGGTCTTCGCCCAATCAACTTCAATCCCATCCTTGGAAATTCTATGCCCGAGCACAATTCCCTCTTGGACCATGAAGTGACATTTCTCCCAATTCAGCACCAAATTCGTTTCCTTGCATCGCTGCAAAACAAGAGACAAATTTGTTAGACAATTGTCAAATGATGACCCAAAAACTGAGAAGTCATCCATGAAGACTTCTATGAATCTTTCCACCATGTCTCCAAAGATTGACATCATGCATCTTTGGAATGTTGCTGGAGCATTGCATAACCCAAACGGCATTCTTCGGTAAGGGCAAGTGAAGGTCGTTTTCTTTTCTTGATCCTCCGGAGCAATGGCAATTTAAGGTTATATCCACCGAATAGCCATCCGAGCCCTTGATAATATGCATGTCCCGCCAACCTCTCCAACATTTGATCGATGAAGGGCAATGGAAAATGATCCTTCCTTGTCGCCTGCTCGGCCTTTACGGTAATCAATGCATACTCTCCAACCCGTTACCGTCCTTGTTGGAATCAACTCATTACTTTCATTCTTCACAACAGTAATCCCTCCTTTCTTTGGAACAACTTGTACCGGGCTCACCCATGGACTATCGGAAATCGGATAGATGATCCCCCGCATCTAAAAGTTTCACCACCTCCTTTCTCACTACTTCCTTCATTGAAGGATTCAATCTCCGTTGTGGTTGTACCCTCGGCTTAAAGTCATCTTCCATGAGAATCTTATGCATACAAAATGAGGGTGAGATACCTCTAATGTCCGTAATGGTCCATCCAATCGCCAGTCTATGTTCTCTTAACACTCTAATCAACTTCTCTTCCTCTAAGGCACTCAAATCTGCACTAATAATCACCGGAAAAGTATCTGAATCTCCAAGATAGACATATTTGAGGTGAGGCGGTAAAGGTTTCAGTTCAAGCTTTGGAGCTTCTTTATTATTTTCCTTTGCCTTCTCTTTGTCAAAGTCAAATTCCTCAAATTCTGCATCTTGACTCTCCTCAATTGGTTGGAGTGCTTCTAACATTCTAGCACAATCGTTCCTAGCTGATTCTTCTACCTCCACCGTTTTCGATTTGGCTATACATGCTTCTAAAGGTAATTCCGGGATGTTTTCTTCCATGGACTCCACAACAAGTTCATCCACCACATCCACACTAAAACATGAATCTGCTTCTGACGGAAACTTCATTGCGTCGAACACATTAAAAGTTACTATTTCATCTTGAACCCTTAACAGCAACTTTCCTTCCTGCACGTCAATCAGTGCTCTCCCCGTGGCCAAGAATGGTCGGCCTAAAATGAGAGGAATCTCCTTATCCTCTTCCATGTCCAGCGACTACAAAGTCCGCTGAAAAATAATCTTCCCCACCTTCACTAATACATCCTCAACTATCCCCCTCGGGTGCTTTATCGACCGATCCGCCAGTTGCAACGACATTGTCGTTGGCTTCACTTCACCAATCCCTAATCTCCTGAAAACAGAAAAGGGCATCAAATTTATACTAGCTCCTAAATCACAAAGCACACGATCAAAAGTAATATCCCCTATAATACAAGGAATAGTAAAACTCCTTGGATCTTTGAGCTTCGAGGGTAGTTTTTTCTGGAGGATTGCACTGCACTCTTCCGTTAGCATCACCGTTTCCTCATCTTCTAACCTCCTCTTGTTCGAAAGTATCTCCTTCAGGAACTTCGCATAACTCGGCATTTGCTGTATTGCATCTGCAAAAGGAATGTTAATATGCAATTTTTTAAAGATTTCAATGAATTTTGAAAATTGCTTATCCTAATTCTTCTTCTTCAATCTCTGAAGAAAAGGTACGGGTGGAGTGTGATGAGCTAATTCTGGTGGTATCTCGGGGAATGGCAATTTCTCCTTTTTCTTTTGCTTTTCATACTCTTTCTTGTTCTCTTCCCCTAAGGCTCCTGAATTCTCTTCACAATTAATCTCTTCATCAATTCTCTCTTCCAACTCTTCCTTTCCGGGTTGCTCCCCTTCTTTCGTAGACTGGCCTACTTCTTCCAAAACTGTCCCACTTCTCAAAATGATGGCATTTGCTTGTTCACGTGGGTTGGTCACTGTGTTGCTTGGTAGAGAACCCTGTGGTCTATCATTCAACTTCTCGGCCAATTGGCCCATCGTACCTCAAGATTCCGAATGGACGCCCTTGGTTTCTAAAGTTTGTCCCTCGCCTCATTCATGAACCCCGTAGACTCTGCATGAATTTACCGAACAAATCCTCCAACTTCACACTCTGGATCTCTCGGTTGATTGGTCACCCCTGGGTTGGTTAATTGGAACTTGCCTCTCGGTTCCATTGGTTACCCCGTTGGTTTTGATTTCCCAAGCCGCATTTGGATGATGTCTCCACCCTCGGGTTGTATGTGTTGGAGAACGGATTGTTCGGTTGTCTTTGATTCCCTGCCAAGTAGTTCACTTGCTCCATTGATGAAGATGACGGTGCAAATGTGTTGCCAACTTGGCATTCGCTGCTCACATGGTTTCCTCGCACAAAAATCACATGTTAATTGAGGTGCTTGTATAGAATTTACCTGCATAGTTCCCAACTGTTTTTGGAGGGTAGTGAGTTGGGCTGAGATGGCTGTGAAAGCATCCACTTCATGAAGACTCGAAGATTTCCTCGTAGTTACTCTCTCATTCGGTCTTTGATAGTTGTTGCTTGCCAAAACCTCAAGCAACTCATAAGCCTCTTCAGTGTCTTATTCGCAGCTCCTCCCGTCGCATCCACCATGGTTTGCACGTTACCCATCAAACCATTATAAAATGTTTGGACTTGAAGCCAAACAGGCAAACCATGATGTGGGCACTTCCTCATCAATTCCTTGTATCTCTCCCAAGCCTCGTACAACGACTCGGTGTCATCTTGTAGAAATGATGTGATATCATTTCTCAACTTCACCGACTTACCCGGAGGAAAGAACTTGGTCAAGAATTTTTGTGCGATCATTCCATGTTGTTATCGTGTCTTGTGGTAATGCCATTAACCACCCCTTTGCTTTATCTCCCAATGAGAATGGGAATAAACGCAGCCTAATAGCATCATCCGACACTCCATTCGACTTGAAGGTGTCGCAAATTTCAGAAATTTGCAATGTGCTGATTTGGATCCTCCTTCAAATCACCGTTATATCTTACCGATGCTGGATCATCTTGGATGATTGCCGGCTTGATCTCGAAGTTGTTAGCTTGTACTGTAGGTCTCGTAATACTTGACCCACTTCCGTTCACGTGGGAACTGAAAATTCCCTCTGTGTCCTATTTTCTGGTTCAGCCATTTCAACTACAACTTCTTCCGTTTCGCAGAAGTGTATCTCTTTCTTCTCTCTCGTTTAGTCTTCGACACCCTCTCAAGCTCAAGGTCAACAGCACCACCAAGGGTTGACGCCTTGCTCTTCGCATAAACTGAATGAACACAAGTGAAAGAAAAGTGAAATCACAATTCTAACAAAAATTAAAAACAAAAGTAAAACTTCAATCTAGTTAAACTCAAGGAAAAGCTTAATGTTAACTTAAAAACAGTCCCCGGCAACGGCGCCAAAAACTTGATGCGTGTTTACTACAACATGCAAAACTAGCAAGTGCACTAGTCGTTCAAGTAATAGAGTGATGGGTAGGATATCGTTCCCACAAGGACTGGTAGCAAAGCACTAAGTTTCCTAACGTTAACAAGTTGAAGCAACCGAAAATCTTGGATTTGTGGGAGCAATTTGTAATTAAACGAAAACAAAATAAAATTTAACAAAGAATTAATTCTTAAAAGGGAAGCAAATGAAACACAGAAATTCAATTTAAGTAAAACGGGTAGGGTTTTGACTTCGTTTGGATTATTTATGGGTTAAACCTAAGAGCTACACTATTTTCACATTCAAGTGCAATGGTTGTAAATCGGATTCATTACTATGATAACATACCCTCTCGGGCTATGTTTTCCTATTCATCCTTATTAACAATCCGCACCCAACAAATTGAAAGTTAATAATTCTAAATCATGAAGCACAAGAATCCTAAATTGATTTCATTAATTCTTGAATCTATCTCTAGCATCCAATACTATAATGGTTATTACCCATGAAGCTTAACATGAATTATTTCTCAATCTCATCATGTTCATCACATAAAACAATTAATTTGAGTAACACACAACCACAAACTTTATTCACATGGAAATAGCACAATCACATACTCAACCCATTTCAAATCCAAACTACAATCAAAACCCTAACCCATAGAAGATTAGTTCATAGCTAAATTAACGTAACAAAAACGGAAAATAAAAGTAAAACAGAATAAACATAATGAAACCGAGATGAAAGAATAGAAATCTCCCCAAAAGATGAATCTTCCAGTCAAAATCTGAACCTTCTCTTTAACAATCCGAAAAACTCAAGCTTTTTTCTCTAAGAAAAATGTAAAAGACGGCTAAACCTAACACTGGGACCCCGGTAAAAAGTTTTTGTTTTTCTTTTATACCTAGTCCTAAAAACCCTATAAAAACACGCACACCTAAACGTCGCTTTACAAAACTCAAAACTTTGATTTCGTTTCAGAACGAAGAATTCTTCGCCACGCCGAAGAATTCCCGCGCGCGAAGAATGAAAAATCCCAATTCGAACCTGCCTTAACTTCGCAGCGGCAAGACAATTTCTTCAAACCGGGCGAAGCTCCTTCAAAAGTTCTGAAATTTCTGTAACGCCACTCGCTTGCCTCTTCGTCCGATTCTTCGATTTTCGACTCTCCACCTTGGAAACAAGCTTCATCGTGAGTTGTCCTACTCCGGAACTCTCCTATCTTCTGAAATCCTTCAATTCTGAGTCAAAACTATCAAATTTTGTTCTTATTCGCCAAAGAGTCCATTTTAACCCTAAACACGAAAAGTAAAGGGAATTACGCACCAATTCAGGTAAAAATGCACTAGAAAGTACCTGAAATCCGACAAAAAGATCAAATAAAAACTGTATAATTTACGGATTATCATTAACTTAAAAACAGTCCCCGGCAACGGCGCCAAAAACTTGATGCGTGTTTACTACAACATGCAAAACTAGCAAGTGCGCTAGTCGCTCAAGTAATAAAATGATGGGTAGGATATCGTTCCCACGAGGACTGTTAGCAAAGCACTAAGTTTCCTAACGTTATCAAGTTGAAGTAATCGAATTCTTTGGATTGGTGGGAGCAAATTTTAATTTAAAAACAACAAAATGAAATTTAACTAAGGTTAAAACTTAATTAAGAAAGCAAGCTGAAACACAGAATATCAATTCAAGCAAAACGGGTAGGGTTTTGACTTCGTTTGGACTTTTATGGGTTAAACCTAAAATTACACTATATTCACATTCATGCGCAATGGTTGTAAATCGAATTCACTAATATGTTAAACATACCCTCTCGGGCTATGTTTTCCTATTCATCCTTATTAACATTCCGCACCCAACAAATTGAAGGTTAATAATTCTGAATTCATTAAGCACAAGAATCCTAAATTGGTTTCATTAATTCTTAAATCTATCTCTAGCATCCAATACTATAATGGTGATTACCCAAGAAGCCTAACATGAATTATTTCTCAATCTCATCATGTTCATCACATACAAAGATTCAATTTCAGAGTAACACACAACCAAAGCTTATTCACATGGAGATAACACAATCAAATACTTAACCCATTTAAAATCCAAACTACAATCAAAACCCTAACCCATAAAGGATTAGTTCATAACTAAATTAATACTACAAAAACGAAAAACAAAAATACACAAGTTAAACATAATGAAACTGAGATGAAAGATAAGAAATCTCCCCAAAAGATGAATCTTCTAGTCAAAATCTGAATCTTCTCCCTTAAACAATCCGAAAAACTCAAAGCTTTACTCTCAGAAAAGTGTAAAAACGGCTAAACCTAAAAAGTTGAAGATCCCTTAAACAAAAGGTTAAGTTTTTCTTTTATACTTAGTCCAAAAACCCAGCCAAAACACGCACACACGAAACTGTGTGTTTGACAAAACTGAATAAATTGAAGAATGAAGAAATCCCAATCGTCTCTGGCTTACTTTGCCGCGGCAAAGACAATTTCTTCGCCGGGGCGAAGCTCCTTGAAAAGTTACAAATTAGCAAGCCGCCTCTACTTCTTGCTTCTTCGTTCGATTCTTCGAATCTCGGCTCTCTTCCTTGGGAACAAGCTTCATCGTGCTTGGTCCTGCTCCGGAACTCTCCTATCTTCTGAGATCCGCTAAGTTCTGAGTCAAAACTATCCAATTTTGTCTTTATTTGCTCAAAAAGTCCATTTTAACCTGAAACACGAAAAGTAAAGAATTAAGCAACAATTCAGAAAAAAATGCACTAGAAAGTACCTGAAATCCGACAAAAAGATCTAATAAAAACTATATAATTTACAGATTATCAACAGTCCTCATCCATACACACTTCTAACGGACTGTACATTTCTTCTTTCTGAATTCTAAGGCCGTTCACTAAAGGCGGCATGCATGTGGGACTATGTCACTCACGGCTCCCCATCGCAACAACCTTCTCTTCTTTTTATCTTTTTTTACACTTCTTTAAGAAAAATTCAGATTTGAATATCTTTAATATTCTTATTTCTTTCTATTTTCTCTTTAACATATTTTAGGGCATTTTCATGCTCTTATGAATATGTATGCATGTAGATGGTTTCATGCTTATAATTCTTTCTAAATTCACATATTTAAATGCAATTATGCATTATGGAATGCAAACATGTCATTTTCTACCATCTACAAACACATCCCAAGGTAACACATAATCATACTCATACATGCACTTCTCCTTGGCATTTCATCAAACAATTCATGTGCACAAATCAACACTAATTTGGCTACACTTCTATCTCTAGTTTAGGCTACCAAAAATTTGGAATAAACTCCTCCATAATTAACACCAAATCTGCCCAAAATACACACTCTAAAATTTTCACTTCAATTCTTCCAAATCTCATCCAAACATTCATCAAATAACAACTACACCAACACAACTTCTCATGGATAGGTTATAATCATTATTCAACACCAAATCCATCAACAATTATACATATAACACATATATATGCATAAAGAAAGTTCTCTACACAACATAACTTAAATCATACTTATGGTAGGATTTACTTACCTTTGATATGAGTAAATTCAACCCTTTAAGAATCTCCTTTGATCAAACTCTCTTCCTCTTAAATCCTATGGGCATAAACCATCAAAATCAACACTTTAAAAACTAAAATTCACTTCTTAGTGCAAGGATCTTACCTATAGAAGCTTAAGATTGAAAATCCACTCAAAAACACCCAAAACCTATGAATTTCCTTTGAAGAAGAATTGAAGAATTTGAGAGAATATGGAGGTGAAAGTGGCATGCAAATGGGTAAGAGTGGCTAGGGTTTCACTCTTCAATTTGATATAACATAAAAATTATATATAGTTTCCCATTTTTCCCTTACACTTTCTTTAAAATTCCATCTATGTCCCTTAGTCAATTACCATAATGCCCTATTTTTTATTGCATTCTCCATGAAATTCTATCTCTTTTCACTCCCCACAATTTCAACTAATTTTGAGTGAAAAGACCATTTTACCCTTAATGCAAGTTTAAGGCATTTTCTTCACATTTTCTCAAAATAACTTTAGCAAAAATCAACTAAAGGTATAAGAGCATAAATTAAATTACGTACCTCCATGTGGGCGTTACATTACCCCTAAATCTAGCATTGCTCGTTCTTCCTTTTTATCACCCACGATAAAGTTGATGATGAAGCCACTTAGATTTTTCAATTTGGTTGGCGAATTCCTTTGAAGCACAACACTTACCTTTTCAGGAACTATTACTTTTTCATTAGGTTCAAACTTACGCTTGTGAGTAATCAAATCCTTCAAGAACTTTGCACAAGCTGGCATATTCCTTATCACATCAAGCAAGGGTAAATTCATATTAACTTTAGATAAAATATCATAAATTTCAGCAAATGACTTATCCATTTGCTTTTCTTCAATCGGCTCGGAAAAGGAATAGGTGGAACATAAGGCTTTGTTGGAGCAACGGTGGGGTTGATCTCCTCATTCTGAATGGATACACTTGATTGCTTCTCATTCACTTTATCTTCCCCTACATGATCAATTAAAGACTTATTAGATTCAGAATTAATTTTCTTATGAATTATCATACCACTTTGAAGCACTATGACTACTTTTGCTTGCTCAGGTTGGCTTGGTAATTTTCTAGGAACATGACCTTGTACTGCCTCTGCTATCTATCCTATTTGAACCTTTGGCTTTCTAATGGATGCCTCTTGCTGCTGAAACCTGTTCAATATTCTGTTGGTTTTTTTGAGAAACTTGAATAAAATTATTCAACGTCTCTTCCAATGAGGTTTAACAATTGATTGTTAGGACTTCCTTGAATGCAACACTACTACCCCTTGATGTTTAGTAGTGTTGTGTTCAAGTCCAACAAGTTTTAAAATTTTCATTTTAGTCCCTTGTCACCGGGCCTCATTTAGTTGGGCCTCCAGAATGTTTTTAACATGCAATAACCTATAATAGAAAATTATGGATTAAAATTGTCGCACAATAACGTGAACACGGCCCAAAATTCAGCCCATTGCATCAATACGTAGGCTACCCAAGAATTCCATATTTGGTGTGCATTTTAACATGCACTAGATCAAGCACTTGGCTGAAAAACCAAGTGCTATCAAGGCCAAGTGCGCTGAGCACTCGGCCACCACGGGGTAGCCACACGCGGCAAAATTCGGGAGGACAAGTAGCGTGCAGCACATGCATTCTGTGCAGCAGAGACTTTGTGTAGTCACACAAGGCTGCTGTTGTGTTGTTGGCAATGGCATAACCCAAGGCCGTATCCCTGAGTGTGCAACCAAACATCTCCACGCATGGCATCACGTAACAATAGTGTTGCTACGCGCTTTGCGCACTGCCCTTCACGATAGTGCACTCTACATATTGAAATCAAGTTTCATTTGATTTTGATCAAACACAAACAGATCAAGCGCAATACTTATAACACAACACATCAACCAAACATACAATTAACGATTTTCAGATTTTAATCAATATATGAAAACCCCAATCAACTATCATCGAAACCACATCAACCAAATGATATTTAAAACAATGTAATCAGGTATAAGAGGCTTTGATACCACTATAGGTTTATGGATCGAGTGAACGCGGCGGAAATTAAAACTTTTCCTAATCCACAAACCAAAAACCCTAAGATCCTTATTACCCGTTTTACATCATTCATGCATGGCAATTATAATAAATGTAATTATAAGTTTCATACCAGCGTTTGGAGGCTCCTTCAATTGATTTAGGTTCGCTTCCACTCCAAGATGGAAATGAACGATTGGTATCCACACGAAGACAGGACAACGATCACCAAAAGATTCGATGTGCTAGCCAAACTGATTGGTTCATGGATAATAGTGTAGAATTTTTCACTTGAAAAATTCTCTTCTCCAACCTATGGGTGTTCACGGTTTTGGGAGAGAGAGAGGGCGGCTAAGGTTTGTGTTTGATTGAATAATTTTGTTTTAATTTTAAGTTGCACTTAAATAGTGCAACAATTAAAACCCTAATCTAATATGGAATAGTCACATACTAATTCCATAGTTAGATTATAATTATTCCATTACCAAATCAAGGTAATTCCAATCATGGTATATTAATTTTAAATTTGAATTTGAATTTATATTATATTTATTAATATTAATATTATTTTAAATATTAACATTAATGAATAATATAACACACACAAAATCTCACTTATTTTAATTTCCGTATGAAATTAAATATAGGCAACGACCTTAGCAAATCTAATTGCATTGTGAGATTACCAAAATACATTTTCATCTTAAAAGACGAAAATGCCCTTCTCACTTACTTATCCTTTATCTGTCTCCTATGTGTGTGACTTAAAGGCTGCTCATCATATCGGTAGTGAGTAGTATCATGATTGACACTCAATCAATCGTTTCATCAAACATAGACTAAGATTGGCCTCCAACGAAGACATCATGGACACCTGATAGATTCAGATTCAGCAAAACAACTACCTATTAACGATATGGTTATCGTGCAATCAAATCTTTTCATCATACATTGTTTCATCAAGGCTGAGGTAAAGATTTAGTGTCAACCTCATATATCTTTGCTTTCTTTGTATTCGGTTACTGTGTAAGTAATTGATCTACCATACGCAGCGAAAAACAAAAATTCAATCGGTAAATCAATTACCTTTCTTTGCCAAGATTCGAGTATAGATTATACTGTTTACATGTTATAAACAAAATCTATATAAAGTAAATCCATTCAAGGATTACAATACTTACGTACGTTTGGAGGCTCCTTCGAATATCTCTAATTTCAAACACGAACACTGTTCACCGGTTGCTATTCACGTTCACCGTCTACTGTTTACGTGATTCTTAGCTAATCGATCCAAAGTAGGATTGCACTCACGGAAGTCCACACGAAGATAATTTGCAGAACTCTTGATTATTTTGCTAAAACAATCAAGGGCTTCAAGAATCAAGAAAGAAGAACAAGAAAAGTTCTCTTCTTGAGAGAGAGAGAAATAGGGTGGCTAGGGTTTTAATTGAATGAATAATACTTCATGTTTTAATTTTAATTTAAACTTATATAGTGCAACAATTAAAACCCTATTCCACTTAGGAATAGCCATGGGCTCCAACCCTAGTTTACCCTTACAACCAAACACACCCTTTATGGTATTTTAATTAATTAATTATTATTATAATTAAAATCAATTAATATATAATAATATATTAATATTTAATTAATAATAATAATTCATTTAAATATATACAAAGATATATTTAAATATAATTTCACTAATTTAATTTTAATATTAAAATTAAATACAGGCAACAACCTCAGCAAATTTAATTTCACTGTGAAATTACCGAAATACCATTTCATTGTAAAAGACGAAAATACCCTTCTCACAAATTGATTCTTAAATTATCTTCTAAGTGTGTGACCCATAGGCTCCTTATCATATCGACAGTGTGTAGTATCGCGATTAACACCAATTAATTGTCTCACTACACACAGACCAAGATTGGCCCCTAGCAAGGCATCATGGCCACCCGATAGATTCGGATTTAGCGAAACCGTAGCCTGTTATCGATATGGTTACCATGCAATTAAATCTTTTCATCAACTGTTATCTCATCGAGACTGAGGTACAGAAATAGTGTCAACCTCAGATATCCTTGACATGTTTGTATTCGCCATCGGACCAATGACAGAATATTAAATTGGATTGAGCATCAACTCAATCCCACTGGGCCATGCATTTAGTGTCATTGCCATTTACTGAATTACCTAGTGAGATAACTTCTCCCGTACCCAGGAGAGATGAATCATTTGTAGATCCACCATAGTCTCGATACACTTCTCAATGTAGCCAATCCCTACCGTATTGATAGCTCTGAATAGAACTACGTTGGGCTAGTGTCAAACTACATCAATTGGTGCACAAGGCACTCCGGTGATCTCAAGTCTAAGGATCACATGCACCACCCTCCGTTAGAGGAATTATTCCATAGACACTAGGGTTACCATTCCATATGGAATCCTCTGGTAGGTTTGTCCAGTGAACTTGCCTCTAGCAAGCACCCATGCATTGCACCAGGTTGTCGGCAAATAACCTTGACAAGTGAGATCAGTTACTGCCTTTCGACAAGGTTGTTCAATGCTATGATAGCCTTATCATATTATCTGTGTCCTTGATCAGAATAATACTAGGGCTACGGACGTTTCTAGAATGGCTACCATATGTGATCATAGGGTTCTCACTATCAAGATTTGAAACACTTGATACCCTCGTCACGGTTCTACTATCCTAAGGATATATATAATTACATACACAATATAGAAGAATATGCCTTTTATTGATAATTAAACATTTATTACTGAATCAATTTTACAATAATTGACTGGCTCTAGGGCACTTACTCTAACATACTGGACCAATGACCAGAATAGAATGGATTACGTTACAACTCAATCTCATTGTGGCCATAGATTTAGTGTCGTTGCCATTTACCGAATTGCTCAGTGAGATAATTTCTCCTGTACTGGGAGTGATAAATCATTTTTCAATCCACCATAGTCTTGATACACTTCTCGATGTAGCCAATCACTACCGTTCTGATAGTACTAAATAAAACTACGTTAGGCTAGTGTCAAACTACACCAATTAGTGCACAAGTCACTTCGATGATCTCAAGTCTAAGGATCACATGCACCACCATCCGTTAGAGGATTTATTCCACAGACACTAGGGTTAACATCTATGTGGAATCCTTTGATGGGTTTGTCTAGTGAACTCGCCTATGGCAAACACCCATGTGTTGCACTAGGTTTTTGGCAAACAACTTTGACAAGTGAGATCACTCACTACCTTTCAACAGGGTCATTCAACACTATGATAGCCTTATTGTATTATCTGTGTCCTTAGGCAAAATAATATTGAGGCTACGAACATTTATAGAATGGCCACCATATCGAGATTTAAAACATTTGATACCCTTGGCACGGTTCTACTATTCTAAGGACATCCATCACAACATACAATGAATATGAATTACATAATGTAGAAAAAGCCTTTTATTGATTATAAACATTCTTACAAAGAGTCAATATTATAATAATGGATTGGCTCTAGGGCACCTATTCTAACACTTTGAACTTGTCAAAGGATTCAGATTTTTGTCTCATTAAATAGACATAACCAAATCTACTAAAGTCATCAGTAAAAGTGATGAAGTAAGGATATCCACCTTTGGCTTGTACTATTAGTGATCCATATACATTACTATGGATGATGCCTAACAGCTCCACTACCCTTTCACTGTGTCCTGTAAAAGGTGACTTGGTCATTTTGCCTAATAGGCACGACTTGCGCACCTCATAAGACTAAAAGTTAAATGGGTCCAAAACTCCTTTTTTATGGAGTTTCGCAATGCGATCTGGTTCACATAACCCAACCTACAATGTCATAGATACATTTGATTAAAGCCATCATTCTTGGCTTTCTTATTTTCAAGATTGAATATTTCATTATTATTTAAATCTATAATGTATAGACCATTATGTAATCTAGCAGCTCCATATTGAATACCATCCAAACTAAAAGATAATGACCCATTAGTTATCAAAAACTGATTTCTAACATTGTCCAAAGCGAACACAAAAATAATGTTCTTAGAAACTAAAGGAACATAATAACAATCTGATAGTTCTAATATAAAGCCCGAAGGCAAAGATAAATAATAAATCCCTACTACTAATGTAGCAACTCACGCTCCATTTTCAACTCGTAGGTCCACCTCTCCTCGACCGAGCGATTTACTCTACCGTAGTCCTTGCACAGAAGTGCAAATATGAGATCCACATCTAGTGTCAATGAACCAAGATGTAATAGGAGAAAGATTAATTTCAATCATACACATACCTTTAGAAGAAGATGCATAATTCTTCTTCTTTCTTGCTAAGAAGGTCTTGCAATGTTTCCTCTAGTGGCTAGGCTTGCCACAATGAAAACAAATAACATTTCTATCTTTGCTCACGCCTCCAGTAGGCTTGAGGACATCTTGGGTCTTAGGCTTGGACTTAGGATTGGCCTTGGCCTTTCCTTTGCCTTGCTTACCTTTTCCTTTTCCATGTGCAATAGCAACAAGTTGCACTAGTTTGGATTTCTTCATGTCCTTTTCTGCTGTCTTTAGCATACTTAGCACCTCTGAGATAGTCTTCTGATGCGTTGTTACTACAACATGCAATATGTAGCAAGTATACAAGTCGCTCAAGTAATAGAGTGATGAGTGAGTATCGTCCCACGAGGATTGTTCGCTAAGCACTAAGTTTCCTACCATTCTTGTAACGCCCCACTTGAGGTACGTAGTTGTTGTTTCTTCCTTTGCTCTTATTTGAGTTGGTATTTGGTAATATTGAGTGTTGTGTTGTATACTTGCCCTGAAATTGGTTGAAAAAAGCGAAGAAGAAGAAGTTCAGTGCCGTGCGGCCAGGGCGAAGAATCCTTCGCCGCGGCGAAGAGGTGTTAAAGCCACGGGGAAGCTACTGGACAGTTTCGCCGCGGCGACAGAAGTTGCTTCGCCGCGCCGACAGGCCGTTTAAAATGTTTGTTAAGTTTTAGATATTTTCTTCCCTAAGGGCAATTTGACCATTCTACCCCTAATTAGCAGGAAAAGTGGGGAGTAAATTGTAAGGAAATTTCAAGGAGAATATGTTAGTTTGGGGGTGTGTTAGTAAGGAATCAAAGGATATGGATGGAATTTTCATAAAAGAGCAAGGGCAAAATGGGAATAATGAGTATTAAGAGATATTAAAAAGGGTTTAGCCTTTGAAAGTTCTTCATTTTCCCAATTCCACCGCCTCCTTCATTCTTCTAAACTCTCTCAAATTTCCTTTAATCTCCCAAGGTTTTCCAAGAGCCTTTTTGAGTAACTTTTTGTGGGGTTTTAATCTAAAGCTTCCTAAGGTAAGGATATGTACTTTAGATGAGAGTTTTCCTATGTTTTGACTAGAGTCTCATGTTGTGATTATTGGTTAAGTTGTAGAGGAAAAGCAAGCTTCCAAAGGAAAGGAGAAGTGTTAAAGAAGCCAATTTTCTCATAAGGTAAGTAAACTCAACCTAAGATGAGATCTAAGAACTCTTTTGAGTGGATTGAAATACATATGTGCTTTCTTTTTAATTGTTGAAAGAGAGTATATGTGAGTAATTATGTTTGGGTTATGAGTTATGAGAAGTGTTGTATTTTGCTTGATGTTGGGTTGAGTTTGATTGGAGTTGGAGGAGGTTTTGAGCAAGATTATGGAAGTGTTTCTCTTTTGATAGGGATTTTAGGGTTTATGAGGGAGTTTTCTCCCATTTGATTGATTAAAGAAAACAGAAAAGTTAGAGTTAGAGTAGAGTTATTTATGCACATGAGTTGTTTGATGAAATGCTCAAGAGAATCATAAGTAAGGGTAGAGAGCCTTAATTGTTGCTACATGTCATAGTTACTTTTCATTAATGAGTATGAGTCATTGATGTGCATTAATTATGCTTTACTTATGCATTAGAAAGAGAGTAGAGAAAGAGTAGAGACTTTTGAGTTTAGACTACTCCAAGAGTAGAAAGAAAGAGAGAATGAGCACTATAGAGTAAAGCTAGAGTAGTGCTTAATAAGAGAATAGAGTAGGTTGTGTGATGGGGAACCTGTGAGTACGGGTAGAGTATTCCCGCGCATGTACGCCGCATCAGTAAGGCGGCCAGAGTATCAGAAAGAGAAGTGGTGTAGCCCGTAGTGTACATGCGGATGAGGACTATACCCGAGTTTACCCGAGAGATTCTATGCACTCACATGGCCAAAGGTTCCGAATCCATGCATAACCAAGTCCGATCGGCTAGAATGAGTAGAAGTCACAGGGAGTGGGAGCGAGTCCCAGCCGTGCCTCCGGTCAGATGGGGCCGTGACTTACTAGAAAGAAATTTAGTATAGAGGAGCTATGAGAAAGAGTAATTAGCTAGTGATTAAAGAAAGAGTTACTGAGACTTTTGAGTTCAGGGGTTTACTTACTGAGCCTTGTTTGTGCTCATCCAGTTGCTCCCTATGTTTTTACAGGTTCTAGATGAGGACACAGTCGGATGGACATCGGCACACGAAGAGAAATGGCTACACTGTCCGCCCTCTTTTGATAGTTTTGCATATGTCACAAACCTTGTATATATTTGTATAAAGAACGCATATGTCTAATGAAAGAAAAAAATTTTGGGCCCAACTTTTTATATTAAGGCTACGTGTATTTTTCACTGTGCATATTTTTATAAGAATCGAGTCGTTACAATTCTCAAGTTGGAGCAATCGAATTCTTTTGGATTAATGGGAGCAATTTAAACTAAGACTAAAACAAAATTTACTAAACTAAAATTTAACTATGAATGCAAGATGTAAAACACGGATAAAATCAATTCAAACAAACTTTATGGGTTCTTTCTAAAGAATTAAACTAAATTCATATTCACATGCAATGATTGTAAATCGAACTCTCTAAAGTGTCAAACATACCTTCTCAGGCTATGTTTTCCTACTCTTCCCTATTAACCTTCCGTACCCAACAAATTGAAGGTTAATAAATCTAAGCTCATTAAGCACAAGAATCCTAGATTGATTTCATTGGTTCTCGAATCTATCTCTAGCATCCAATACTACAATGGTGATTACCCAAGAAGCCTAACATGATTCATTTCTCAATCTCATCATGTTCATCACATATAAATAGTAAATTCAGAGTAATCACACAATCAAAGCAAAATCATATGAAAAGAAAAACAATCTATTACTTAACCCATGAAATTCTGAATTACAATCAAAACCCTAACCCAAAATAGGTTAGTTCATGGTTGAATCAACAATACAAACAAAAGAAACGAAAATACCAAAATTCAACATAATGCAAACAAGAGAAAAGACAAGAAATCTCCCCAAATGATGAATCCACCGGTTTAATCTCGAATCTTCACCCTTTTTAAATCTAAGTTCGCCCAAAAATGAATCTAAGAAAATGTAAATAGCTCCAAACCTTGCTCCCAGACGAACCCTTGGCAAAAAGACTAAGTTTTTCTTTTATACCTCGCCCAAAATCCTCAGAAAACACTAAAAAGTAAAACTGTGCATTTTACAAAAACTGGAAAATGCAGACTTAGCCACGGCGAAGAAGGAATCTCGCCGCGACAACAAAAGAAGCTGAATTTGGTGCATGACTGGCTCATTTCGCCGCGGCGAAGCTTCCCGAAGAATTCTAAAATTATAGAATTGCCCTCCGCTTGCTTCTTTGCTTGAATCTTCGATCTTCTGTGCTCTCCCTTGGGAACAAGCTTCATCGTGCTTGACTCTGCTTCAGAACTCTCCCAACTTCTGAGATCCGCTTGCTTCTAAGTCCAGAAACTCCAAATCTGTCTTTATTCACTCAAAATGTCCATTTTAACCTGAAACACGAAATGTAAGGAATTAAGTAGCAATTCAGGCATAAATGAACTAAGAAGTATCTAAAATCCGGCTTAAAAGCTTAAATAAACTAGTATAATCCTTGGATTATCAAATCCCCCCAAACTAGGGACATGCTCGTCCCCGAGCATCAGGTACAAAACAAGATAAAAGAAAAACACAAACGTTCAAAAACACAAAACAGCAAATGACAAAAAATTGAATAAGAGAAACAAGAGACTCGACTCACAAAACAACTGCCTAGAATTTATACCAATCTCAAAAGTTGTTGCAAAATTATTAATAGAAAAAAATGTTCAACACTCCAAGAAGTTATAAGTTGCATCGACTTTCTTTCTCAATTGGTCCCCCGAGTAGGTAATCCCCACTTCAATCCACCTTCCGACTTCCCGAATTATTTTATGCAGGAATGCAAAGTTTATCAAATGGTGGTAGACTCTATAAGCCTAAATATCGAACTACTCTCCATTAATGAGGACTAGACAAAGATAAGGATCAAAAGGTCATTATAAGCTTGTAACGCTAGGCTCGGGTAATGGGTTCCAAGAAAAAGGATAGGAATAACAAAGTAAGAGAACTCGGTTTTCCTCATGCAAACACTCAAATCAAATCGAACTCCACTTCTTCTCAACCACCAATCAACGTGTCCACTAATTTACAACCCTCAAACTTGTATCTTTCTTATTTCTGATACCATATATGCGGCGGGGTAAGTGCGTCTAAGGTGTACGTGGCGTTGTTATACCAGAGGTAGCCAAGTATTGCTATGCAGTTTTTAAGGCGGTTACTGGTTTCCAACCGAGATACCCTTAAACTTGGCAAAAGATGGGGGTGAACAGTACTACTACAGTGGCACCCGGGTTCAAGTGTTTTTTTTTTTTGAAAAGAAAAACAAATCAATTGAATTGAGGTGAACTACCTCTTTTGTTTTTATTGCCCTTCTCACAACCCCCAAACTATTCTTTTAGTTTATTCGTACAACTCTTCCCATTCTTTGTGCTTGCATTAGGATCGAATTCTCCTAAGGGTACGACAGAGTGTTTAGGGTATAAGGATCGGATAATTTTT
This sequence comes from Pistacia integerrima, assembly GCA_026225825.1. NCBI lineage: Eukaryota > Viridiplantae > Streptophyta > Magnoliopsida > Sapindales > Anacardiaceae > Pistacia > Pistacia integerrima. The sequence continues at coordinate 15,075,382 of CM047737.1, read as the reverse complement.
GGTTTGCCAAGAAAATTAAAGCAATAATAATTCATACGGCTCAAATGGGTGACTAGGGACAATTTCATTCATGGGTCGGCTAGAAAGGCTCAAACGTTCCAAAAAGAATGCCTAAATCATCTCCTCAACCATGTCTAATCCTAGAATTTCGCCTCAAGCACTTGTCTACTAGGTTCTAAAGTCCACCAACATTATCAAAGTTTTACCTAAGTACATAAAATGAATCTAAGCATGCCAAAAAAGTGAAAATGGTGGTTGAACCACTCAACAAACCTCAATCAAAATCTAGTCAATAAACATAAACTTGAAGCAATGCTTAACATTTCTCAACAATAAAGTCGCAACAACCCTATTCTCATCATTGGCAAAAACAATCAAACTAAGGAAAAATAAACGAAAGTTCAAAAATTTCTAATTTTCCTACACCCAAACAAAAGGTGACATTGTCCCCAATGTCCCATTACGCATAAATTAGGAATAGAAAATTAAAAATAACAAAGGTACAAGATAGTTCCCTGGTTAATCCGTGAAGTTTCGCTCCACAGTGTACACCCGGTCTTTGACTTTTTCATCACCCAACATCTGTCAAAACAATTTAAACTGTAGTGTCCATTGTGTTAGCAAAAATTCACCAACTAAATTGAAAATATTACAACCTAATCTCGTCCTTGCAACAACTGCAAATTAACAGAAAATGAAACAACGAAAACAACTACAACAATCCAAAACAAAAATATAAACTGAGTTTAATGTTTGAAATGAAAAACAAAATCAACTAAAAACAAATAAAAATAAAGAAAAACAAAGCAGGTGCTCCGGTGCTCATTCTTCGCCTCCCTCTTCTTCCTCTTCCGACTCGGAGCCCATCCACTCATCTGAGTCCCATTCAGCCCACTGATGTTCTGAAGTATTAATCTCGACGTTGTTGTAGCAGCGAATTTGCAACTCATGTGTCTTCCTGGCCTACTTGGCCAGCCAATCCTAACGTCGCTCCACTCTTTTCATCAGACCCATCATTTTTTGCATCATTTCTCTCATTAGGACTGTTGAACCGGATGCGGTGGCCGCTTCTGTGGTTCTCCTTCTCTTGGTGCCTGATTTGGGCCCTGCTTCTGGTTGATGTGCAAGATGTTTGCGGAAGTAGGCTGTGTTGAGAACTGGGGTAGCATGGATCAGTGGCTCATCAGCCTGTACCTCGACGTTTGCTTTAGTGCACAACTCTGTAATGAGTTGTGGGAACGGAAAATTGCCTCGCCTTGGTTTGGCTGCAAGTTGAATACTCGCCAGAATGATGTTCCCCACGTCTATTCTCTTTCCTGTGGCAATAGAATATAACAAGATTGCCTTATCATACGTCACTGTACTGTAGTGCATCTCCGGCATCATCCTAGCTAAAACAAAATACTACCACAACTAAGCCACTGGTGTTAAACTAGTACCCTTAATGGTTTTCTTGCCCTTCTTTGAAATATCCCAAGAGGCATCTGGTTTCGCTATGGTCCTAAGAATCACCTCACATTTTTCTGTGTCCTCCTAAACTCCTCATATTCATCATTGTCAATCTGAGGTAGGCCATAGAAATCATTGATGACCTTTGCCGTGAAAATCACATCAATACCCCTTACAAAGACAACCCCTTCATCACATTCAGGGAGGTTGGCATAAAACTCTCTCACCAGTGGTTCCACAGCCGCATGTTCGGGTTCATCCATAAAATCCTCCCACTTTCTCCCTTGACTCCATTCATCAGCCTCTGTGGCAGTTAGCCCACGTTCAGGGATAAATCCCTTGTCTTTTCTTTTGGCTGTTGTCTCATAGTTTTGCCGAGCTTTGTCACTTACAAACCGATCGTCTACTTTCTTTCCTTTCCCTTTTCCCTTGGATGGTGCTTTGACTTTGAGTGGCATTTTTTCTAAAACTAGATTTCAACTCAACAATGCACTCAAAAATTCAAACCTAAGTGTCCTACGTTAACCAATTCAAACCTAAAAAAGAAAATTGACAACACTTCCAAAAAGTTGCACTTCAACCCCTAAACTACAAATTTTTCCACAATCACCCAAACACTTCAAAATTGAAAGCCCACACTCCTCAATATCACACAACATACACACAATCCTTCCTCAAACAAAATCAAAGGCACAATCACCAAAAATTTCGCAAATCCACCAACAATCCACAAATTTCAGATCCACAAATTAAAACTTGAAATTTTTGAGAAACAATCTTAGAGAATGTGAAATCTTACCCAAAGTAAGGACTACTTGCCACCAATTGAGCCAAAATGAACCTAGAATGCAAAACCCCTAAATCGTTGAAATCAAAAGAATTTCGTCACTTTTCGCAAAAATCTGTGTTTAAATACGTTGGGTTGGTGTTTAGAAAGGTTAAGGAGTGAGAAATTTTGTTTGGAAATCATTGGGGAGGCTCTAGATTGAAGTTTGAAATTTTTTTCTCTGAAATGGGTTTGAGCAGTTGCGTGAAAATGAAAAACAAAAGTGAGTATCTATATAAAACCGACTTCGCCGCGACGAAGTTCTTCATTCATAAACCCTAAATTCAAAACCTAGGTCTCGCCGCGGCGAAAAATTACCGAGGCCACAACGCCGCGGCGACAAACTATCTTCGCCGCGGCGAAGTTCCCTTAATCAAAATTTCACCAAATTAGTTCGCTGCGGCGAAAACTTATCGAGAGTACAGCGCCGCGTCGAAGTCTGAAACTTTTTCACCTTCTAAATTGTCAAAAATTGCTTACAGAGTGTTTCGGAATTTTCAATTTTCTTCCTTGATTCCCAATTTCACCTGAAACACAACAAAACAAAAACACATCAATTAAAATTCAATCACAACATCAAACAAAACTAAACAACTACAAACAAATCAATAAAGAAAAATAAATAACAACACTTGGGTTGCCTCCCAAGGAGCGCTTGTTTATAGTCGAAAGCTTGACTCTCTCAATTCCTCAAGTCGAATGTCAAGTCGGATTGGGATGGACTTGCAACTCATCACCCCATCAATGTATGGCTTCAATCTCTGTCTATTGACTATAAAAGTGCCCTTTTCTTCATGTGTAACTTCCACTGCTCCGGATGAGTGAATTCTTGTAACTGTGAATGGTCCGGACCATCTAGACTTAAGTTTTCCGGGGAATAGCCTAAGTCTAGAATTGAACAACAACACTCTTTGCCCCACTTCAAAATTCTTCTTCCTGATATGCTTGTCATGCCACCTTTTTGTCTTCTCCTTGTAAATTCGAGCATTTTCATATGCTTCGAGATAGAACTCATCGAGTTCGTTCAAAGTCAACATCCTTTCCTCCCCAATAGCTCTTAAATCCATATTTAGCTGCTTGACTGCCCAGTATGCTTTATGCTCGAGTTCCACCGGTAAGTGACATGCTTTCCCATAAACCATCCTAAATGGGGACATACCAATTGGATTCTTAAATGTAGTTCGGTAGGCCTATAATGCATCATCCAATTTCCGTGACCAATCCTTCCTAGATGCATTAACTGTCTTTTCTAAAATGCCCTTAAGCTCTCTATTAGACTGTTCCACTTGCCCGCTCGTTTATGGATGGTAAGGTGTTGCAACTCTATGTGTCACTCCATACTTACCCAACAGTGCATCCAATTGCCTATTGCAAAAGTGGGAACCTCCATCACTAATAATGGCCCGTGGTACCCCAAACCTTGAGAAAATATGCTTTCTCACAAACTTAGTCACTACCCTAGCATCATTAGTCGGCAATGCAACTGCTTCTACCCACTTCGACACCTAATCCACCGCTACCAAGATATATGTGTTCCCAAAAGAATTTAAGAAGGGACCCATGAAATCAATCCCCCACACATCAAAAAGCTCAACCACCAGGATGTTGTTCAACGGCATCTCATCTCTTTTTGAAATATTACCACTCCGTTGACATTGGTCGCACTCCTGAATCATACGGAAAGAATCCTTAAAGAGGGTTGGCTAATAAAACCCCGATTGAAAAACCTTGGCTGCTATCCTAGCTCCTCCAAAATGGCCACCCACTTCCCTCTCATGACAATGTCGTAGAATGCTTTCCATCTCCTCCTCCAGGACACATCTCCGTATCACTTGATCAGCACAGTGTCTGTACAGAAATGGTTCTTCCCAAAAGTAGTACTTCAAATCTGAGAAGAATTTTCTCTTTTATTGGAAAGTCATACCACTAGGGAGCACCCTCAATGACAAATAATTCGCAAATCTGCATACCATGCTGCTTCATCCACTTTCATCAACTTCTCATCCGGAAATGTTTATGTAATTGGACTTTCCTCTTCATTTTCCTGGATTGGTCTCTCAATCATTAACAAGGGATCTGCCACCACATTTTCTGACCCCTTCTTATCTCGAATTTCTAACTCGAATTCTTGAAGCAACAGGATCCATCTTATCAGCCGAGGTTTCGCTTCTTGCTTTGCCAATAAGTGCCTAAGTGCTGAATGGTCCGTGTAGACGATCACCTTTGCACCTAATAAATATGAACGAAACTTGTCAAAAGCAAAAACCACAGCCAACAATTCTTTTTCAGTGGTGGTGTAATTCAATTGTGCATCAGTGAGTGTTTTGCTAGCATATTGAATTACATGCAACACTTTGTTTTTCCGCTGTCCTAACACTACCCCTAAAGAAAAATCACTAGCATCACACATCAATTCAAATGGCATTCCCCAATCGGGAACTGCAATAATGGGTACAGAAACTAATAATTTTTTAAGAGCTAGAAAGGCATGCATGCATTCATCATTAAAATCAAACACAACATCTTTATTCAATAAATTGCAAGAGGATTTAGAAATCTTAAAAAAATCCTTGATGAATCATCTGTAAAACCCCGCATGCCCCAAGAAACTTCGGATTGCTTTAACATTTGATGGTGGTGGCAGTTTCTCTATCACTTCTGTCTTTGCTCGATCAACTTCTATTCCGTCCTTTGAAATCCTATGACTGAGCACTATTCCCTCCTGGACCATGAAGTGACACTTCTCCCAATTGAGCACCAAGTTCGTCTCCTTACATCGCTGTAAAACAAGAGAAAGATTAGTTAGACAACTATCAAAAGACGAACCAAAAACTGAAAAGTCATCCATGAAGACTTCTATGAACCGTTCCACCATGTCTCCAAAGATTGACATCATGCATCTCTGAAATGTTGCTGGTGCATTGCATAACTCAAAGGGCATCCTTCGGTAAGCAAAGGTGCCATAGGGACAAGTGAAAGTCGTCTTCTCTTGATCCTCATGAGTGATGGCAATCTGGTTGTATCCTGAATACCTATCCCGGAAACAGTAATAGACATGTCTTGCCAACCTCTCCAACATCTGATCAATGAAAGGTAAAGTAAAATGATCCTTCCTTGTTGCCTCATTCAATTTCCGGTAATCAATGCACACTCTCCAGCCCGTTACCATCCTAGTTGGTATCAATTCGTTACTCTCATTCCTTACTATCGTGATACCTCCCTTCTTCGGAACCACTTGTACCAGGCTTACCTATGGACTGTCAAAAATAGGATAAATAATTCCCGCATCTAGGAGTTTCACCACCTCCTTTCTCACTACTTCCTTCATCGTAGGATTCAATCTCCGCTGTGGTTGAACCCTAGGCTTAATATCATCCTCCATGGGTATCTTATGCATGCAAAATGATGGCGAGATGCCTCTAATGTCCGAAATAGTCCATCTAATTGCTAGTCTATGTTCCCTCAACACCCTTGTAACAACTTCTTTCTTTTATCAAAATCATTAAATATATTAATGAAAAGACAAGTATACTTATCAAAATAGTTGGGCCCAAAAATTTTTCTTTACTTAATATATACATTCTTTACAAAGTATAATATCATTTGTACAAGAAGACTCTCAAAACAGTAGACAGTGCAGCCAAGTCTCCCCACTTGCCGACGTCCATCCGACCATGTCCTCACTTATGACCTGTAAAAACATAGAAAACAACGGGGTGAGCACAAAGATGCTCAGTAAGTAAATCTTTTATTCCATAGTCCCCGTGTATTACTCTTCAATTCTTTTCTCCCCGTGTATTACTCTTCAATTCTTTTCTTACTCTACTTCTAGCTCTCACTATTCTTTTCTTTCTTTTTATTCTCATCACCCATGGAGAATATCATAATAACATGCATGAATGGGATGCATATGCACTAATCATAACAATGCATTTCTCTCTTTTCTTTTCTTTCTATTCTTTTCTCATGTTTTCTTATTCTTTCTTATTCTTCGCCGATCGGTCTTGGTTGATGCATGGATTCGGAACCGTTAGTCATGTAAGTGTACTCTCTCTCTCGTGTATAGCCCTCACCCACATGTATTCTCACAGCTATACGAATTCTTTTTCTCATTCTCATTCCGCTCTCTCAAGGGGGATACCGCTCTCTCATGTCGGTTACATGTGGTTAATTTCTACACTCACGGGCTCCCCATCACACAACCTATTCTCTTTTCTCTTCTTTAGCACTTCTCTAGTGCTAACTCTTTCTTTCTCTTATTCTAAGAGAATTAGTTCTTTTCTTTATCTCTATTCTTAGAGTGTTTCTTTCTCATTTCTCATATTTCTTTCTTTAGGTGATTATTCAAATAAACATATGCATATGGATGGCTCATGCCTAGAATCTTTCTTATATGCATTCATGAAATGCAAATATGCTATGTTGCATAAAGTAAGGTTCTCTATTTCTACTCATGCTTCTTTAGGCATTTCATCAAACAATATGTGTGCATACATAAACTCTACTCTTACTATAATTCTACTTCTTTCTTAACCATCCAAAATTGGAGTTCAACTCCTTTAATTCATCACACATCCTAGCAAGGAAAATACACTTCAAATATTCCTCTCAAAATTCTTTCAATTCTATCCATACTTCAGCCAACTTTTATCAACACAATCCACCATTTTCATGGTGGAATTCTCTTCATAAAACAACAATAAACTCATTCATAAATCCATCAATACATGACAAACATAAAAAATCAATCAATTAAATCATATAGAAATCTCTACACATCATTCAATCATGCAAATCACAAATTAGGTGGATTTACTTACCTTAAACTCAAGTAGAATCCACTTAAGCTCTCCACTCTTGATGGCTTGATACTTTCTCTTAAACCTTTAAGTGCTTAGGATCAACTTGCATCAACTTCTAGTCAAAAACCCTCCAAAAATCCTTGAAAAGTTGAATGAAAATTTGAGAGAATTGAAAGATGAAGGAGGCAGTGGAAAGAAAGGAAATGAAAAGGTTTTCTAAAACTAAACCCTTTAATATCTCATATTTTCTCCCCTCCCCTTTCTTTCCCATCTTACCCTTACTCTTTTTGAGGAATTCCATCTTTGTCCTTTAATTCTTTGCAAATGCACCCCCATATAAACTATTCTCCATGCAATTTCCTTACATTTCAATCCCCACTTTTTCTGCTAATTAGGGGTAAAATGGTCATTGTGCCCCAAAGGAAGAATTCTCTAAAAACTCAAGGAAATTTTCAGCTGCGGCGAAGCTATTTCTTCGCCTCGGTGAAAACTTACAGTAGCTACACCGTGGGTTGTAGCACCTCTTCGCCACGGCGAAGCTTCTTCTTCGCAAGACTGTAACATCAAGATTTCGCCAAGTCTTTACAATTTTCAGGGCAACCACTTAACCAAACCAAACAATTAACAACATACAAACTCAAATGAGGGTAAATCAATAAACATTCAAGCCATTCATCAAAACTTAACTACGTACCTCAAGTGGGGCGTTACAACCCTAATCAACCGCTCTTCCTCCAATTTACTCAAACCTAAACTAATGATCATCGGAAAGGTTTCTGAGTCCCCAAGATATACATATTTGAGGTGGGAAGGTAAAGGTTTCAACTCAAGCTTTGGAGGTTCTTCGTTTTTTTTCCTTTTCCTTCTCTTTTTCAAAATCAAACTCCTCAAATTCTAGATATTGACTCTCATCAATTGGTTGAAATGCTTCTAACAACCTAGCACATTCATTACTCGCCGACTCATCTACCTCTACTATTTTTGATTTGGCTATACACGCTTCTAGAGGTAATTGTGGGGTGTTTTCTTCAATAGATTCCACAACCAATTTATCCACCACATCGACACTAAAGCATGAATCCGATTCGGATGGAAACTTCATCGCCTCAAAGACATTGAAAGTTACTGTTTCATCTTGAACTCTCAATAGTAACTTTCCTTCTTGCACATCTATAAGTGCTCTCCCCGTGGCCAAGAATGGTCGGCCCAAAATAAGAGGAATCTCCTTATCCTCTTCCATGTCCAACACAACAAAATCTGTCGGAAAAATTATCTTATCCACCTTCAACAACACATCTTCCACTATCCCCCTCGGATGTTTTATGGACCTATCCGCCAGTTGCAACAACATGGTCATTGGCTTCGCTTCACCAATGCCCAATCTCCTGAAAACAGAAAAGGGCATTAAATTAATACTAGTACCTAAATCACATAAAACACGATCAAAAGTAATATCTCCTATAATGCAAGGAATAGTAAAACTCCCTGGATCTTTGAGCTTCGGGGGTAACTTCTTCTAGAGAATGGCGCTGCACTCCTCCGTAAGCATCACCGTTTCCTCATCTTCTAGCTTCCTTTTGTTCGATAGGAATTCCTTACGGAACTTCGCGTAGCTCGGCATCTGCTGCAATGCATCTGCAAAAGGAATGTTAATATGCAATTTTTTAAATATTTCAAGAAATTTTGAAAACTGCTTATCCTAATTCTTTTTCTTCAATCTTTGAGGAAAAGGCACGGGTGGAGTGTGATGTGCCAACTCTTGTGGTATCTCGGGGAATGGCAATTTCTCCTTTTTCTTTTGCCTTTCTTCCTTCTTCTTGTTCTCTTCCTTTAAATCGCTTCGTTTCTCATCAACTACAATCTCTTCATCAACTTCTTTTTCAGATTCTTCCTTTCCAGCTTGTTCAACTTCTTCCAAAACTGTCACACTCCTCAAAATTATGGCATTTGCGTGCTCACGTGGGTTAGTCACTATGTTGCTTGGTAAGGAACCCTGCGGTCTCTCATTTAGCTTCTCGGCCAATTGGCCCATCTGTACCTCAAGATTCCTAATGGACGCCCCTTGATTTCTGAAATTCGTCCTCGTTTCATTCATAAAACCCGTGGTCTCCTGCATGAATTTCCCAAACATGTCCTCTAACTTTGTCACTCTTGGATCTCTCAGTTGATTATTCACCCCTGGTTGGTTATTTGGCAATGTCCTTTGCTTCCATTGATTATTTTGCTGGTTCTGACTGCCCCAAGCCAGATTTGGATGATATTTCCACCCCGGATTGTATGTGTTGGAATACGGGTTGTTTGGTTGCCTCTAATTTCCTGCCAAGTAGTTCACTTGCTCCGATGATGAAGATGACGAAGCAAATGTGTTCCCCACTTGACACTCACTGCTCACATGGTTTCTGCACAAAAATCACAAGTTAATTGAGGTACTTGAATAGAGTTTACCTGCATACTTCCCAACTGTTTCTGAAGTGCCGTGAGTTGGGCTGAGATGGCTGTGAAGGCATCAATTTCATGAAGACCCATAGATTTTCTTGATGTTGCTCTCTCATTTGGTCTTTGATAGTTGTTGCTTGCCAAAACCTCAAGCAACTCATAAGCCTCCTCTGGTGTCTTATTCTGCAAGGCTCCTCCCGATGCTGCATCCACCATGGTTTGCATGTTACCCATCAGTCCATAGTAGAATGTTTGGACTTGAAGCCAAACTGGCAACCTATGGTGTGGACATTTCCTCATCAATTCCTTGTACCTCTCCCAAGCCTCATACAATGACTCGGATTCATCTTGTTGAAATGATGTGATATCATTTCTCAGTTTTGTTGATTTTGCTGGAGGAAAGAACTTGGTCAGGAACTTCTTTGCTAGATCATTCCATGTTGTGATAGTTCCTGATGGTAGTGCCATTAACCATCCCTTAGCTTTATCCCCCAATGAGAATGGGAATAACCTCAACCTAATGGCGTCATCTGACACTCCGTTAGACTTGAAGGTGTCACAAATTTCCAAGAAGTTCGCAATATGCTGATTCGGATCTTCCTTCAAATCACCATTAAACCTTACCAACTGCTGGGTCATCTGGATGATTGCCGGCTTTATCTCAAATGTGTTGGCTTGGAATGCTAGTCTCGTAATGCTCAAACCATTGCCATTAACAGTGGGAACTGAGAATTCCCTTAGTGTCCTGTTTTACGGTTACGCCATTTCAAGCCTATTTCTTCCGATTCAACCACTGTATCCCCTCCCCTCTTTCTCTTCTCTCTCTGTTAAGTCGTCTGGCGGTTCTTTCAATCTCAGGATCAACAGGAACCACTGGCTGACGTTTTGCTATTCGCATAAACTACACAGAAAGAGCAAAAGGAATTGAGATCACCAACCAACTGAAAATTGAAAACAAAAATTAAAACTCCAATCTAGCTAACTATAGAAAAACTAAATGTTAACTTAAAACTCAATCCCCAGCAACGGCGCGAAAAACTTGATGCGTTGTTACTACGACATGCAATATGTAGCAAGTATACTAGTTGCTCAAGTAATAGAGTGATGAGTGAGTATTGTCCCATGAGGATTGTTCGCTAAGCACTAAGTTTCCTACCGTTCTCAAGTTGGAGCAATCGAATTCTTTTGGATTAATGGGAGCAATTTAAACTAAGACTAAAACAAAATTTACTAAACTAAAATTTAACTATGAACGCAAGATGTAAAACACGGATAAAATCAATTCAAACAAACGGGTAGGGTTTTGACTTCATTCGGACTCTATGGGTTCTTTCTAAAGAATTAAACTAAATTCATATTCACATGCAGTGATTGTAAATCGAACTCTCTAAAGTGTCAAACATACCTTCTCATGCTATGTTTTCCTACTCTTCCCTATTAACCTTCCGCACCCAACAAATTGAAGGTTAATAAATCTAAGCTCATTAAGCACAAGAATCCTAGATTGATTTCATTGGTTCTCGAATCTATCTCTAGCATCCAATACTACAATGGTGATTACCCAAGAAGCTTAACATGATTCATTTCTCAATCTCATCATGTTCATCACATATAAACAGTAAATTCAGAGTAATCACACAATCAAAGCAAAATCATATGAAAAGAAAAACAATCTATTACTTAACCCATGAAATTCCGAATTACAATCAAAACCGTAACCCAAAATAGGTTAGTTCATGGCTGAATCAACAATACAAACAAAAGAAACGAAAATACCAAAATTCAACATAATGCAAACAAGAGAAAAGACAAGAAATCTCCCCAAATGACGAATCCACCGATTTAATCTCGAATCTTTACCCTTTTTTAAATCTAAGTTTGCCCAAAAATGAATCTAAGAAAATGTAAATAGCTCCAAACCCTACTCCCAGACGAACCCTTGGGAAAAAGACTAAGTTTTTCTTTTATACCTCGCCCAAAATCCTCAGAAAACACTAAAAAGTAAAACTGTGCGTTTTACAAAAACTGGAAAATGGAGACTTCGCCGTGGCGACAAATGAAGCTGAATCTGGTGCGTGACTGGCTCATTTCGCTGCGGCGAAGAACAACCTTCGCCGCGGAGAAGCTTCCTGAAGAATTCTAAAATTACAGAATTGTCCCTCCGCTTGCTTCTTTGCTTGAATCTTCAATCTTCAGTGCTCTCCCTTGGGAACAAGCTTCATCGTGCTTGACTGCTCGAACTCTCCCAACTTCGAGATCCACTTGCTTCTGAGTCTAGAAACTCCAAATCTGTCTTTATTCACTCAAAATGTCCATTTTAACCTGAAACACGAAATGTAAGGAATTAAGTAGCGATTCAGGCATAAATGAACTAAGAAGTATCTAAAATCCGGCCTAAAAGCTTAAATAAACTAGTATAATCCTCGGGTTATCATCTTCTCCATAGAATTCATATTAAAGTTTACTATGAATTGGGAGAATGAACTAGGCAAGGATTAGAGATTAAGATCCATAGGCAGTTTTGCATCAATGATGAATCCCAAAGTCTCAAGTTCATTGAATGTAGCCAATCATCTTGACTACATGTGGGCCAACTAAGGCTCCCTCAACCATTCGACATCTATACAATGCCTTTGACACCTCGTATCACTCATGTTTTGCATGCTTCTAGAAGAGTTCCTTGAGATTTGTGATGATAGAACTAGCATCCAAATTCTCATGTTGCTCTTGCAGATCAGGTGTCAATGATGCCATTATGATACATTGAACAATGTTGGTATCATCCATATACTTTTGATAAGAATCTCTTACTTCCTAAGTAGCCTCAAGTTCAGGCGCTTCCATAATAGGTTCATTGATGATGTACAACTTGTTTTTTTACTTTAATAGAATCCTTAGATTTCAGTACCAATCAATGAAGTTCATAGCATTGACCTACATTCCTTATTGATGATTGATCACAGTGATAGGTGCTAGAGTAGTGTGCTAGAGCCAATAAATTGTCTCTTGTAAACATTATTTATAATGAATAAAGGCATTGCTTATTTACAAGTATCTATACTATAACATCTATTTATTGCATATAAAGAAAATAGTATATGTTCTTAGAAAGGTTGAAACCTGTGATGAGAGAATTAAATGTTATAAATCTTAATTGTGAGACCCTATGAGCACATATGGTGGCCATTTTAAAACTATCCGTAGTCATAGTATAAATTTGACCTTGGACATAGATTATACGGAAAGACTATCATCGCGTTGAATGACCCTATTGAAAGGTAGTGACAGGTCTCGCATGTCAAGGTTGTGGGCATCAAGCTGGTGCAACGCATAGGTGCTTGCTTGTGCAAGTCCACTGGGTTGATCCATCAAAGGATTTCATACAAGATGGTAAACCTAGTGTCTATGGAATATATCATCTTATGGATGGTGGTGCATGTGGTCATTTGACTTGAGATCACTAAAGCACCATGTGTAAATATCGATGTGATTTTACACTAGCCTAACGTTGTTTCTCTTAGAGATTACCAGAACGGTGGTGATTGGTTACATCGAGAAGTATACTATGACTATGGTGGATCAACAAAAGATTCATCATTCCTGGTTACAAGATATCTTATCTCGGTGAGATATTTGGTTAAGAACTACAACTGCAAATTTGTGGCCACAGTAGAATCGAGTTGATGCTCGAATCCGATTTTATATAGTTGTAGATTCGACAACCAAATATAAACACATCAAGGTCAATACTTTGAAGTAGACACTATTTTTGTACTTCAAACCTTGATGAGATATAAGATGATAAATGAATCGAATTGCATGGTAACCATACTGTAGAAAAGGTAAGCCTAATCGTTGATTCTTTATGTGATGGGTAATCATGATGCCTTGTTAGAGGCCAATCATGATTGGTGTACGAAACACTAATTGGTTGATGCTTAATTAATTATTGGGACACTGCCAACAAAATAAAAAGCCTTTGGGTCACAAACATAAAAAGTAGTTAAGAAAGAAAATGGATTAGAAGGGCATTTTCGTCCTTTGGGCAAAAAGGGTATTTCCGTAATTTGGGAGGAAAAGGGTATTTTAGTCCTTTTGGGTGAAAAAGTTATTTTGGTAATTTTGCTAGGGTTGACGCCAATATTCAATTTATATTGAAGGAATTTTAGCAAAATTAGAATCATACTAATATTAAATATGTATATATAAATATATATGATTAAATAAATAGTGATATTTATTTAATTAGCAATATGTATTTATAGAGAAATTAAATAAATATGAATATTTATGTAATTGGGAAACATATTTATTAAGAGAATATCTCTGTCCTTCTAGAGTTGCAATCCAAATTAAAAAGGAATTTGGAGATTCACAATCCTAATTAAATTCCTACTATGGATTGGACTATAAAAAGGGGAACTTGAGCTTTGAGTTTTGATAAGTTGATTTTACAACTTTTGAGAACAAAGTTTTAGTTTAATTTAAATTAAACCTCCCAAACACAAACCCTGACCGCAACCACAAGGAAAAATGGCTTTCTTGACAAATAATACCTGTCAAGAAGGGGGTACAATGACAATTTCTGAACTATCATTGTAACCCCTATCAAGAAAGGTGTATGACAGTTTTCGATCTGTCAAGGACCTCTTGACAGTTTAATAACTGTAAAAGATTTAACAAAATTTTAGCCAAATCCGAAAACTGTCAAGGATTCTTTTGTTAATGTTTTTTTTATTTGTAAAATTTCTTTATTATTACGAATTAAATTATAGAATAGTCGAATGAAATGCTTCATAATATTTATCCTTTCAACAATTATCACCATTCAAAAATATGTAATGAGACATTGAACAATTAATTGAATGATACATATATCACTGTTGCTCTAAGTAAACAAAATTGAGCAACAGTATAGTTTTTAGTTTTTACAATTTGCATAAACGACAGTGAAAGGTAATCAATTCAGTAATGAGAAGTTTGATACATATATACATAGTTATTGCCCTTATTGGCCCTGACATCACTGAAACAACAATAATTAAAAAAAGTTTGATACGTACATCACCCATTCTCCTCTGACCTCATCGACCTCCGCATCTTCGTATATTTCTTTCCCCATGAACTATAAAAGTAAACACAAAAAGACTAACCAACAAATATAAACTATATCTTATTATTCACAACTGTGAGAAAAAAAAAATTTACATTGTTTTTAAGTAATGTCAACCCATTCTACACTATATCTCATGTATCTCATTATATAAAACCCACATTCAATGCTTCCCAGTTGAATGGGTCCCTACACAAAATTAATTCGGAATAACCATTAATATCCAAAAGGTAAAACAATATTAAAACTGAAAATTAATTAGCACCAATACTTTTTGCCATGAGATATTATCCCTTTTTTTGGAAATCTTACGGGCAGAAGGGATTAAGATACTACTATAAAAGTTAAAACAACTTCTGAAATTAACATACATTATTTGATATTATATAGAGCATTAAAAATGACAGTAAGTAGAATTATTAACTTTTGCACTACTTCCTGTAAATCCTGCCCAATATCTCCCCTCAAGGGATCAAGATAGTACACAATTAAAGATGCTTGGAATAACTGTAATGTAAAGAATTGCAATCACATAGAAAGTGTAACATGGTACATATACATGCGATGGACAATAAACAGAATACACTCACAGGGAAGAGAAAGTCCAAAGCATCCCAGGTTGCATGACGAACAGCTCTTGTTGGATACATAGGACCACCAGGAGAAGTGAAGCTATACAAACATGTCTTTAACCTTGTACTTGTGGCCATTCTAAGTTCCACCCCTGCATAAGTCATACCATATTAAAAGCAGTTGAAACCGATTACGATCAGTAGACAATATCTCACATCTCAACCTCACAAGGAGTTGAAACAATTTACCTTGGAGAACTCTAAGCTGTGAAAGGTGATGCAAAAGGACTGGCTCCACCTTCAACTTTTGAAGCTGAAAAACAGCGGAGTTGCAACACCATATGAATGTAACATAGCAATTATATACCAACTCCTCACAAATAGCTGGTGTTGGGATAAAACTTAAATAAGGTTTGACCATTAAAAGGGTCCCAACTGACAAACCCTAACCATATTTTGCTATGCATTGAATAAAAAATTTATCAACTCTACCAGGTTTGTCAGTTCAATAACAAAGACGTCAGCTGGACTCCCAACCAAAAAAGCATTTCGAAAAACAGGAAACTACTTTAAGAAGCTTTCAAGTTTATCAGCTGCATAGAATAACACATTGAATTATGTGTAAATTCTTGTTCAATAGAAATTTTTTAAAGATAATAACACCTACCTGAGCTGTAAAAAAATATAAACCTTGAAATTGTGACTAAGTAGCGACCTGACCAAATTTGAGAGTTCAAACAAAAAACTGAAGTGAAGAGTTTCCTCTTTGCACCCAGGAAATATCACAGTCTTAAATAATTGATATAACATTTCTCTGAGAACTTTGTCATCATCACTGATACATTCACGCAACTTTTCTATAGCGGCATATCTGTGCAACCTTAACTCTCCTGGATGCTTTTGAAATAAATC
Source organism: Pistacia integerrima (assembly GCA_026225825.1). Classification (NCBI taxonomy): domain Eukaryota; kingdom Viridiplantae; phylum Streptophyta; class Magnoliopsida; order Sapindales; family Anacardiaceae; genus Pistacia; species Pistacia integerrima. The sequence continues at coordinate 15,059,272 of CM047737.1, read as the reverse complement.
CTTAATGCCCATCAATGCATCTTCAAGAAGAAATAATTTATGTCAGCACCAACATTGCCACTTTTATACAGAGGAATACAGTTTGTATGGATACTAAAAGTCTAAACTACAGAACCAAAAAAAGAAATATAACTAGCATAGGCACACTTCGAAAGAATTATCTCAACTTAAACACTTCTTTTCAAACTAATAACAAAGAAAGCATTCTACAAGAATAGTATATTTATGGATCACAAATCCCAGTTGAATAGATAAACCAATGTCAATTCATTTCCAAGTATCAATCTTAGACCAGGTAAAGATGATTAGCTTTTGATTCTTATGAGAATAAATATTCGCCTCAGACACAACTAATCCAATATTGTTTTTCCTTCTATCCACAATCCTCAGCACTCATAAAAAACCAAAAATAAAACAAAAAACAAAACCAAGCATCTTTTCGTCCAAAGTAAAACCCAAAATTTTCCCTTTGACTATAATGATGGAATAACTGTAATGTTTATTAACATAAAAACAAACGCAGAAGACATGTTCATCCAAGGAAGAAAACAACATTCTTACAGGTGATGGTTTGTGGCGGCGGAGGTGGCGAAGTGACGACTTCATTGTTTATTGCTGCTACCGGGAACTGAAGAAACAAGTGATGGAAGAGATTTGTGCGATCTAGTGGAAGAGACTTGGGCGATTTAGTGGAGGAGATTTAGGGTTTACGAGATCTGATTAATTTAGTGGAGGAGACTTGGGTTTTGGCGGAAGTTTTTTTCTTGACTTGGTCGAAATTTGGGGGAAAATGGATTTTGACAGTGAACTTTGGTGTTTTGGGCGTAAAGAAATTGCCTTAGCAAAATTTTAGGGTGGGAAGCCTTGGCCAAATTAGAGTTTTGGTTTTTTTTTTTTATTTTTTTTTTTTTTTGACTTAATCATTGATACTTAAACAGTGTCAAGGATTAAGCATATAACAGTCAATGAATGAAATTGAACAACTTATTTTTTACAAAATACTTAACAGTTAATAACAGTCAAGGATTTGCTAGAATTTTTTACAGTTGAAAAACAATCAAGAAGTTGTCAAGGAAAAGACTTGACTATTTTTAAAAACAGTCAAGAAATTATGTCAAATTTTCTGTCAAGAAATGCCTTTTTCCTTGTAGTGAACCCTAGAGAGAATTTCTCTCTCAAATCTGCCACTCCTCTTATGCTTTTGGCTTGATCTAGTAATCAATCCAAGAGTGATCCCGACCTACTTTTGTGTGGATACTGTCAAGCTCGATCTTACTTTGGGTCGATAGAGATATCTCGAAGACATCCGAAGGAGCTGCCAATGAAGGTATAATGCCTAACCTTGTATGGTTTAATTATATTGTGCTTATAGTTATTGGATCGTGATCTTGGGTAACAAGACTCTCTCGTAGCAATTTTTTTTTTTTTTTTTTTGTAATTTTGTGCTTGTTACAGTAGAAATCCCTACAATAGGGTAGATGAAGTCATAATGAAAGTGAATCTACAAATGCAAAATTTAAATAGAGTTAATACTATATTAATTAATAAGGCATTTTATTAATCAATTGCTCCCACTATTTTACTCAAGCCCAATAGCCCTCACAATTAAACTCGGGAAGGCCCCGTTGGTCTTCCTAATGGGCCGAAATCCCATCATTTCTATTTCAACCTTCACAGGGGCGAACAAATTAAAATAAGATGATTAGGTAGGTCAACAAAGTTTAATCTACACCATCTAATAGCACCAACTTTTAAACTCAAATGTAAATCAAGCCAACAAATCGATTACACAGTCCAACGACATCAACCATTATCCTCAAGTGTAACTTTCGGATCAGTGAGTTGGACACTACATGCCCTCTTGTGCATCTTTAAGTACACTACTCTACTATGCCTCTAGTGTATTTATCAACCTTCACGGAGGCGAACAAGCAAAATACACCTAGTTAAGTCGAACCCATCACTATTAAGGAAAAGTTCCAATGAATAATTAACCTTCCATTGGTAGAAGTGTCCCTTCGCGGAGGCCCGAACAAGGCCACGAAGAATAGTGGTTTGATTAATCCCATAGTGATGGAAGGCGTATTTTTATTTGTGACTTAATATCTTAATCGAGGGTTCTTGATTTTATTGTCTCACCAATTTTATTATTTTTTTAGCATGTTATAGTCCGGCATGTTAAAGCATTCAACCTTAGCATGCTTTCTAAGATAAAAATAAATGTGTCAGTACATGGCCAATCTAAAACTAAATTCCCCAAGCTTTGAGGAATTGGTAGGTCAACCTAGGTTCATGCAATTTATTACAAAACTTCATTAAAGTCTATGGAACTCGCTTCACGCCTTCGCTCCATCTTCTTTACAGTAATGATATAACCCTATTCTAAATTACATTGAATAAAAAGAAACCTCGAGTTATATTTGAGAGGATTTAGATGAGAAGAGAATACATTGAGAGTAAAGAGATAGGCAAGACACGTAGGCCCTATTTAATAATTATAAAAATTACAAGCATTCATCCCATAATAAATAATAAACCTAAGGTCGGTGGCCAAGTACCAAACACCATGTATATTTAGACATCAATCAAACATGGAATATCAATTAAAACTCAAATTTAAATTTAACATGTAAATTAGTACACCCCTTTTAATTTAGTAGAATTTCACTTTGGTCCCTAAACTTGCAAAATTTGTAGTTTAGTCCTTATCCAATTTGTAAACAAACTAAACAATTCAAATCAGTAGACCTTGCTCCATTTTATGGCTCGGCAAAAAGTTCAAAACACCACCTTGTAATTCCCAAAACGTCTTTCTCAATAAAACTACCTTTAATATTATGACCCATAGGCTTTATATTATATTGGCAGTGACTAGATTTATAATTAAGCATCAACTAATTAGTGTTCCGTACACCAGTCAAGATTGACCTCTAACAAGGCATCATGATTATCCAACAAATAAATATTCAACGAAGTAGCTACCTTTCAACAATATGGTTACTGTGCAATTCAAATCCTTTCATCATTATTTATCTCATCAAGGTTTGAAGTACAGAAGTAGCGTTAACTTCAATGAATGTACCTTGATATGTTTATATTCGGTTGTCGAATCAATGACCATATAAATTAGATTTGAGTGCTAACTCGATTTCACCGTGGCCATAGATTTTGCGATTGTGGTTCCTTACCAAATATCTCAGCGAGATAATTTATCCTGTAACCAAGAATGATGAATCCTTTGTTGATTCACCATAGCCATAGTGTACTTCTCGATGTAACCAATGACTACCGTACTAATAACCCTGAATAGGATTACGTTAGGCTAGTTTCAAATTACATCAATAATTACACACGGTGCTTTAGTGATCTCAAGTCGAGGGACCACATGCACCACTATCCGTTGGAGGATATATTCCATAGACACTAGTGTTACCATCTTGTGTGGAATCCTCTAATGGGTAGGTTCAATAAACTTGCCATTAACAAGCATCCATGCGTCGCACCAGGTTGTCACTTAATAACCTTGGCATGTGAGAACTGTCACTACCTTTTGGTAGGGTTGCTTAACGCTATGATAGCCTTATCGTATAATCTGTGTCCTTGGTCAGATTAATACTAGGGCTGCAGATAGTTCTACAATGGCCACCATATGTGATCACAGGGTTCTCCCAATTAAGATTTAAAGCACTTAATTCCCTTGTCATGGTTCAACCCTTCTAAGGACATATATCAATATATATACAAGTATATAAATGAATGTCATGATATAGAAGTAATGCCTTCATTGATATTCAATAATATTATTACAAATGTTCAAAAAGTATTGGCTCTAGTGCACCTATCCTAACAGTTGGCATGCTAAGGGTGAATGTTATGGATATAACATATTAATAAAGATAATAAAATGATGAGACCAAAAGCAAAAGAAAGATACTCACTAAAAGGATATTAAGTCTATGATAAATGCCTTCCAACACCACGGGCCCAGTCAAACCATAGATTGTCATAACCTTTTCGATCAACGAAGGGTATGCGTTATTCGTGGGAGGCTAAGTCGCATGTGAGTTTTTCCTTAATGGTGTTGGGGAAGACTTAACTAGTAGTTTGGCTTGTTCGATTAGCGAAGGTTGAAAACGTACAAGAGGCACATGTAGACAAGTGTAGTTTTATAATGCATGGGATGTGTTAGAGTAGGTGCCCTAGAGCCAATCAATTATTGTAGAATTGACTCTTTGTAATAATGTTCATTGATCAATATCGTGTAAATCATCATTGTATATATTGATATATGTCCTTAGAATGGTAGAATCATGACGAAGGTATCAAGTGTTTCAAATCTTGATAGTGAGAACCCTATGAGCACATATGGTGGCCATTCTAGAAACGTCCGTAGCCCCAGAATTATTCTGAAGTAAGGGCACCGATAATACGATAAGGCTATCATAGTGTTGAATGACCCTGTCGAAAGGCAGTGACTGATCTCACTTGTCAAGATTGTTTGGTGACAACCTGGTGCAACACATGGGTGCTTGCTGTAGGCAGGTTCACTGGACTGACCCATCAGAGGATTCCATATGGATGGTAACCCCAATGTCTATGGAACAAATCCTCTAACGAATGGTGGTGCATGTGATCCTTAGACTTGAGATCGCTGGAGCGCCTTGTGCACCAATTGGTGTAGTTTGACACTGGCCTAACGCAGTTCTATTCAGAGCTTTCAATACGGTGGTGATTGGCTGCATCAAGGAGTGTATCAAGACTATGGTGGATAGACAGAGGATTCATCACTCCCGGGTACGGGAGAAGTTATCTCACGGCGCAATTCAGTAAATGGCAATGACACTAAAACTGTGGCCACAGTGGGATTCAGTTGTTGCTCTATCCAGTTTATAATACAAGTCATTGGTCCAGTAAGTGAAGACACAATATTGAGAGTAACCGAAGGTTGACACTATTTCTATGCCTCGGTCTCGTCGAGATAATGGATGATGAAAGGATTGAATTGTATGGTAACCATATCGTTGACAGGTAGCTACTTTGCTGAATCTGAATCTATCGGGTGGCCATGATGCCTTGTGTAACGCCCCGCTTGAGGTACGTTGTTACTGTTTCCTCTTTCGCTTTTATTTTGAGTTGGTTTTGGTATTATTGTTTGATTTAGTGTTGTGTTGAATGTTTGCCCTGAAATTGGTTGAAAACGAGAAGAAATTGGTCTGCAGCGCCAGGGCGGAAGAAGAATCTTCGTCGCGGCGAAGAGAGGTTGAAGCCACGGGGGAAGCTGCTGGACAGTTTCGCCACGGCGACAGGCCGAATAAAATGTTGGTTAAGTTTTAGATATTTTCTTCCCTAAGGGCAATTTGACCTTTCTACCCCTAATTAGCAGGAAAAGTGGGGAGTTAATTGTAAGGAATTTTCATGGAGAATATGTTGATATAGGGGTGAGTTTGTAATGAATCAAAGGATATGGATGGAATTCCCAAAGAAGAATAAGGGCAAAATGGGAATGAGTGTGTTTATATTTCTTTAAAAGGAATTAGAATCAAAGAAACCCCTCATTTTCTTCTTCTCAAACGCAACTTCCCATCCTCACTCCTCTCAACTTCTCTCTTCTTTTGATCAAGGTTTTCCAAGGGGTTTTGAAGTGTTTTGGGGTGGAAAAGTAACCTAAGGCTTCCTAAGGTAAGGATTTCTACTTAAGTTGTGTGATTTGGGAGTTTTAACCCATATTGAAGTTTGAGGGTTTTTCTTCTTTTGGTTAAGATTAGAGGAAAAGTCAAGCTAAACAAGTGAAAGGAAGAATTTGTGAAGTCTCTCCATAACAAGTAAGTAAAACCCAACCCAAGTTGAGATTTATGAAATTTCTTGATTAGCGTTTTGATAGACTTGATGTATGTATGTGATGTACATGTAATATGGCATGTATGAAGGATTAAATAGAGATTTCTATGCTTTGTGATTGTTATACCTTGCAAATTTGAGAAATGAGATGTTGGGTTGGCAAGGTAGTTTGAGATGGAATTTAAGGGGTGTCATGGATCCCTTTTTGGAAGTGCCTTGTTTGACAGGTTTTATGGCTTTGTGAAGGGGTTTTTCCCCATTTTGGATGGTTAGAGAAAGATTTAGAATCATTGCTATAATGGAGTTTTATAGTGCACATGAGATGTTTGATGAAATGCCTAATAGAGGTTTGAGTGTGAGTATTGAACCTTAATTCTTGCAACATTGCATGTTGGCATTTCATAAGTGCATTGGTAGTGATGAACCATCCATAGGCACTAATTGTGCATGGAAAAGTGACCTAAGAAAGTGTAAGGAAATGGTTTATGCATTTACCCTATGAGTAGAGAGCTTAGTGGGTAAAATTACTCTAAGGGTAGAGAGCATTGAAAAATGCTACAATAGAATGAATTAGAAGAGTAGTATAATTGGGATGATGCTTTGTGGTCATCACCCGACCGTTATGGGAATCGGATTGATGCTTTGTGATCATCATCCGAATAGCCCTTAGAGAGATGGGTCGATGCTTTGTGATCGTCACCCGATGAGTAGTAGAAATGGGTAGATGCTTTGTGACCGCTACCCGGTTAGTTGTTAGATAAGTGGGGTGATGCTTTGTGATCATCATCCAACATTTAGTAGAAGTGGGTTGATGCTTTGTGACCATCACCCAATAGTGACTAGAGACGGGTAAATGCTTGGTGATCGTTACCCAAAATTCATGAGGAACGGGTAGGTGCTAGGTGATCTCCACCCGATAGTTAGAAAGAACCGAGTTGGTGCTTTGTGATCCTCACTCGGTAGTCACTAAGAACGGGATGGTCTTGTGTGAATTCCACCCGATAGCTATAGAGAGTGAGATGGTCTTTGTGTGAAGCATTATCCAGCGTACCTCCACAGGTAAGATGAGGCCATGATGTTATTAGAAACAGAAACAGAATCAGAAATAGCATAAGGAAAGAATTAAGAGTTATTCATACGGGGGACGAGAGAGAGTTTTACTTGCGAGGCATTATTTTGTGCTCACCCCGTTATTTTCCTTTGTGGATGCAGGTTCTAGGTGATGTAGTCGGAGGGGCGTCGGCAAGCGAAGAGAGATAGCTACTCTGTTTCCCCTGTTTTGCCTTTAAAAAATGCATTTTTGTAAACAGTACTCTTTGTGTATAAAAGACATATGACTTATAATGAAAAGAAAAACTTTGGGCCCAATTTTCTATTGTTATTATGCATGCATTGTATGATTTTTCAGTAGATGTTACACCTTGCTAGGGGCCAATCTTGGTCTGTGTATTAGTGAGACGATTAATTGGTGTTAATCGTGATACTATACACTATCGGTATGATGAGGAGCCTATGGGTCACACACATAAAAGATAATTTAAGACTCGGGAAGTAAGAAGGGCGTTTTTGTCTTTTTAGGCAAAAGGGTATTTTAGTAATTTCATAGTGCAATTAAATTTGCTGAGGTCGTAGCCTTTATTTAATTTGTTAGAAAAATTAAATAAGTAAGATTACGTTTAAATATGTAAGATTACGTTTAAATATGTGTTCGCATATATCTAAATAAGTTATCATTATTGTTAAATGTTAATAAATTAAATATATATATTAATTGATTTGAATTGAGATAATGATAAACTAAAATTAAAATATCTAATTTGGAGTGTTTGGAAACAATAGGTGTTTGGGTTGGAGCCCAAGCCTATTTCATAAGGGAATAGGGCAATTAAACTTATACTATATAAGTAAAAGTTTAATTGAGAGAGAAAGTGAAGTTTTTCATTTCATTCTTTTCATTGAAAAGAGAAAAACCATAGCCCCAAAAACATTCCCATGCCAGACTTGGTTTTTGATTCAAAATCAAATACTTTTCATTTCTTCTTTGTTCTTAAGGCTAAAGAGGATCTAGCAAATCCCTCTTTAGTTCCTTGCGATTATCTTCGTGTGGACTACATCGGTTCGATCCTACACTTGGGTCGGTAGCAAAATACGTTCAAAGACAAAGTTGGAGGAGCCTCCAAACATGCGTATGATTTCTTAGACTCTAAACTGATTTTCTGCAGATTCTCATTTTGATATAAACTGTAAATTTGTGCCTTGATCTTGGTTCTACGGAACGATCCGTGCTGTTGTTAATTTTTGTTTTTCATTGCCTCAATGGATCATTTCCTGACAGTGGTATCAGAGCCTAGGGTACCAGATTTTACAGTTTTATGTGGATGGTTGATTACATGTATTTGATTGATAATATGTTGGCTTAAAGAATCTGCGTAAAATCTGCCTTAAAAGCATGTTTTAAGAAATCAATTAATCGATTAATTTGAATTTGTTGATGATCTGCAGGTTTGGTATATTGGGTTATGGATTTTTGTTGAAATAAGTGTTTATGATTGATTGCAAAATCTGTTTGGTGTGTTTTTGGTGACTGGATGAACTGATCCGGAGCTACAGATCAGTGTACGCTCACCGCGGTGATATAACCCATTACCGCGAAGTGCGTGTTTGGCTTTCACACTGATTGCAAATCAGCGCTCGCCGCGGCAATGGTTTCGTCCTTAGGACAAACGCTGTACGAAATCAGCGCTCGCCGTAGCGATATAGCCCATCGCAACAGCGATCGCACGTTGAGCGTGAACGTCAAGTTAATCACCGTATGCTACACCGATATAACTCATCGCCGCAGCGAGCGCACTTCCGAGTGCGTAGGGGCCATATTGTAAAGTTTTAAAACTTTTAGACCAAATTGTAGATCTGTAAATTGTTAGGGGGTAATTAATAATTAATACACCAATTTCAAAAATTGATTGTTTTTTGAAATGTATGCTATGTACTTGTCTGTATATTGCATGGTGCCCGACACATGAGCCTTAGACCTATGGTGAATGTTTTAAAATTTTTGGGTATGTATGGTTGTAAATTTTTTAAATAGGGCCTGCGTGTCCTGCCTTTCTCCTCTTATCAATGTACATTCTCTTCTCATCTCATTCCCCTCGAATGTGAATCGAGGTTTCTAAATTTATTGATGTAAAGAATTTTGTATAATTATTCTTATTGTAAATTTTAGAATGATGTTTTTGTAATGTACTTAAAAACGGAGCAAAGGATGAGGCAACCATACTTGAAGACTCAAGATATTTATTACAGGACCCCTAGATGACCCACCGATTCCTCTAGGCTCGAGGAAATCGGTTTTAGTTAGGCCATGTACTGGCACGTTTTAATATTTTGTTTAGAATGCATGATAAGGTTGAATGTTCAATAACATGCCAAACAATGTCATTCTAACAAAGATAATAAGCTGGTGAGATATTAAATAACAAACCCTCAATTAAAGTATATTAAGTCACGTAAGCCTTCCATCACCATGGTTTTAATCAAACCACTGTTTTTCGAAACCTTGTTCGCCAAAGCGATGGGTACACTTCTACCAGTGGGAGGTTAAAATGCATTGGAGTTTTTTTTTAATGGTGATGGGTCGACTTAAAATGACGGTTTTGCTTGTTCGCCAAAGCGAAGGTTGATAAACGCGTCATGGGCATAGTAGAGCAGTACACATATTGTGTGTACATGGTGACATGTAGTGTCCACTCTACTGATACTGCGAATCACACTTAAGGACGATGGCATGTAGTGTCCATTGGATTGTGTGATCGGCTTGTTGGTTTTTTCACATTTGAGGTTGATAGTATGAGCTATCGACTAATGTGGATTAAGTTTGTTGGCCTACCTAATCAACTCATTTTGGCTTGTTCGCCAAAGCGAAGGTTTGAAATGGGCAGGATGGGATCTCGGTCCACTAGGAAAGCCAACGGGCTTTTCCAAGTTAATAGTGAGGGCTATTGACTTGAGTAAAATAGTGGGAGCATCGTTTAATAAAAGACCATATTAAATAATAATGAACATGGTAATAACAGTTACTTATTCTGCACTTGTAGATTCACTTAAAATTGAGCAAAATGATCCCAACATCACTACGGCAAATCATCGAAGTGGGAGAGAAACGGAATGGTGAAAATTTCATTGACTGGTATAGAAGTATAAACAATATACTTCAGTCAAGCGATATATTATACACCATTGAGCAAGCTCTATCACTAGAGCTTGCTGATAGTTCTATCCATGAGACTGCGTATGTATATGTGAAGCATACACATGATGCAAAAGCAGAAATGACTAGATACATTGTGCTTGCATCAATGGTACCATTACTACGACAGCAGTGCCAGAAAATGGATTTAGCTTCTATTCTTCATTTTCTTCATAGAAATGAGAAGCATATGGTGTCTCGGTCGTTATTCAGATGTAGGATGGAAGAGGGTACCAAAATTGGCGATCATATACTCAAGTTGATCGAGCATATGAACAAGCTTGAGATTTTGGGATATAGACTTAATGAAGGTTTAACGATAAACCTAATATTACAGTCTTTGCCTGATTCTTATTCTCAATTTGTCTATGACTTCATTGAGCAAGTAAGAAGAACACCCTTTCCGAGCTTTTGGATTTGTTGAAGGCTATTGAGTCAGGCATGAAAATGTCAGAAACATTGACGTTGGTTAAAGCCAGCTTAAGTGAAAAAGAAAGGGCTCAGAAGTCATTGGAAAGAACTATTGCAGAAAGGAAAGGCGTTTGTCCTCATTATGGGAATCCCACCACTGGAGAAAACATTGCAAGGCCTTCCTAGCAAGAGGGAAGAAGAATGTTACTTCTTCGTCAGGTAAGTTTTTGAGATCAACTTATCCTGTTAACATCTTAGGTTATTAACACAAGATGTGGTTCTCACATTTGATTGATGTGTAGGGACTACGACAGAGTAGATTGCTAGCTGAGGGAGAGATGGACCTATCAGTTGGAAATGAAGCACGTGTTGCTGCATTTTTTGTAGGATCTTATTGTTTGATTTAGCCGATGGGCTTGTTTCTTAGAACTCGTAGATTATTATGATTTTTCTTCAATTTCTAGAAATTATATTTTTGTGTCCACTTAGGACAAATGAGAGTATTAGTTTACTAATGGATTATTGTCCTTGAGTGTAAATAATATTCTTTATGAAACTGTTTCATAATAATATGTTCTTTAAGAAAGACAATACGGATAATCTCAAAATGACAATTATGCCAACTTTGGCAAGTTGAGCTAAACATACCTGAAGGAATGTGGGATAGTATCACAACTCACTCCTCCTTAAACACCCCAACATAATGGAGTGTTACAAAGGAGAAACATAACCTTACTTGACATGGTTAGGTCCATGATGAGTTTTAGTGATTTACCTGCATCGTTTTGGGGTTATGCCCTAAAGACCACGACTCACGTTTTGAACTGTGTGCCGTCAAAGTCTGCAGATAAGACTCCATATGAGCTATGGAGTGGGCAAAAGCCCAGGTTGTCTTATCTAAGGATTTGGGGTTGCAAAGCATATGTTAAGAAATTGACTACGAACAAGTTGGGCCCAAAATCTTGTAAATGTATATTTGTGGGGTATCCAAAGGAAACCAAAGGATACTACTTCTACCACCCAAAAGAGCGTAAAATTTTTGTTGCTCGATCTGGTGTCTTCCTAGAAAATGACTATTTTCTAAGAAGTACTAGCGGGAGAAAAGTAGAACTTGATAAAGTTCTAGAACCATAAGATATACTAGACGAAGGACGGGATGATATGCCATTGAAGGTGGTTGAACATCAAAAGGAGGTTACTCCATAACTTGTGGATCAAAGGGAACCACCTCAGGTAGCACAGGAGCTACGTAGATCTGGGAGAGTACACCATGAGCTTGAGAGATACAGTTATCTCATGACTGAACATGGTGACGTACTAGTCTACCAAGACGATGAACCCAAAACCTATGAAGACGCTATATTGGTTCCAGATTTCGTTAAATGGCTTGAAGCCATGAAATCTGAGATGGACTCCATGTACCAGAACCAAGTGTGGTCTCTGGTGGAACCACCTGAAGGAGTAAAACCCATAGGGTGTAATTGGGTCTTCAAGAAGAAGACTGACATGGATAACAAGGTGTATACTTATAAAGCACGACTGGTTGCCAAAGGTTTCAAACAAATTCATGGCGTTGACTATGAAGAAACCTTTTCGCCGGTTGCCATGATTAAATCCATCCAGATTATGCTTGTGATTGTTGCATATCATGACTATGAGATTTGGAAAATGGATGTCAAAACAGCTTTCCTGAACAGAAACCTTGAGGAGGATGTGTATATGACACAACCTGATGGTTTTGTTCTTGATGGGCAAGCTAATAGGGTATGCAAGTTGCAGAGATCCATTTATGGACTCAAGCAAGCTTCAAGGAGCTGGAACATTCGTTTTGATAAAGCCGTGAAAGGATTCGATTTTATCAAGAATGAAGACAAGCCCTGTGTTTATAAGAAAGTGAGTGGGAGCGCAGTGGCATTCCTAGAGTTGTGTGTCGATGACATACTTATGATTGGGAGTGATATACCGAACTTGCAATCGGTAAAGACTTGGTTATCCAAGTGCTTCTCCATGAAGGACTTAGGGGAAGCAGCCTATATCCTTGGAATAAAGATCTATCGTGATAAGATCGCGTAGGTTGCTTGACCTAAGTCAGAGTGCATATATTGACAAAGTACTGAAAAGATTCAGTATGGAAGAATCCAAGAAGGGATATCTTCTGATGTCACATGGTGTTTATCTCTCTAAGGAATTGTGTCCTAGAACACAAGATGAGAGAGATAGGATGAAGAGGATCCCATTCCATATGCATCAGTAATTGGATCCATCATGTATGCCATGCTATGTACTCGGATTAATGTCTCATGTGCTTTGAGCATTTGTAGCAGATATCAATAGGATCCAGGTGAGCGTCACTGGATGGCTGTCAAGAATATTCTTAAGTACCTGAAAAGGACTAAGGATATGTTCTTGGTTTATGGAGGGGAAGATGAGGTCACTGTAAGAGGATACAGTGATGCTATTTCCAAACATGAAAATGATGATTATAGTTTTCAATTTGGGATTAAACATTTTTGTCTCAATGTAACTGCAGTGAGCTGGAAGAGCTCAAATCATTGTAGTGCAGTGAATTCTACAATTGATGCTAAGTGTATTGCATTATTTAATGTAGCCATGTAGGCGGTTTGGTTCAAGAAGTTCATTACTGAACTTGATGTGGTTCCAAGCATTGTTGATCCAGTATAGTTGTACTGCGATAACAATGGAGCCATTGTTATGGCTGAGGAATCACGGTCTCACCAGTAATCCAAACAAATACTTAGTTGATTCAATCTGATCTAAGTGATCGATCAGAAAGGGAATGTGCAGATTTGTAGAATACCTACTAACCTACTATTGAAGTTTCTGTTGTAGCAAAAGCATGATGGGCACTTGGGTCATTCAATGTTGAGTGCATGAATGATTGGCTATAGTGCAGGCACATGGGTTATTCAATGTTAAGTGCATGAATGAATGGCTATAGTGCAAGTGAGAGATTGTTAGAATAGGTGCCCTTGAGCCAATCAATTATTGTAGAATTGACTCTTTGTAATAATGTTCATTGATCAATAAAAGTCATTTTCTACTATATCGCGTAAATCATCATTGTATGTATTGATATATGTCCTTAGAATGGTAGAACCGTGATGAGGGTATCAAGTGTTTCAAATCTTGATTGTGAGAACCCTATGAGCACATATAGTGGCCATTCTAGAAACGTTCGTAGCCCTAGTATTATTCTGAAGTAAGGGCACAGATAATACGGTAAGACTATCATAGTGTTGAATGACCCTGTCAAAAGGCAGTGACTAATCTCACTTGTCAAAGTTATTTGGTGACAACCTGGTGCAACACATGGGTGCTTGTTGTAGGCAAGTTCATTGGACTGACCCACCAGAGGATTCCATATAGATGGTAACCCCAGTGTCTATGGAACAAATTCTCTAACGAATGGTGGTGCATGTGATGCTTAGACTTGAGATCATCGGAGCACCTTGTGCACCGATTGGTGTAGTTTGACCCTAGCCTAACGCAGTTCTATTTAGAGCTGTCAATACAATGGTGATTAGCTACATCAAGGAGTGTATCAAGACTATGGTGGATAGACAGAGGATTCATCACTCCCGGGTATGGGAGAAGTTATCTCACGACACAATTCAGTAAATGGCAATGACACTAAAACTGTGGCCACAGTGGGATTGAGTTGTTGCTCTATCCATTTTATAATACAGGTCATTGGTCCGGTAACTAAATACACAATATCGAGAGTAACCAAAGGTTGACACTATTTCTATGCCTCGGTCTCGTCGAGATAATGGATGATGAAAGGATTAAATTGTACGGTAACCATATCATTGACAGGTAACTACTTTGCTGAATCCGAATCTATCAGATAGCCATGATGCCTTGCTAGGGGCCAATCTTGGTTTGTGTATTAGTGAGATGATTAATTGGTGTTAATCGCGATACTATACACTACCGATATGATGCGGGGCCTATGGGTCACACACATAGAAGATAATTTAAGACTCGGGAAGTAAGAAGGGCATTTTCGTCTTTTTAGGCGAAATGGTATTTTGGTAATTTCACAGTGCAATTAAATTTGCTGAGGTCGTAGCCTTTATTTAATTTGTTAGAAAAATTAAATAAGTGAGATTACGTTTAAATATCTGTTCGCATATATTTAAATAAGTTATCATTATTGTTAAATGTTAATATATTGATTGATTTTAATTAAGATAATGATAAAGTAAAATTAAAATATCTAATTGGGAGTGTTTGGAAATAAGGGGTGTTTGGGTTGGAGCCCAAGCCTATTCCATAAGGGAATAGGGCAATTAAACTTATACTATATAAGTAAAAGTTTAATTGAGAGAGAAAGTGAATTTTTTCATTTCATTCTTTTCATTGAAAAGAGAAAAACCACAGCCCCAAAAACATTCCCATGCCAGACTTGGTTTTTGATTGAAAATCAAATACTCTTCATTTCTTCTTTGTTCTTAAGGCTAAAGAGGATCTAGCAAACCCTTTTTAGTTCCTTGTGACTATCTTCATGTGGACTACATCAGTTCGATCCTACACTTGGGTCAGTAGCAAAATATGTTCAAAGATAAATTTGGAAGAGCCTCCAAACGTGCGTATGATTTCTTAAACTCTAAACTGATTTTTTGCAGATTCTTATTTTGATATAAACTTTAAATTTGTGCCCTGATCTTGGTTCTATGGGACGATCCGTGTTGTTATTAATTTTTGTTTTCTGCTGCCTCAATGGATCGTTTCTTGACAGGATGATATGTAGTATCTACTCTATAGATGCAAGAGTTGCACTTGAGGTCAATGGTCGACGCCATTGAATTGTGTAATTGGTTTGTCTACCTAATTTATATTTGAGGATTAATGGTTAGTGCCATTAGCTAGTATAAATTGAGTTTGTGGCCTACCGAAATTGTGTTGTTGTGTGATTTGCACATGGTAGCCGCCTGCTACCTGTTTTACGTTGTTTGCATATGAAACAAATATTAAATAATAGATATCAGATTTCATACCAGCGTTTGGAGGCTCCTTCAATCGATACTAATTACTCCAAGTTAGGAATGAACTCTTAGATTTGTCATGGAATGTGTACATACATAAGCTTGAAACTTTGGGATTTGTCATGGATGCAAAATTATCAGTGGACCTCATTCTATAGTCCCTGCCTGACACCTTCTCACAGTTCATATTGAACTTCAATATGAATGGTATGGAGAAAACCCTCTCCAATCTCCTGAATATGCTGAAGACAGCAGAACAAGACATGAAGAAGTCAAAGCCAGTGATGCTAGTTGATATTGCCCATGGAAGAGACAAGGGAAAGTCTAAGTCCAAGCCCAAGTCTAAGTACAAGTCTCAAGATGTCTTGAAGCCTACTAGTGGTGTGAGCAAAGATGGAAAGACAGTTTACTTTTACCGTGGCAAGCGTGGCTACTGGAAGAAACACCGTACGACATTCCTAGCAAGTAAGAAGAAGAATGGTGTTTCTTCTTGTAAAGGTATGTTCATGATTGAGATTAACTTATCTCTTAACACATCTTGGGTTATTGACATTGGATATGCATCTCACATTTGTACTAATGTGCAGGGACTGTAGTAGAGTAGATCGCTTGGCCGAGGGGAGGTAGACCTATGCTTTGGGAACATAGCTAGAGTTGCTGCTTTAACTATAGGTGTTTATTAGTTATCTTTGCTTTCGGGCCTTATCTTAGAACTTATGGATTGTTATTATGTACCTTAAATTTCGAAGAATATTATTTCCGTATTCTTTTTGGGCAATTTTGGATATCGTTTTGATATATCTAACGGATTGTTGTCTTTTAGTTTGAATGGTATTCATTATGGAAATGCTAGATTACATAATGGTTTATATGTTCTAGATATGGATAAAGGGATATTCAATCTTGAAAATAAGAGAGAGCCAAGAGTGGCGATCTGAACCAAACATTTCTCTGGCATTGTAGGCTAGGTCATGTTAATCAAACTCGCATAGCAAAACTCCAGAGGGACGTAGCCTTGGAACCATTTGATTTTCAATCTTATGAGGTATATGAGTCATACCTTTTAGGCAAGATGACCAAGTCGCCTTTCACTAGCAATAGTGAAAGATCTATAGAACTATTAGGCATCCTCCATAGTGATGTATATGGTCTAATGACAGTTCAAGCAAGATGAGGGTATTCTTACTTCATCACATTTACTAATGATTATAGTAGATATGAGTTTGTCTATTTGATGAGACATAAATCTAACTCGTTTAACAAGTTCAAAGAGTTCGGGAATGAAGTACATAACAAGCTTGGTAAGAGTATTAAAGCTTTTTTGTAGGACTGAGGAGGTGAATACTTAAACTTGGAGTTTGGAGAGTACTTTAAGGAATGTGGGATACTATCACAACTCACACCTCCTTATACTCCTCAATATAATGGTGTATCGGAAAGGAGGAATCAAACTTTACTTGACATGATTCGATCAATGATGAGTTTTTTTTATTACATGCAACATTTTGAGGTTATGCCCTAGAGACCACGATTCACATACTAAACTGTGTGCCGTCCAAATCAGTGGATAAGACTCCATATGAACTATGGAATAGGCGAAATCCTAAGTTGTCTTATTTGAGAATTTGGGGTTTGTAGTGCTTATGTCAAGAAATTGACGTCAAATAAGCTTGCCCCAAAATCTGACAAATGTATATTTGTGGGATGTTCTAGGGAAACCATGGGATACTATTTCTACCAGCCAGAAGAGTGAAAGGTTTTTGTAGCTCAAACTGGGGTATTCTTGGAAAAGGAATTTCTCCAACATAGTACAAGAGGTAGAAAGGTCAAACTCAATGAAGTTCAGACTCCACAAGATACGGTTTATGAGGAACAGGCAGATGTGCCACCTGAAATGGAGAAACATCAGGAGGAGGTTACTCCATAGGTCGTGGAAAAAAGTGAACCACCTTATATTACACAGGAGCTACATAGGTCTAGTAGAGTACGTCGTGAGCCCGAGAGGTATGGTTTTCTCGTGACTCAACACGGTGACGTACTAGTGATAATCCTAGGATTATACTGATTTATCTAGGCTTTTCGACCGGATTTTGGATACTTCTTATTTCGTTTGTGCCTGAATTACAACTTAATTTCATATGTTTTATGTTTTAGGCCAAAACGTGCGCTTTGAGCAAATAATGAGCGGAATTGAGTTTCTAGACCCAGAAGCAAGCGAATCTCAGGATTCGGGGAAGTTCTGACGCGGATTTGAAGCACTGTGAAGCTTGTTGCTATTGGAGAGCACCACAGATTGAAGATTCAAGCAAGGAAGCAAGCAGAGGGCAATTTCGTAATTTCATAATTATTTAGAAAAGTTTGCCGCGGTTAAGTTCTTTCTTCGCCACGGCAATAAACTCCCGGGAACTCGTTGCCACGGTGAAGTCTGCAAGTTCCAGTTTTTATTAAAACGCACAGTTTTGTTTTAGGCGAGTTTTAGTTTTTTTTTGGACCGACTATATAAGAAAAACTTAGCCATTTTAGAGAGGAGTTCGACATTTTTGGGAGAAAGAAGAGAAGATTGGAGATTAATCTCTTTGGATTCATCAAATAGGGAAGATTTTTGTTCTTTTTTCTTTATTCCAACATGTTGAATGCATTGTTTACTGTTTTTATTTCTATATGTGTTAATTTTAGTATGAACTAACTCAATTTGGGTTAGGGTTTTGATGCAATTGGGATTTTTATGTTTAATCAATAGATTAATGTTGCTTTTACATTCTATTGCTTGGATTGTGTGATTACTCTTGTTTTTATTTAAATTATTTATTGAACATGATGAGATTGAGAAATGAATCATGTATGAGCTTCTTAATTAGGGTAATCGCCATTGTTTTATTGAGCACTAGAGATAGGTTTGAAGGATCAATGAAATCAATTTAGGATTCCATTAGTTTAATGAACTTGGATCTATTGATATTCAATTTGTTGGGTGCGGAAGCTTAATAGGGAAAAGTAGGAAAACATAGCCTAAGAAGGTATGTTTTACACATAAGGGAGTCCGATTTATAATCCGTGCATGTGATTGTAGAAGTAGCATAATTCGTAGATTAATTCATAAAATCCTAGTGAAGTCAAAACCCTAACCATTTGTTTAATTGATTTTTCTCTTGAATTAGTTTTACTGTCATTAATTAGCCTTTAAAGTAAGTAGTAAATTTTGTTTTCATTTTAGCTTAAATTTCTCCCGCTAATCCAATATCTTTCGGTTTCTCCATCTTGACAACAACTAGGAAAATCAGTGCTTAACAAACAATCCTCGTGGGAACGATACTTTACTTATCACTTTATCACTTTTTGTGACTAGTGTACTTGCTACACATTGCATCTCGTAATTTCAACACATGAAGTTTTTGGCGCCATTGCTGGGGATTGATTTTTGTGTTAACATTGAACTTTTCTTGTGTTAGCTAGATTAGAGTTTAATTTTAGTTTTAATTATTTTCTAGTTTAATTATTTTTTTCTTTGTTAGCTTTTGATCTCACTGTTAGAGTAGATGCCCTAGAGCCAATCAATTATTGTAGAATTGACTCTTTGTAATAATGTTCATTGATCAATAAAAGGCGTTTTATACTATATCGTGTAAATCATCATTGTATGTATTGATATATGTCCTTAGAAGGTAGAACCGTGACAAGGGTATCAAGTGTTTCAAATCTTGATAGTGAGAACCTTATGAGCACATATGGTGGCCATTCTAGAAACGTCCGTAGCCCCAGAATTATTCTGAAGTAAGGGCACATATAATA
This sequence comes from Pistacia integerrima, assembly GCA_026225825.1. Lineage (NCBI taxonomy): Eukaryota > Viridiplantae > Streptophyta > Magnoliopsida > Sapindales > Anacardiaceae > Pistacia > Pistacia integerrima. Next base: position 15,039,979 of record CM047737.1, on the reverse strand, counting down.
TGGTAAGGCTATCATAGTGTTGAATAACCTTGTCGAAAGGCAATGACTGATCTCATTTGTCAAGGTTGTTTGGCGACAACCTGGTGCAACACATGGGTGCTTGCTATAGGCAAGTTCACTGGACTAACCCACCAAAGGATTCCATATGGATGGTAACCCCAATGTCTATGGAACAAATCCTCTCATGAATGGTGGTGCATGTGATCCTTAGACTTGAGATCACTAGAGTACCTTGTGCACCGATTGGTGTAGTTTGACACTAGCCTAACGCAGTTCTATTCAGAGCTGTCAATACGGTGGTGATTAGCTACATCAAGGAGTGTAACAAGACTATGGTGGATAGACAGAGGATTCATCACTCTTGGGTATGGGAGAAGTTATCTCATGGCACAATTCAGTAAATGGCAATGACACTAAAACTATGGCCACAGTGGGATTGAGTTGTTGCTTTATCCAGTTTATAATACAGGCCATTGGTAGCATGCCGAATGCACCAAATTAATTAACCTTACTAACCTAACTACTAAATTGTATATAGGGTGAGCAAGGGTCGATCCCACAGGGAATGATTCGATTAAATCCTATATTCTATGCCAATAACCACAACGAAGACAACAGGAAAATAAAATAAAATCCTAAACAGTAAACAAGACAGCAAAATAATGAAAAGGGTTGTAATCAGTGCAATCTAAAGTGAAACAAATAAATCTCCAATGGTAGAAAATATCAAATTAAAAACAATCAGTTCTTGGTTCAAGATCCACCTAAACATGCATTGGATATGAACTAACTGTAACATTATTCTATCTCGTTATTATGGAATTATTGACCCTAGGAAACAACAAGCTCTATTACCCGAATTTTCCCTTAATTGTCACTATTGAAATAAGCTCTTCAATTAGATCCTAACCCTTGAACAACCTAGAATAAGCTCTCTAAGTTTAATTCAATGGCAGCCTTAAGAATTAGGAAAATAGATCAATCCAAGCAACAATCACGCAAGATCGGATTATTTAACTTAGGTTATGTTATTCAAGGTGACAAATTGAAAACTTGTCTGTAATCATCTATCATCATGTGTTACTCATTGAATAGAAAGAGGACAATTACGTATCACAATTCCTAATTCTAACAGATGAAATTCCTATTAAACAATTTAGCAGGCCATTACTAAATCATCCAAACAAAAATCATAAACAATTAAAAACATAATAACATAAACAATTCCAATAAGAATGAGATTAAGAAAAATGTTACTGAAGTTAAGTTACACCAATGACATGAATTCAGGCTTCAAAATCCCCTTGAACTGAAGAAGAGAGATCAACCGCACATATTGACGTAGAAGGTAAAAAAAACTAAGAAAAAGTCCACTGCCGTCTTCCCCCTCTTTAACCTAACAGCTCCTAAATAAATAATGTCTTTTTTTCCTTAATTCTCTCCCATGAAAAACGGAAATTACTTTCCTAGATCTTTGCTAAACGATAGAGCTCCAAAACTGTCAAAATCTTATTAGATATGGAAAACAAAATTCGTAATCCAGCTTGCACTAGGATTCTTGAAATGTAAAAGAACTCTTCTGGGCTTGGTCACTTCATAAAAGTTGTAGTCCTGGATGTGTAGATAAATTTGGGCTTTTGAATCACCTACTTTCGATATCTCAAGCTCCAGTTAGGCCCATTTGAAGACTCAATACTCAGCCAGGAAATCCTTCCGTGAATAGGATTCCAGGTCCGGTTTTGCAACAACTAACGAGGGCCCAAACAAACTCGGATTCTCACCCATAATACCTTCCTGGAATGCTCGATTCATCTACTTTACTTTTTCTAAAGAACACTTTATGTTAATCTAGTTATGAACTAACTCATTTTGGGTTAGGGTTTTGATGTAACTCGGATTTCTATGGGTTAATCATTTGATTATTGTTATTTTTATATTCTATTGAACAGATTGTGTGGTTATTTTGTTTTTATTGATTTTATTTGATGAATATGATGAGATTGAGAAATGAATCATGTTGAGCTTCTTGGGTAATCACCATTATAGTATTGAATGCTAGAGATAGATTTGAGAATCAATGAAATCAATCTAGGATTCCATTAGCTTAATGAACTTGATCTATTATTCTTCAATATGTTGGGTGCGGAAGTTTAATTGGGAAAAGTAGAAATTCATAGCCTAAGAAGGTATGTTTGACAACTTAGAGAATTCGATTTACAATCCGTGCATGTGAGTGTGAAAATAGCATAATCCGTAAAATTAATCCATAGAGTCCGAATGAAGTCAAAACCCTAACCGTTTGTTAAATTGATATTACTCTTGCTTTAAATTCTTGCTCTCATTAATTAGTTTTTAATACTCAGTAAGTTTTGATTTTAGTTTATTTTCTATCTCCCATTAATCCAAACAATTTCGGTTTCTCCAACTTGAAAAAAACACTTAGGAAAATTAGTGCTTAATAATCAATCCTCGTGGGAACGATACTCACTCATCACTTTATTACTTTGTGCGACTAGTGTACTTGCTATCATTGCATGTTATAGTTACAACGCATCACTAACATCAAAAATTGAACGCGATCACCATCATCAATGAACTTTTGATAAGTATCATTTACTTCCTGAGTGGCATCAGGATCAGGATCAGGCTCAGCCATGTATGGCTTTTCAAGGATATACAATTTCTTTTCCGACTTGAGTATAATTCGAAGATTACGATACCAGTATGAGAAATTGGATCCATCCAACCTGTTTTCTTTCTCGATTATCGGTCGCAGGTTCATTATGCTCATTTTGGTGAATCTACAATTGGCAAAACGATAAAGTCATTATAAAGGTCATTATTATTTGATATGGTCTTTTATTAAATGATGCTCCCACTATTTTACTCAAGTCAATAGCCCTCACTATTAACTCGGGAAAGCCCGTTGACTTTCCTAGTGGACTGAGATCCCATCTAGCCCATTTCAAACCTTCACTTTGGCAAACAAGCCAAAATGAGTTGATTAGGTAGGCCAACAAACTTAATCCACACCAGTTGATAGCTCCTACTATCAACCTCAAATGTGAAGAAGCCAACAAGCCAATCACACAATCCAATGGCTCCAACCATTGTCCTCAAGTGTGATTCTCAGCATCAGTAGAGTGGACACTACATGCCACCACGTGCACATAATATGTGTACTTCTCTACTATGCCTATGACGCGTTTATCAACCTTTGCTTTGGCAAACAAGCAAAACCGTCATTTTAAGTCAATCCATCACCATTAAGGAAAACTCCAATGCATTTTAACCTCCCACTGGTAGAAGTGTACCCTTCGCTTTGGCGAACAAGGTTTTGACGAACAATGGTTTGATTAAAACCATGGTGATGGAAGGCTTATGTGACTTAATATCCTTTAATTGAGGGTTTGTTATTTAATGTCTCACCAGATTATTATCTTTGTTAGAATGACATTGTTTGGCATGTTATTGAACATTCAACCTTAGCATGCATTCTAAACAAAATATTAAAACGTGCCGGTACATGGCCCAATTAAAAACCGATTTCCTTAAGCCTAGAGGAATCGGTAGGTCACTTAGGGGTCCTGTAATAAAATCTTGAGTCTTCAAGTATGGTTGTCCTTTCCTTGATCCGTCTTCAAGTACATTACAAAAATATCATACTAAATTTACAATAAAATTAATCTCAAACTAATTTTACAACAACAAATTTAGAAACCTTGATTTACATTCGAGGGGAGTGAGATGAGAAGAGAATGTACATCGAGAAGAGGAGAAAGGAGGACACGCATGCCTTATTTAATAAATTACAATCATGCATACCCAAAAAATTTTAAAACCTTCACCATAGGTCTAAGGCTCATGTACCGGGCACCATGCAATATACAAACAAGTACATGGAATTCATTCAAAAATAATAAATTTTGAATTGGGTGGGTGAATTATTAATTACCCCCTAACAATCTGCAAATCTATATTTGGTTCAAAAGTTTTGAAACTTTACAATCTGGCCCCTATGCACTTGAAAGTGCGCTCGTTGCAGCGATGAGTTAGATCGCCGCAGCGTTCGGTGATTAACGTTGCGCTTGCCACGGCGAGCGCTGATTGCAAATAGTGCTTGTCCTAAGGACGATTGCCGCGGCAAGCACCGATTTTTGCAACCAGCATGTACGCCAATAACGCACGCCACGGTGATGGTTTATACCGCCGCGATGAGCGCTGATTTTTGCAATCAGCGTGTATGCCAATAACGCAAACCATCGCCGTGGCGAGCGTACACTGATCTATAGCAACAAACAGTTCAACCAACAACCAAAATACCACAAACGGATTTTGCAATCAATCTAAACTACTGATTTCAACAAAAATCCATAAATATTCCAAAGTTGCAGATCATCAGCAGATTCAAATTAGTTAATTAATCGATTTCTTAAAACATGCTTTCATGGCAGATTTTGTGCAGATTCATCAAGGCAACATGTTATCAATCAAATACATGTAATCAACCATTCATAAAACTGTAAAATCTGGCACCCAAGGCTCGATACCACTGTTAGTAAACGATCCGGTAATGCAACGAAAAAAACAAAAAATATTTACGACATGGATCATTACTTAGAACCAAGATCAAGGTACAAAATTACAGTTTATATATATTAAATAAGAATCTGCAAATTTTAGTTTAGAGTTTAAGAAATCATACGCACGCTTGGAAGCTCCTCCAACTTGTCTCTGAGCATATTTCACTACCGACCCAAGTGTAGGATCGAACCGGTGTAGTCCACACAAAAATAACCTCAAGGAACTAAAGAGGGATTTGCTAGATCCTCTTTAGCCTTTAAGAACCAAGAAGAAAAATCAAGTATCTTTGATTCCAAGCAAAAAGCAATCTGGCGTGGAGAGTGTTTTAGGGGCTGGAGTGTTTTCTTTCTTTTCAATCAATGAAATGAATGAGTGTGTTAAATTTTTTTCACAAAGTGTGCACTTATATAGTGCACACTATACCCTATTCCATTATGGAATGGGCTTGGGCTCCAACCCAAACACCCCTTGTTTCTAAACACCCCCTTTAAGATATTTTAATATTAATTTATCATTATCTTAATTGAATTCAATTAATATATATTTACAATATATATATATATATATATATATTAACATTTAATAATAATGATAATTTATTTAAATATATGCAAACACATATTTAAACGTAATCTCACTTATTTAATTTTAATATCAAATTAAATAAAGGCTACGACCTCAACAAATTTAATTGCACTATGAAATTACCAAAATACCCTTTCGCCTAAAAAGATGAAAACGCCCTTCTTCTTAACTGGTTCTTAAATTATCTTCTATGTGTGTGACCCGCAGGCTCCTCATCATACCGGTAGTGTGTAGTATCGCGATTAACACCAATTAATCGTCTCACTACACACAGACCATGATTGGCCCCTAGCAAGGCATCATGGCCACCCAATAGATTCGGATTCAGCGAAGTAGCTACCTGTCAACGATATGGTTATCGTACAATTTGATCCTTTCATCATCCGTTATCTCGACGAGACCGAGGCATAGAAATAGTGTAAACCTTCGGTTACTCTCGATATTGTGTATTCAGTTACTAGACCAATGCCTGATACGAGTGTAATTTATATATTTTTTATTCCTTCCATATTATGTTTTTGTTATGTTTTATGTCTAGTTGAGTTGATTAGAGTTTATTTTGTAAGTTTGGCATATTTGGATAGACTTTATGAAATAATTGAGAAAAGATTAGGAAATTCCAGATTTTTGTTATTCTGACCAGTGCTGCGTTTTAACAATAAACCCAGAAATCAACATATTGAATTACAGAGAAAAGAGTAAAGATCTCCCCTAGTTGAAGATTCCACAAGATTTAAGCTCAAATCTTCTCCCAAATGTAAAAGCTATTCAATACTCAACAAAAACCAAACAAACCTAGACGACCCTCCCTCAAAATGGCAAGGTTTTTCTTATATAGCTCGCCCAAAAGACCTAAAACTTTCCTAAAATAAAACTATGCGTTTTGGAGAAAACTAAAATTAGCAGACTTCGCCGCGGCGAAGAAAGAATTTTGCCACGGTGACGAACTAAAACTAAATCTCTTTCTTAGCTGCTTTCGCCACAACGAAGAATAGACTTCGCCGTGGCGAACCTTCCTGAAAAGTTCTAAAATTACAGTATTGCCCTCGGCTTGCTTTCTCCTTGAATCTTCGATCTTCGATGCTTTCTCATGGAAACAAGCTTCATAGTGCTTCAATCTGCTTCGGAACTTTCCCCAATTCTGAGATCCGCTTACTTCTGAGTCTATAAACTCCAATTCGCTCATTATTTGCTAAAAATGTACGTTTCGGCCTGAAACATAAAATATAGAGAATTAAGTAGCAATTCAGGCATAAACGAACTAAGAAGTATCTAAAATCCGGTCAAAAAGCCTAGATAAAATAGTATAATTCTCGGATTGTCAAATACCCCCAAACTAAAGACATGCTCGTCCCCAAGCATCAGGTACAAAACACAAAGAAAGAAAAACAATCAAAAAACCAAAAACATAAAACAACAAAACTAAAAATGATAAGACAAAAATTGGACTCAAACTCAACACAATAATTGCCTAGAATTTATACAAATCTCAATAATTGTTGAAAAATTATTACTAGAAAATGTTCAACACTCCAAGAAGTTATAAGTTGCATCGACTATCTTTCTCTATTGGTTCCCTGAATAGGTGATCCCCACTTCAGTCCACATTCCGACTTCCCAGATTATTGTATGCAGAAATGCAAAGTTTATCAAATGGTGGCTGACTCCATAAGCCTAAGTATCGAACTACTCTCCACTAATGAGGATTAGACATCACTAAAGATCAAAAGGTCTTTATAGGCTTGTAACGTTAGGCTCGGGTTAGTGGGCTTCAAAGAACAGGAACAGATAAACTAAACAAGAGAACTCGGTTTCCTTTAAGCAAACATCAAGATTTAACTCAACTTCCACTTTCTTCCTTAACCACCACTTAAGAAATCAACCAATTAATAACCCTCAATCATGTGCACTTCTCATTTTTGCTACTGCAATGCAATTCTCAATTTATTATTATTATTATTATTTTTTTAAAAACAACAACAATCACCAATTTGAGGTTAATTACCCCTCTTATTCTTCTTGCCCTTCTCACAACCCCCAAACTAATCTTTTAGTTTATTCACACAACTCTCCAAGCTATTTGTGTTTGCATTAGGTTTAGAGTTCTCTTAAAAGTTGCGGATGTGTTTAGGATGAAATGTTTGGTCATTATTGGTTGCACAAGAAAGATATGACAACAATGATTTCATAAGGCTCAAATGGGTAACTAGGGATAAAATCTACGGTTGGTTGGAAATGCTCAAACGTTTCGAAAAACTGCCTAAATCACTTCCTCAATAATGTCTATTCCTAGAATTTCGCCTCAAGCACTTCTCAACTAGGTTCTGGAGTCCACCAACATTATCAAGACTTTACCTAATCACATAAAATGTTTATAAGCATGCCGAAATAATGAAAATGGTGGCTGAACCACTCAACAAACCTTAAGCTAAATTCAGTCAACCAACATAAACTTGAAGCAATGCTTAACATTTTTCAACAATAAAATCCCAACAATTTTATTCTCATCATAGACTTATAAAATTCATCATTGGCATACATGACAAAACATGAAAACAACTCAACACACACAAAAAAGTGTTCAAATTTTTCCTACCCCCAAACTAAAGATGACATTGTCCCCAATGTCACATTATGCACAATTTAGGAATAGAAAAACAGAAATTACAAAGGTACGAGATAGTTCCCTGATTAATCCGTGAAGTCGGAGTTCCGCGCAACAGCATGCACACCCGTTCCTTGGCTTTCTCATCAACATAATCTGTAAAACAACTGAAATCTTATGGTGTCCACTGTTAGAAAATTTCACTGACTAATATGAAAGTATTACAATCCTTATCTCTTGCTTACAACTACTAAAGAGTTCAACAAAAATTTAAACAATCCAAAAACAAAAAGAAAATTAGTTCAATGTTCAAAATAGAAAACAAGGACAACTAACACAAAGAAAAATAAACTACAAAACAGGTTCTCCGGTTCATTCTTCGGCCTCCTCCTCTCTATCGGTGTCGTCATCTTTTGAGTCGGAGCCCATCCATTCCTCTGAATCCTAGTCTTCCCATTAGAACTCAGAAGTATCAATGTCAAGCTTGGTGTAGCAGCTCTGTTGCAAATTATATATCATTCTGGTCTGTTCTACTAGCCAGCCTTGACGTCGTTCCATTCGTTTCATTTTACCCATCATCTTCTGTAGCATTTCCTTCATTGTGGCTGTGGAACTGGATGACGTGGCAGCTGCTGTGGTTCTTCGTCTTTTTGTGCCGGATTTGGGTCCTTCACTGGGAGGACGCTCAAGATGCTTCTGATAGTAGACGCTGTCAAGAACTGGGGCAGCATGGATAAGTGGCTTATCATCTATCTTCTCGACTCCCGCTCGAGTGCACAGCTCTATAATAAGATGTGGGAAAGGGAAGCTCCCTCGCCCGGGTTTGGCTGCATGCTGGATATTATTCAGGATAATGTTTCCCACATCCATTCTTTTTCCTGTGGCAATGGAATAAAGCAACAATGCTTTCTCATAAGTCACTGTACTATAGTGCGTCTTCGGCATCATCCTCGCACACACAAAGTACTGCCACAACCTAGCCATCGGTGTTAAATTAGTTCCCTTAATGCTTTTCTTTCCTTTCTTCAAAATCTCCCAAGGGGTATCTGGTTTTGCTATGCCCTTAAGTATCACATCATCCTCAAATTATGTCTTCCCAAATTCCTCATACTCATCACAGTCAATTTGAGGCAGGTTATAAAAGTCATTGATGACCTTTGCATCAAATGGCACATCGGTACCCCTCACAAACACATGCCCAGGATCACACTCAGAGAGGTTGGCATAAAACTCTCTCACCATCGGCTCTACGGCTGCATGTGCAGGTTCACTCATAAACAAATTCCAATGTCTCCCTCGATTCCACTCAATCGCATTGCTCGAGGTCAATTCACGCTCAGCAATAAATCCCTTATCTTTCCTTTAGATTGCCCCTTCACATCGTTTCCGAGCCTTGTCATTAACAAATCGGTTGTCCACCTTTTTCCCTTTTCCTTTCCCCTTGGACAGTACCTTGAGCGGCATTTTCCCAAACTACAAATCTACTTGATGATTCAACGCTAAGCACCCTACTATCAACCACAATCACTCCAAACAAAAACACCAAAGTTTCGAGAAATTTCAACGAGACCCCCACACTACGATTCTTCCAAACTTCACAAAACACTCCCAAATTGCAAACCCAAACTCCTCAACACCACATAACACACAATCCACACTTCCTCAATAATAATCAAAGCACAATAATACTAAAAATTCACAACTCAATCAACAATCAAAATTTCATATCTAAAACTCAAAATTGTGCAATTAAAAGCTTGGAGAGCTCGAAATCTTCCCAAAACTCAGAAGTATTCACCACCAATTAAGCCAAATTTGGCCTAGATCGCAAAATCCCCAAATTCTTGAACCCACAAGTTTCTTCAATTTTTCGCAGAGATCTTTGCTAAAATGAGTTGTTTTGGTGTTTGGGGAGGTCAAGGAGTGAGGTAATGTGCTGGGAAATCACTGGAAAAGCTTTGGATTGAAGATTGAAAAAGGTGGCTCTCGGATGTGTTTGAAGCGTTTTGCGAAAAATGAAAAGTCGCGGTCTCTATTTATAAAAAGCAGGTTTCGCCGTGGCGAAGAACAACCTTCGCTGCGGTGAAGTTCTTCAATCAATGAAATTTTAACCCAGTCGATGCTGCGGCAAAGAAACATTCTTCGCCGCAGCAAAAAATTCCAAAGCCTACAGCACCGCAGCGAAGAACTCTCTTCGTCGCGGCAAACTTTCCTTGGTTAAAATTCGCTCAACCCTTTTTGTTGCGGCGAAAAATTCCAGCGAAAATGGTGCCTCGGTGAAGAACAATTTTCGTCGCGGCGAAGTGTGGGACTTTTCAAATTCTGATTTGTGCAATATGTGCTTCACCGCGGCGAAGAAAATACTTCGCCGTGGCGAAAGCTGGAATATGTTCCCTTTTCGCCTTAGTTCGAAAATTCACCTGAAACACCCAAAAACACACAAAATCAAAGTCATTCTAAATCATACGAAAACTAAACAATTTCAAACAACAAACAAATATCAAACAATTGAAAACACTTTGGTTGCCTCCCAAGAAGCGCTTGTTTATGGTTGGAAGCTTGACTTTCTCAATTCCTCAAGTCGGGATGTCATGTTGGATAGGGAATGACTTGCAACTCATCACCCCATCAATGTATGGCTTCAACCTCTGTCCATTGACCTTAAATGTGCCCTTTTCTTCATGTGACACCTCCACTGCTTCGAATGGGTAAACTCTTGTAACTATGAAGGGTCTGGACCATCTAGACTTAAGTTTTCTAGGGAATAGCTTAAGTCTAGAATTATACAACAACATTTTCTGACCCACTTAAAAGTTCTTCTTCCGGATATGCTTGTCATGCCACCTTTTTGTCTTTTCTTTGTAAATCCGAGCATTCTCATACGCTTTGTGACAGAACTCATCGAGTTCATTCAAAGTCATCATTCTTTCCTCCCCAATAGCTCTTAAATCCATGTTGAGTTGCTTGACTGCCCAGTACGCCTTATGCTCGAGTTCTACCGGCAAGTGACATGCCTTCCCATAGACCATCCTAAATGGAGACATACCAATTGGAGTCTTAAATGCAGTGTGGTAGGCCCATAATGCATCATCTAATTTTCTTGACCAATCCTTCCTAGATGCATTCACTGTCTTCTCTAAAATGCCCTTAAGTTCTCTGTTTGACAGTTCCACTTGCCCGCTAGTCTGTGGATGGTATGGTGTCGCAACTCTATGTTTCACTCCATACTTTCCTAAAAGTGCATCCAATTGCCTATTGCAAAAATGCAATCCTCCATCACTGATGATTGCCCGTGGTACTCCGAATCTTGAGAAAATGTTCTTTCTCACAAAATTAACCACTACCCTGGCATCATTGGATGGTAATGCGACTGCTTCTACCCATTTTGATACATATTCCACTGCTACTGAAATGTATATGTTCCTATTAGAATTTGGGAAAGGACCCGTGAAGTCAATTCCCCACACATCAAACAACTTAACTACTAGGATATTGTTCAACGACATCTTATCTCTCTTTGAAATATTTCCACTCCATTGACATTGGTCGCATTCCTGAACCATCCAGAAAGAATCCTTGAAAAGGGTTGGCCAATAAAACCCAGATTGAAGAACCTTGGCTATTGTCCTAGCTCCTCCAAAATGGCCACCCACTTCTCTCTCGTGACAATGCCGTAGAATGCTCTCCATTTCCTGTTCTGGGACACACCCATGTATCATCTGATCTGCACAATGTCCATATAGAAATAGCTCTTCCCAAAAGTAATATTTCAAGTCTAAGAAAAACTTCCTCTTTTGTTGGAAGGTCATGCCAATTGGGAGCACTCTCGATGACAAGTAGTTTGCAAAATCTGCATACCACGGTGCTTCCTCCACTCTCATCAATTTCTAATCAGGGAAAGTTTCTCTGATTTGGGTTTCTTCTTCATTTCCCTGAATTGGTCGTTCAATCTGTGACAAATAGTCCGCCATCACATTTTTTGACCCCTTCTTATCTCGTATCTCCAACTCAAACTCTTGTAGCAATAGGATCCATCTTATCAGCCGAGGTTTCGCTTCTTGCTTTGCCAATAGGTGCTTGAGTGCTGAATGGTCCGTGTAGACTATCACCTTAGCACCTAGCAAATATGAACGAAATTTGTGAAAAGCAAAAACCACAGCCAACAATTCTTTTTCAGTGGTGGTGTAATTCAATTGTGCATCAGTGAGTGTTTTGCTAGCATACTGAATTACATGCAACATTTTGTTTTTCCTCTGTTCTGACACTACTTCTAATGCAAAATCACTAGCACCACACATCAATTCGAATGGCAGTCCCCAATCGGGAACTGCAATAATAGGTGTAGACACTAATAATTTTTTTAGAGTTTGAAAGGCATGCATGCATTCATCATTAAAATCAAAAGCAACATCTTTAATCAATAAATTGTAAAGGGGTTTAGAGATCTTAGAAAAATCCTTGATAAACCGTCTATAAAACCCCTCATGCCCCAAGAAACTCCGAACTGCTTTAACATTTGAGGGTGGTGGTAGCTTCTTAATCACTTCTATTTTTGCTCGATCCACTTCTATGCCATCCCTTGAAATTCTATGACCAAGCACTATTCCTTCCTGGACCATGAAGTGGCACTTCTCCCAGTTGAACACCAAGTTCGTCTCCTTACATCGCTGCAAAACAAGTGAAAGATTAGATAAGCAATTGTCAAAAGATGAACCAAAAACAGAGAAGTCATCCATGAAGACTTCTATAAACCATTCCACCATATCACCAAAGATAGATATCATGCATCTCTGAAACGTGGCTGGTGCATTGCATAACCTAAAGGGCATCCTTCGGTAAGCAAAGGTTCCATAGGGACAAGTGAAGGTCGTCTTCTTTTGATCCTCAAAAGCGATGACAATCTGATTATATCCTGAATAACCATCCAAGAAACAGTAGTAAGCATGCCCTGCCAATCTCTCCAACATCTAATCGATGAAAGGAAGTGGGAAATGATCCTTTCTTATCGCTTCATTTAATTTTCGATAGTCAATGCATACTCTCCAGCCCGTGACCGTCCTAGTTGGTATCAATTCATTGCTTTCATTCTTTATCACTATGATACCTCCTTTCTTCGAAACCACTTGCACCGGGCTCACCCATGGACTATCAGAAATAGGATAAATTATGCCCGCATCTAGAAGTTTTACCACTTCCTTTCTCACCACTTGCTTTATCGAAGGATTCAGACTCCGTTGTCGTTGCACCTTAGGCTTGACATCATCTTCCATAAGTATCTTATGCATACAAAACGACGGAGAGATGCCTCTAATATCCACAATAGTCCATCCAATTGCTGATCTATATTCTCTTAATACCCGAATCAACCGCTCTTCTTCCAATTTGCTCAACCTTGAACTGATGATTACTGGGAAGGTTTCTGCTTCACCAAGATACACATATTTGAGGTGGGAAGGCAAAGGCTTCAGTTCAAGCTTCAGAGGTTCTTCCTTCCTTTCCTTTTCCTTTTCCTTCTCCTTCTCAAAATCAAATTCCTCAAATTCTAGATCTTGGCTCTTATCAATCGGCTGAAATGCTTCCAACAATCTAGCACATTCATTCCTTGCTGACTCATCTACCTCTACTATTTTTGATTGGGTAATACAAGCTTCTAGAGGCAGTTGTGGAGTGTTCTCTTCAATAGCCTTTGTTACTAGTTTATCCACCACATCAACACTAAAGCACGAATCCGACTCGAATGAAAACTTCATAGCTTCAAAAACATTGAACGTGACTGTTTCATCTTGATCTCTTAACAATAACTTTCCTTCTTGCACATCAATGAGTGTTCTTCCTATGGCCAAAAATGGTCGGCCCAAAATAAGAGGCATTTCCTTATCCTCTTCCATGTCCAAAACAACAAAGTCTGCCGGAAAGATAATCTTGTCCACCTTCACCAACACATCTTCGACTATACCCCTCGGATGTTTGATGGATCTATCTACAAGCATCAACGACATGGTCGTCAGCTTCACTTCACCAATTCCCAATCTCTTGAAAACAGAAAAAGGCATTAGATTGATGCTTGCACCTAAATCGCACAAAACTCAATCAAAAGTAATGTCTCCTATAATGCAAGGAATAGTAAAACTCCCTGGATCTTTGAGTTTCAGGGGTAGCTTCTTCTAGAGAATGGCGCTGCACTCCTTCGTGAGCATCACTGTTTCCTTATCTTCTAAATTCCTTTTGTTTGATAAAATCTCCTTGAGAAATTTCGCGTAGCTCGGCATCCGTTGCAATGCATCTGCAAAAGGAATGTTAATATGCATTTTTTTAAATATTTCAATAAATTTGGAAAACTGCTTATGTTGATTCTTTTTCTTGAGTCTCTAAGGAAAAGGCACGGGAAGAGTGTGATGTGCCAACTTTGGTGGTATCTCGGGAAATGATAGTTTCTCTTTCTTTTGTCTTTGCCTCTCTGCTCGCTTTTGTTCATCAATCCTAGAACTGGTTGGTTTCTCTTAAGCAACTATCTCTTCATCAACTTCCTCATTAGAATCTTCCTTTTCTTTTGGTGGGCTTCCTTCTTTCCCTGATTGTTCTACTTCTTCTAACACTATCCCACTTCTCAGAGTTATTGCATTTGCTTGTTCACGTGGGTTAGTCACTGTGTTGCTCGGTAGGGACCCCTACTTCTAAGTTCCAAATGGACGCCCCTTGATTTCTGAAATTCGTCCTCATCTCATTCATAAAACCTGTGGTCTATTGCATAAACTTTCCAAACATGTCCTCCAATTTTGTCACTCTTTACTCTCCTGGTTGATTGTTCACCCCTGCTTGGTTGTTTGGTAATGCTATTTGGTTTTATTGATTGTTTTGCTGATTCTATTGGTTCTGATTGCCCTAAGATAGGTTCGGATGATTCCTCTAACCAGGATTATATGTGTTGTTGTACGGGTTGTTCGGTTGCCTTTGATTTCCTGCCAAGTAGTTAACCTGCTTCGATGATGAAGATGATGAAGCAAATGTGTTCCCCACTTGGCATTCACTACTCACATGACCACCTGCACAAAATTCACAAATTAGTTGAGGAGATTGAATAGAATTTACTGGCATACTTCCCAATCTTGTAAGTCTTGTGAGTTGGGAAATTTGAGATAAGCCGTGTATGCATCAACTTCATGAAGACCGATAGATTTCTTTGGTTGCACCCTTTCATTAGGTCTTTGATATTCGTTACTTGCCAGAACTTCAAGCAACCCATGAGTTTGTAGTGCTCCTCCCGAGGCTGCATCCACCATAGTTTGTACATTCACCATCAATCCATTATAAAATGTTTGGACTTGCATCCAAACTTGCAACCCATGATGTGGACACCTCCTCAATAATTCTTTGTATCTCTCCCAAGCCTCATACAATGATTCTAACTCTTCTTGTAGAAACGATGTGATATCATTTCTCAGCTTCGCCGATTTTGCTGGAGGAAAGAATTTGGTCAGGAACTTCTATCCTAAATCATTCAATGTTGTGATCGTTCCTGATGGTAGTGCCATTAACCATCCTTTTGCGTTATCCCTCAATGAAAACGAGAACACTCTCAATCTAATGGCGTCATCTGACACTCCGTTGACTTGAAAGTATCACTATTCTCCAAAAAATTGGCAATGTGTAGATTTGGATCTTCCTTCAAATCTCCTTTAAACTGTACCGACTGCTAAATCATCTGGATGATTGCCGGCTTTACCTTGAAGTTGTTGGCTTGTACCGCTGGTCTAGTAATACTCGACCCACTGCCTTCAACTGTAGGAACTGAGAATTCCCTTAGTGTTTTATTTTCTGCCATCTCAACAACTATGGCTACTGGCTCAACTGTAGCCTCTCGTTCTCTTGTCTCTCTATTTAGTCTTCTAGTGGTTCTTTCAATTTCAGGATCACCAGGAACCACTGGCTGACGTCTTGCTCTTCACATAAACTACACAGAAAGAGAGAAAAAGTGAGATCACAAGCTAACCAAAAAGAACAACAAAAATTAAACTAAAAACAATTAAACAAAAAAAATAAAGCTCCAATCTAGCTAACACAAGAAAAATTTAATGTTAACACACAACTCAATCCCCGACAACGGTGCCAAAAACTTGATGCGTTGTAACTACAACATGCAATGATAGCAAGTGCACTAGTCTCACAAAGTAATAAAATGATGAGTGAGTATCATTCCCACGAGAATTGATTGTTAAGCACTAATTTTGCTAAGTGTTTTTTTCAAGTTGGAGAAACCGAAATTGTTTGGATTAATGGGAGATTAGAGAATAAACTAAAAACAAAACTTACTAAGTATTAAAAACTAATTAATGAGAGCAAGAATTTAAAGCAAGAGTAATATCAATTTAACAAACGGTTAGGGTTTTGACTTCATTCGGACTCTATGGATTAATTTTACGGATTATGCTATTTTCACACTCACATGCACGGATTGTAAATCGAATTCTCTAAGTTGTCAAACATACCTTCCCAGGCTATGAATTCCTACTTTTCCCTATTAAACTTCCGCACCCAACATATTGAAGAATAATAGATCAAGTTCATTAAGCTAATGGAATCCTGGATTGATTTCATTGATTTTCAAATCTATCTCTAGCATTCAATACTACAATGGTGATTACCCAAGAAGCTCAACATGATTCATTTCTCAATCTCATCATATTCATCAAATAAAATCAATAAAAACAGAATAACCACACAATTTGTGCAATAGAATATAAAAATAACAATAATCAAATGATTAACCCATAGAAATCCGAGTTACATCAAAACCCTAATCCAAAATGAGTTAGTTCATAACTAGATTAACATAAACAGCAAGAAAAACAATAAACCCAGAAATCAACATATTGAATTACAGAGAAAAGAGTAGAGATCTCCCCTAGTTGAAGATTCCACAAGATTTAAGCTCAAATCTTCTCCCAAATGTAAAAGCTATTCAATACTCAACAACAACCAGACAAACCTAGACGACCCCCCCTCAAAATGGCAAGGTTTTTCTTATATAGCTCGCCCAAAAGACCTAAAACTTTCCTAAAATAAAACTGTGCGTTTTGGAGAAAACTAAAATTAGTAGACTTCGCCGCGGCGAAGAAAGAATTTCGCCACGGCGACGAACTAAAACTAAATCTCTTTCTTAGCTGCTTTCGCCACGGCGAAGAATAGACTTCGCCACGGCGAACCTTCTTGAAATGTTTTGAAATTATAGTATTGCCCTCGGCTTGCTTCCTCCTTGAATCTTTGATCTTCGATGCTTTCTCATGGAAACAAGCTTCATAGTGCTTCAATTTGCTTTGGAACTTTCCCTAATTTTGAGATCTGCTTACTTTTGAGTCTAGAAACTCCAATTCGCTCATTATTTGCTAAAAATGTATGTTTCGGCATAAAACATAAAATATATAAAATTAAGTAGCAATTCAGGCATAAACGAACTAAGAAGTATCTAAACTCCGGTCAAAAAGCCTAGATAAAATAGTATAATTCTCGGATTATCAGTTAGCATCGATGACACCAGTGCTGCAAGAGCAGCATGAGAATATGGACACTGCTGCCATTATTCTACACCTCAAGGAGCTTTTTGAAGGAAATGCTCGACATGAGAGGTACAAGGTGTCGAAAGCACTATTTGGGAGTGGTCTGACTGAGGGAGCCCAAGTTGGTCCTCATGTGCTCAAGATGATCAAGCACATAGAGAGGCTTGAGACTTTGGGATTTGAGTTGGATGTAGAATTACAAATGGATTTGATTCTGCAATCCTTGCCTGACTCTTATGCACCGTTCATAATGAATTTCAATATGAACACAATGGTGAAAACCCTGTCGAAACTTTTGAACATGCTGAGGACTGTAGAGTAGGACTTGAAGAAGTCCAAGCCTATTTTACTGGTTGTTGCCAGTAAAGGAAAGGGTAACAGCAAGGGTAAGGCCAAGGCCAAACCCAAGCCCAACCCCAAAGGACAGGTTGCTCTTGGGCCTGAGAATGGCGTAAGGAAGGGCAAAGTAGTCTGCTTCTTTTACGGCAAGCCTGGCCACTGGAGGAAACACTGCAAGGCTTTCCTCACAAGTAAGAAGAAGTCAGATGCTACGACTTCAAGTATGTTTATGATTGAGATTAACTTCTCTCCCTCAACATCTTGGGTCATTGACACAGGATGTGGTACTCACATTTGTACTGATGTGCAGGGACTAAGGCAGAGTAGAGTGCTTGCCAGGGGAGAGGTGGACATACGAGTTGGAAATGGAGCACATGTGGCTGCATTGGCTATAGTGTTTATGTTTGCCTATGGTCTTGTTGTTGGAATTACATAACTGTTATCACGTACCTTCTATTTCTAGAATATTATTTCAGTATCCGCTTTGGATAATATGGGGTATCATTTTGAGATATCTAATGGATTGTTGTCCTTTAGTTTGAATGATATTCTATTTGGAATTGCAAGGGTATATAATGGATTATATGTTCTTGATTTAAACAATAAAGATATTCTCAATGTTGAAACCAAGAAAGCTAAACATAGCGATCAAAACCAAACATACCTCTGGCACTGTAGATTGGGTCATGTTAATAAGACCCGCATTGTAAAACTTCAAAGGGATGGAGTTTTGGACCCTTTTGACTTTCAGTCATTTGAGGTATGCGAGTCATGCCTGTTAGGCAAGATGACTAAGTCTCCTTTCACAGGACAAGGTGAAAGGGCTATTGAGCTGTTAGGCATCATCCATAGTGATGTATGTGGTCCACTAACAGTTGAGGCTAGAGGTGGATATTCATACTTCATCACATTTACTGATGATTTAAGTAGATATGGTTATGTCTACCTTATGAGACATAAATATGAAGCCTTTGACAAATTCAGGGAATTCAGGAATGAAGTGCAGCATATGTTGGGCAAAAGTATTAAACCTCTTCGGTCGGATCGAGGAGGTGAATACTTAAGCTCAGGGTTTTCTGAATACCTAAAGGAATGTGGGATAGTATCACAACTCACCCCTCCGTATACACCCCAACATAATGGAGTGTCTAAAAGAAGGAATAAGACCTTACTTGATATGGTTAGGTCCATGATGAGTTTTAGTGATTTACTTGCATCGTTATGGGGTTATGCCCTAGAAACTGTGACTCACTTTTTGAACCATGTGCCATCAAAGTCTGTAGATAAGACTCTATATGAGCTATGGAATGGGCGAAAGCCCAGCTTGTCTTATCTAAGGATTTGGGGTTGCGAAGCTTATGTTGAGAAATTGACTTCGAACAAGCTGGGCCCAAAATCCTGTAAATGTATATTTGTGGGGTATCCAAAGGAGACCAAAGGATATTATTTCTACCACCCAAAAGAGCGCAAAAGTTTTGTTGCTCGTTCTGGTGTCTTCCTAGAAAAGGAATTTTTCCTAAGAAGTACTAATGGGGGAAAAGTAGAACTCGATGAAGTTCTAGAACCACAAAATATACTAGACGAAGGATGGGATGATGTGCCACTGAAGGTGGTTACTCCACAACTTATGGATCAAAGTAAACCACTTGAGGTAGCACAGGAGCTACATAGATCTGAGAGAGTATGCCATGAGCCCGAGAGATACGGTTATCTCGTGACTCAACATGGTGACATACTAGTCTACCAAGATGATGAGCCCAGAACCTACGAAGACACTATATCAGATCCAGATTCCGTTAAATGGCTTAAAGCCATGAAATCTGAGATGGACTCCATGTACAGAACCAAGTATGGTCTCTGGTGGAACCACCTGAAGGGGTAAAACCCATAGGGTGTAAATGGGTCTTCAAGAAGAAGACTGACATGAATGGCAAGGTGCATACTTATAAAGTACTTCTGGTTGCCAAAGGTTTCAAACAAATTCATGGAATTGACTATGAAGAAACCTTTTCGTCGGTTGCCATGATTAAATCCATCCGGATTATGCTTACGATTGTTGCATATTGTAAAACCCCTCCCTAGCCGGGTGTTAGAGTAGATGCCCTAGAGCCAATCAATTATTGTGGAATTGACTCTTTATAATAATGTTCATTAATCAATAATAAAAGGCATTTTTATTCTATATCGCGTAAATCATTATTATTGCAATATGTATTGATATATGTCCTTAGAATGGTAGAACCGTGACGAGGGTATCAAGTGTTTCAAATCTTGATAGTGAGAACCCCTATGAGCACATATGGTGGCCATTCTAGAAACGTCCATAGCCCAAGATATTCTCAAGTAAGGGCACGATAATACGGTAAGGCTATCATAGTGTTGAGCGACCTGTCGAAAGCGCTGGATGATCTCACTTGTCAAGGTTGTTTGGTGACAACCCTGGTGCAACACATGGGTGCTTGTTGTAGGCGGATATACGCGGCAAGTTCACTGGACTGACCCACCAGAGGATTCCATATGGATGGTAACCCCAGTGTCTATGGAACAAATCCTCTAACGAATGGTGGTGCATGTGATCCTTGGACTTGAGATCACCGGAGTGCCTTGTGCACCGATTGGTAGATTTGATACTAGCCTACGCAGCTTCTATTCGTAGTCACAGACGGGGTGATTGGCTATATCAAGGAGTGTATCAAGACTATGGTGGATTGACAAAGGATTCATCACTCCCGGGTACGGGAGAAGTTATCTCACGGCGCAATTCAGTATATGGTAATGACACTAAAAACTGTGGCCAGAGTGGGATTGAGTTGTTGTCGCTATCCGCCATTATAATACGGGTCATTGGTCAAACCCGAATATATAATATCGAGTAACCGAAGGTTGACACTATTTCTATGCCTTCGTCTCGTAGAGATAACGTATGATGAAAGGATCGTATTGTACGGTAACCATATCGTTGAGGTAGCTACTTTCTTTGAATCCGAATCTATCGGGTGGCCATGATGCCTTGCTAGGGGCCAATCTTGGTACGTGTATTAGTGAGACGATTAATAGGTGTTAATCACGATACTATACACTACCGGTATGATAAGGAGCCTATGGGTCACACACATAGAAGATAATTTAAGAGCCAAGAAGAAAGAAGGGCGTTTTCGTCTTTTAAGGCGAAAGGGTATTTTGGTAATTTCACAGTGCAATTAAATTTGCTGAGGTCGTAGCCTTTTATTTAATTTGTTAAAGAAATTAAATAAGTGAAATTACGGTTAAATGTGTGTTCGCACATATTTAATTAAATCATCATTATTGATTAAATGTTAATTAAATATTAATTGATTTTAATTAAGATAATGATGAATTAAATTAAAATATCAAATTGGGAGTGTTTGGCAACATGGGGTGTTTGGGTTGGAGCCCAAGCCCATTCCATGTGGGAATAGGGCAACTTGGTTTGCCTATAAAAAGAATAGTGTGTGTGTGTTATGTTAAGGGAATTCATTCTTTTTGATTTTGAAAAGAAAACCTCCAGCCAAAAACTCTCCCACGCCACTTTCACTGTTCCATTGAAAACAAACACTTTTGTTTTCTTCTTCTTGATTTCTTAAGGCCAAGGAGGATCTAGCAAATCCCTCATTGGTTCTTGTTGATTGTCTTCGTGTGGACCTCTACGGTTCGATCCTACACTTGGATCGGTAGCAAACACATTCAGAGACAACATTGGTGGAGCCTCCAAACGTGGGTATAAATCTAAACCTTTGGATTTATTTTTCTGCAGATTCATATTATGCATAAACTGTAAAATCTGTGCCTTGATTTTGGGTTCTAAGGAACGATCCGTGGTTGTAAATTTTTTTGTTTTCCGCTGCGCAACCGGGTCGTTTCCTAACACCGGGTATTTTCTAAGTATCCCTTGGCCATTGAGAACCTAGAAAACGCACACCTAGGAAAGAAGTTTATTTTAAAATCCTATTTAAAGAATAAACTTGTAGTTTAAAACATATATATAGATATATGTATTTAATTTTTTTTTTCTTAACTATAATAAGTTCATTGTATAATCAAAAAATATAATTTCCTTTCTTGGAGTAAATTATGAAATCCATAGTAATACTTACTAGAACATACACACTTTTATAAAATTTACTAGCAATTTGATTTCCTTTATTAATACAACATATTTACTCCATTATAGAACATGGACATAATTACTACATTATGAGATATGAACATAATTACTACACTAAATATTAGCAAAACCATTCAATAGTCATCATTAAAGCATCCCCTCATGCTCATAGCGTCCCTTGGAATCCTCTCCCAGCTTCATGCCTTAATCTGTACCTGCAAAACATTTTAAAACATTTCGTGGGGTGAGCGCTAATCGCTCAGTAAGTAAATTACTTAGGACTTTACCTACCTACAAAACATGACCTTCATTCTTTGACATAACAAGTTCATAAAACATATCATACATTTTGGACTTTTCTCATAAACATAAGTCATAACATAACCATACATAATATAACATAGAACATAAATGACTTATGAAATATTCATGTACATGGCATGCTTATTTGTTTTGTCTATATACTTGACGATTTCATTAGTCTTTGTTATCCGATCGGAGTCATTTGAACCATTACCTTGTTCTTGGTCGTCACCTCAAAGGACTCATGGTTTCCATAAGAATTCCATTCCTCTGATCTTGGTTTATACCTCAAGAGACTCATGGAATTCATTCATTAACATTTCATAATTTTTTTCATAAGACAACTAAATAAGCTATAGGCATTACCATTATGAATGCAAACATATGGACTAACATCTCCCATGCTCAGTCATACTATATTCTCCTACTAAAATTCTTAACTTAATTCATTTAATTTCTCATACAATAAAAGGAATTTCGGTAGTAAGATTTTATTAGAATTAGAAACAAATGGCAATTTCCATTAAGAAGTTGGATGCCATATAGTTCGTCACTTTTCAACCAATTTTTACCTTATCTTCCGATTCGAATTGGTTCTTCACTAAAACATAAAAGTTTTAGCTCTGTTTCTCAAATTTTCAAAACTTCAAGAATCAACGCAATCGGACTTCTATAACTTCAGTTATGACTGATTCAGTGAAGCATGTACAGTATAAGTCTTAAAACAGCCAAATCCGAATTCTATTCATTTTAACCATGTCACCTTCATTTGCACATTCATATTAGTTGCCATATCATTCTAAGTATAAAAGGCCATAAAAACCTCCCTTTTTACAGAACCAAAAAGTGCCAAAACATCGTCCAACTACAAATCTCTTAATTGGCATAATCATCCTCCATATGCACACATACGCCAATCAACACACCCATTTAAACACTCATAACCAAAACATAGCATCACACTCATATTAACATAAATAAATGTAAGTTTCATAAACCCTAGGTGTTATCAATTGTAGTCATAAGGGAGATTTTTTCCTTACCTTAGTATTCAAAGCACAAAGGTACTCCTCCTTGGCTCCAAAGTTTCACCTTTCTACCTTACACACATAACCACTTATGAATTTCTCTTTTAACTAAAAAATTCAGAAAAACTAGGGTTTTGAAACTCACCTTTAACCCTGAAATTGAAGTTCTTTAAGGGTGGATGGTGATCTCCTTTAAAAAATCAACTTGAAATCCTAAGAAAATTTGAGAATAAAAGCTTGGATTAGTGGCTTTTATGGTGGATTTGAGAGATGAAGAAGAAGATGATATATTTGGGGTCTCCAAGGCCGACTACTCTCTCTTTAAACCTTGTAAATATTCATTCCATTGATACTCTAATGTGATTGGTCAATAAAAGTTAGATATAAAGGTCATTTGGCATAAATTTTTCATATAAGGGCGTTTTGGTCATTTCTACCACAACATAAAGATAAGTACTCATTTAATGCCATTTAACTTCTTTAAAACACTTAACCATTAAGTAATTCTACTACGTAAATGACTAATTTACCCTTGGTGCACTTTTATGGACACTTAAATCATATGGTTTTGTATGAAAAGACCATTATACCCTTGGTTACCGTTTATGCCATTTAACCTTATCAATCAACTTTATAACCATTCTACCCTCATTTCTCTTCAATGACATCATCCTTTACACTTTATAATGGCCACATCTTGAAATACATGAAAATTGACCATTTTACCCTTCCATTCTAAAAAAGAAAATTACATGAAAAGGTAAATTTCATACCTTAGGGCATCAGAATAATAACGTGGGGTTTACACATATCATGACTATGAGATTTGGCAAATGGATGTCAAAACAACTTTCTTGAATGGAAACCTTGAAGAGGATATGTATATGACACGATCCGATGGTTTCGTTCTTGATGGGCAAGCTGATAGGGTATGGAAGTTGTAAAGATCCATATATGGACTCAAGCAAGCTTCTAGGAGCTGAAACATTCGTTTTGATGAAGCCGTAAAAGAATTCGGTTTTATCAAGAACGAAGATTATCCCTGTGTTTACAAGAAAGTGAGTGGGAGTGCAGTGGCATTCCTGGTGTTGTATGTCGATGACATACTTCTGATAGGGAATGACATACCGAACTTGCAGTCGGTAAAGACTTAGTTATCCAAGTGCTTCTCCATGAAGGACTTAGGGGAAGCAGCCTACATCCTTAGAATAAAGATCTATCGTGATAGATCGCATAGGTTGCTTGGCCTAAGTCAAAGTGCATATATTGACAAAGTATTGAAAAGATTCAATATGGATCCTCAGTATTGAAACAGTGTAGCTATTCTCTTCGCTTGCTGACGCCCCTCCGACTGCATCATCACCTAGATCCTGCATCCACAAAGGAAAATAACGGGGTGAGCACAAAATAATGCTCAGTAAGTAAAACCCTCTATCTGTCTGTCCCCGTATGTACAACTCTTAATTCTTTCCTTATCCTATTTCTGTCTCTACTAAACAGCATGGCCTCATCTTACCGGAGGTACGGCCGGATGGTGTTCACAAAGCACCATCTCACTCTTCATGACTATCGGGTGGAATTCACACAGTACCAACCCGTTCTCAGTGACTACCGAGTGGGGATCACAAAGCACCTACTCGGTTTTCTTTTCTAATTATCGGGAGGAGACCACCTAGCACCTACCCGTTTCTCTTGACTTTTGGGTAACGATCACCAAGCATTAACCCGTCTCTAGTCACCTGTCGGGTGATGATCACAAAGCATCAACCCACTCTACTAAATGTTGGATGATGATCACAAAGCATCAACCCACTTATCTAACAACTAACCGGGTAGTGGTCACAAAGCATCTACCCATTTCTACTACTCATCGGGTGACGATCACAAAGCATCGACCCATCTCTAAGGGCTATTTGGGTGGTGATCACAAAGCATCAACCCGATTCCCATAACTGTCGGATGATGATCACAAAGCATCAACCCAACTATACTACTCTTCTAATTCACTCTATTCTAGCATTTTGCATTCTCTCTACTCTTAGAGTAGTTGCATCCACCAAGCTCTCTACTCATAGGGTAATTGCATACACAATTTTCCTACCCTTTCTTAGGTCACTTTTCAATGCACAATTAGTGCCTATGGATGGTTCATCTCCACTAATGCACTTATGAAATGCCAACATGCAATGTTGTAAGAATTAAGGTTCACTACTCATACTCAAACCTCTATTAGGCATTTCATCAAACAACTCATGTGCACTATAAAACTCTACTATAGCAATGAGTCTAAATCTTTTTCTAACCATCCAAAATGGGGAAAAACCCCTTCACATAGCCACAAAACCTGTCAAAGAAAGCACTTCCAAAAAGGGATTCACAATACCCCTTCAATTCCATCTCAAACTACCTTTCCAACCCAACATCTCATTTCTCATATTTGCAAGGTCTAAACATTCACAAAGCATAGAAATCTCTATTTAAACCTCCATACATGGCATATCACATATATATCACATACATACATCATTTCTACCAAAACCCTAATCAAGAGAATTCTTAAATCTCAACTTGGATTGGGGTTTACTTACCTTGTTATGGAGAGACTTCACCAACTCTTCCTTTCACTTGGTTTGCTTGGCTTTTCTTCTACTCTTAACCAAAAGAACAAAAACCCTCAAATATCAATATATCATAAAACTCACAAATCACACAACTTAAGTAGGAATCCTTACCTTAGGAAGCCTTAGGTTGCTTTTCTACCCCAAATCACTTCAAAAATCCCTTGGAACTCCTTGATCAAAAGAAAAGAGAAGTTGAGAGGAAACAAGAGAAGAAAGTGGCGTTGAAGAAGAAGAATGAGGGGTTTGCTTACTCTTAATTCCTTTTAATGAAATTTATACCTAAGCATTCCCATTATGCCCTTACTCTTCTTTGGGAATTCCTTCTATATCCTTTGATTCATTACAAACTCACCCCCATATCAACATATTCTCCATGAAAAATCCTTACAATTTACTCCCCACTTTTCCTGCTAATTAGGGGTAGAATGGTCAAATTGCCCTTAGGGAAGAAAATATCTAAAACTTAACCAACATTTCAATCGGCCTGTCGCTGCGAGCAACCTGCGCGCAGCTGTCAGGCCAGCCTTCCCGTGGCTTCAACACCTCTTCGCCGCGGCAAAGATTCTTCTTCGCCCCGTGGCACGGCACATGAACCCGAACTTCTTGTTTTCAACCAATTTCAGGGCAAGTATACAACACAACACTCAATATTACCAAAAACCAACTTAAATAAGAGCAAAGGAAGAAACAACAACTACGTACCTCAAGTGGGGCGTTACAGTTGATCTAGCCACAGTGAAATAAAACTTCGCTGCAGCATAAAACTCTTTGGAACAATTTGTGTTTTTTGGAACTTCACGGTCGCCGCGGCAAAATAAAACTTCACCGCAGTGACCATGTGTGCATGAACTTCGTCGCGGCAAGAAACCTACTTTTCTGTTTTTGCTTTCCGTTTTTCGCACAGGGGCTAAATTGTAGTTTTTTGAACCTTTAAAGCCAATATTCATTCTGCACGTTTAAGATGGTAACTTGATAATTCAACCCACCCAATTCAAAAATTGATTGTTTTTTAATGTATGCAATGTTCTTGTTTGATAATTGCATGGTGCCCGGTACATGAGCCTTAGATCTATTGTTTATTGTTTATTGGTTGTGTTTGTAATTTTTATAAACAAATGGGACCTGCGTATCCTGCCTCTCTCTCTTAAATCTCCATGTATTTCTTCTCCTCATCTCACTCCCCTCATATGTAACGCGAGGTTTCTATTTTATTGATGTAAATTAGAATAGGTTTTTTATTATAAAATTATTTGTAATGATCGTGAAGGAGAAACGAAGGAGCTATGAAGAGGAATAACTTGAAGATCCAAAATTTATTTTTAAACCCTAGGTTGACCCACTGATGCGTTGAAATGACAACATGAAATGTGTAGCAAGTGCACTAGTCGCAAAAAGTAATAAAGTGATAAGTAAAGTATCGTTCCCACAAAGATTGCTTGTTAAGCACTGAGTTTCCTAGTTGTTTATCAAGTTGGAGAAACCGAAAGATGTTTGGATTTGCGGGAGAAAACAAGCTAAAGTTAAAACAAAATTCACTACGTACTTTAAAAACTAATTAATGACAACAAAGCTAATTCAAGAGAAATATCGATTAAACAAAGCGGTTGGGGTTTTGACTTCACTAGGATTTTATAAATTAATCTACAAATTCTGTT
This sequence comes from Pistacia integerrima, assembly GCA_026225825.1. Taxonomy (NCBI): domain Eukaryota; kingdom Viridiplantae; phylum Streptophyta; class Magnoliopsida; order Sapindales; family Anacardiaceae; genus Pistacia; species Pistacia integerrima. The sequence continues at coordinate 15,012,579 of CM047737.1, read as the reverse complement.
ACTTCTACACTCACATGCACGGATTATAAATCGGACACCCTAATGTGTAACACATACCTTCTCAGACTATGTTTTCCTACTTATCCCTATTAAGCTTCCGTACCCAACAAATTGAAGGTTAATAGTTTCAAGTTCGTTGAGCTAAATGGAATCCTAAATTGATTTCATTGATTCTCAAACCTATCTCTAGCGTTCAATAAAACAATGGCAATTACCCTAAGAAGCTAATACATGATTCACTTCTCAGTTTCATTATGCTCAACAAGTAATTTCAATAAAAAGAAGAGTAATCACACAATCCATGCAATAGAATGTAAAAGCAACATCAATCTATTGATTAAACATTAAAATCCCAATTACATCAAAACCCTAACCCAAAAGTGGATTAGTTCATACTAAAATTAACACAAATCGTAATAAAAGCTGTAAATAATGCATTCAACATGATGGAATAAAGAAAAGAGAACAAAATCTTCCCTATTTGATGAATCCAAAAGTTTCAATCTCCAATCTTCTCTTCTTTCTCCCAAACAAAGTTGAACTCCCTTCTAAAATGACTAAGTCTCCTTTAAATAGTCGGTCCAAAAAAACGTAAAACTCTCGCATAAATTAAAACGCATAGTTGGTTTATAATTCTTTATCTGGAACTGAAACTTGCAGACTTTGCCTCGGCATCGAGTTGGTTTATAATTCTTTATCTGACCCGAGAGTTTATTGCCGCAAGTGAAAAAAGAACTTCGCTGTGGCGAAGTTTTCTGAACTATTATGAATTTACAAAATTGCCCTCCTCTTGCTTTCTTGCTTGAATCTTCAATCTTTATTGATCTCCAATAGGACAAGCTTCATAATTCTTCAAATCCGCTTCAGAACTTCCCCGAATCCTGAGATTCGCTTGCTTTTGGGTCCAAAAACTCAATTCCACTCAGTATTTGCTCTAACTGCACGTTTTTGCCTGAAACATAAAATATATGAAATTAAGTTGCAATTCAGACGCAAACGAAAGAAGAAGTATCCAAAATCCAGCCAAAAAGTCTAGATAAAACAGTATAATCCTGGGATTATCAAATACCCGTAAACTTAAGACATGCTTGTCCTCAAGCATCAGGTACAAAATTCGACTAAAAGAGAACAACTAAAAAACATAAAAGACAACAAAATTGAAAATGAAATGAGAGAAATTAGAATCAAAATCAAACACAAAGAACTGCTTAGAATTTATACAAGTCTAGAAAATTGTTGAAACGTTATTACTGGAAAATGCTTAACACTCCAAGGAGTTATAAGTTGATTGACCGTTTTTCTCTATCGGCCTCCTTAGTAGGTAATCCCCACTTCAGTCCACCTTCCGACTTCCCAGATTATTTTATGCAAAAATGTAAAGTTTATCAAATGGTGGTAGACTTCATAGCCTAAGTATCAAACTACTCTTCACTAATGAGGACTAGACATCACTAAGGATCAAAAGGTCTTTACAGGCTTGTAACGTTAGGCTCGATTAGTGGGCTCCAAAGAAAAGGATAAGATAAGCAAAGTAAGAGAACTCAGTTTTCTTCATGGAAACACTAAGAGCTACATCAATCTCCGCTTTCTTTCTCAACCACCAATCAAGGTGTCCACCAATTTATAACCCTCAACAAGTGTAATTCTTATTTTGATTTTGAAATGAAACTCTCAAATTTCTATTTCTTTTTATCTTTAATTCTTTTTTTTTTTTTTTTTAATGCAACATCAATTTATTGAGGTCAATTACCCCTTCTTCTTGCCAATCTTGCGACCCCCAAACTTATTAATTTGGTTCGTCAAAATCTCACACAACTCTCCAAGTTTTTTTGTGTGTGCCTTAGGTTCAGAATTCTCTTAAAGGTTGTGACACGTGTTTAGGGTGAAATGTTTGGGCCTTTTTGGTTGCACAGGAAAAATAGGACAGTGATGATTTCATAAGACTCAAATGGGTGGCTAGGGAAAAATTTTCATGGTAGGCTGGAAAGGCTCAAACGTTCCGAAAAACTGCCTAAATCACTTCCTCAATAATGTCTATTCCTAGAATTTCGCCTCAAGCACTTCTCAACTAGGTTCTAGAGTCCACCAACATTATCAAGACTAACCACATAAAATGTTTCTAAGCATGCCGAGATAATGAAAATGGTGGTTGAACCACTCAACAAACCTCTAGAAAGGAAAACTTAATCAACCAACCTAAACTTGAAGCAATGCTTAACATTTTCCATAAATAAAATCTCAACAATCCTATTCTCATCATAGACTTATGCAATTCATCATTGGCAACAACAATACAAGACATAAAAACAACTAAACACAAAACAAAATTTCAAATTTTCCTATTCCCAAACTTAAAATGACATTGTCCCCAATGTCACATCATGCACATCCCAGAAATAGAAAAACATAATTTAAAGGGTACGAGATAGTTCCCTGATTAATCCGTGAAGGCTGATTTTCATTCAACATCATGCACACCCATTCCTTAGCTTCCTCATCATCATCATTTGTAAAACAAATGAAATTCTATGGTGCCCACTGTGTTAGAAGTTTCCACTGAATAATATGAAAAAATTACAACCTAATCTCACGCTTACAAACTAACTAGAAAATCCAAACAACAATTAACAATCTAAAAAGAAAAGAAAATTAGTTCCAATGTACAAAACCAAAACAAAAACAAATGAAAACAGAAAATACAAAAACAAGTGTTGCAGGCTTCATTCATTGTCTTCCTCTTCTCCTTCGACGTCATCATCTTTTTCTATGGAATCATCTTCTTCCTCTTCTTGCCAGTCTTCCCATTGGAAGTTTGAAACATCAATGCCCAGATTGGTGCAGCAGTTGTATTGCATCTCATACAGCATTCGGGTTTGCCCTGCCATCCAATCTTGACGTCGTTTCATCCTGTTCACCTTGTCCAAAAATTTTTACAACAGCTTCCCTGTCGTGGACGTTAAACTAGATGTTGTAGCCGTTGTTGTGGTTCTTTGTATTTTTGATCCGGAGCTGGGTCTTTCACTAGGATGACGGTCTAGGAGCTTGTAATAATCAACCCATTTTGGCTTACTTCACATTTGAGGTTAGTGGTGGGAGCTATCAACTAGTGTGGATTAAGTTTGTTGGCCTACCTAATCAACCCATTTTGGCTTGCTCGCCACAATGAAGGTTTGAAATGGGCTAGATGGGATCTTAGTCCATTAGGAAAGCCAACGGGCTTTCCCGAGTTACTAGTGAGGGCTATTGTCTTGAGGAAAATAGTGGGAGTGTTTTTTAATAAAAGACCATATTGAGAAATAATAAACATTTTATTGACTTTACTTTTCTGAATTGTAGATTCGCTTAAAAATGAGCATTATGAACCTGCGGCCGATAATCGAGAAACAAAACAGGTTGGATGGATCCAATTTCTCAAACTAGTATCGTAATCTTTAGATTATACTTAAGTCTGAAAAGAAATTGTATATCCTTGATAAGCCATACATGGCTGAGCCTGATCCTGATGCCACTTAGGAAGTAAAGGATACTTATCAAAAGTTCTTTGATGATGCTGATGACGTTCAATGCTTGATGTTAGCATCGATAACGCCAGTGCTACAAAAGCAGCATGAGAATATGGACGCTACTGCCATTATTCTACACCTCAAGGAGCTTTACAAAGGGAATGCTCGACATGAGAGGTACAAGGTGTCAAAAGCACTATTTGGAAGTCGCCTGACCAAGGGAGCCCAAGTTGGCCCTCATGTGCTCAAAATGATCAAGCACTGGTAGCGTGCTGAATGCTCCAAATTAATTAACCGTACTAACCTAACCATTAAATTGTATATAGGGTGAGCAAGGGTCGATCCCACACGGAATGATTCGATTAAATCCTATATTCCATGCCAATAACCACAACGAAAACAACAGAAAAATACAATAAAACCCTAAGCAGTAAACAGGACAACAGAGTAATGAAAAGGGGGTGTGATCAATGCAATCTAAACTGAAAACAAATAATGGTAGAAAATATCAGATTAAAAACAACCAGTTCTCGGTTCAAGATTCACCTAAACATGCATTGGACACGAACTAATTGTAATATCATTCTATCTCGTTATTATTGAGTTATTGACCCTAGGAAACAACAAGCTCTGTTACCCGAATTTTTGCTTAATTATCACTACTAAAATAAGTTCTTCAACTAGATCCTAACCCTTGAACAACCTAGAATAAGCTCTCTAAGTTCAATTCAATGGCAGCTGATAAGTTGCATAATTTGAGTGTTTTTAGGGTTGTTTTGATGTTAGTTTAGTTAACTTCTCATTTGTTTCCTTTGTTTTGATGTTTGTTTTTGTTAAGTTTGAGATATGAATGGTTTACCTATTGATTTGGATAACTTTTGTGTTTTTTTAGGCTTTGATTGAGTAGATTGGAGTATTGGAATGAAATTAGGACTTAAAGCTTGAAGAAGTTGAGATTACCCTTCAGTCTTGAAGGCCACGGCCATGCCTTGGTAGTTCACCATGGCCATGGTGATGGAACAAAGAGACCAGGAAGCACCACGGCCTAGGCTGTGGTGACTTAAATTTGGCCACGACTAGGGTTGTGGCGGAAACTATTAGCGCGTTTTTATCAGTTTTTCTTTCCTTTTTCACTTAGGACTCTTTTGGGTATTTAAGTATAATTGAGATCAGTTGTTAGGGGATGAATTTTGCATATTTTGGAGAGGAGAATACGTATTCTTGAGGCTTGAAGACTGAAGATCAGATTTAAGAGTTTGATTTTTATTTCTTTTCAAATCTGAATATGTTTTCCTTTTTCTCTATTTATTTCTTTATTCTTAGGATGGAGTAAATCTCTTTTGTTAGGGGAGGATGAAACCCTAATTATGTTTTGAACAATTTTTACTCTTAATACCAGATTTATGTTTATGAATTTGTGCAAGAGTTTAGGTTTAATGCTTTATGAATGTTGGATTGATTCAATTACCTTGATGATGTTTCGAATAGAGAAGTTAGGGTTTATTGCTTAATTCATATTCATAATTGTTCTATGGGAATAACATTGCACAACATATTAAAATTAGAAGTAATCGAATAGAGATTCTAGGATTAATTTGTGGTCCATCTAATTCATAACCGAATAAGGCGAATTAGTCGTAAGGGATTGATGAATTTATGCTTCTTAATTTCAGAGTAACCGAATAGGGATCTGTATTAAGTTGAATATTATGCCTAAATAAGGATAATTGGCCTTAGAAGAATCTTACCGATTCATAGCACAAACAGGTATTAAGAGTGGTTGTCAAGCATAATTAGGGGGAAATCTGTACCCTAACTTCATTAATATTGCAAAGTTCATCACATTATTTATTTGTTTTATTTAGTTATTTTTAATCCGTTACTTTTACACTCTAAGATTTCGTTTTCTCAAATAACGTGTAAGTAGTTTTAGGCAATTACAAATATTCGCTTTGATCTTTGTGGGACGATACTCAAACACATCACTTTATTACTTGAACACAACTAGTGCACTTACTAAGGTTGATTTAGTCGCATCAAGTTTTTGGCGCCGTTGCACGGGATCATCAGATTGTTTGTGATTATTTTAAGATTACTTGTTACTTTGAGATTTTTTTATTTTTTACTTTGTTTGTTTTTTTTTTTTTGGAAACCAAATGGTGTTTCTGCTAGTGTATGACCAGAGCTTCTGGAAAGATTTTACCAGCATTTGATCTTGAGATAGAGCGCACTTTTCATGCAAGAAAGAGAGCAATCAAAAGGGAGATCATAGGTGATCACGATAACCAAAATGATGGGACACCACCAGCAACTCGTACATTGAATGAGTACTCTACCCCATCTCTAAATGGAGCAACATCGAGCATTCGATGACCAGTGATCAATGCCAACACCTTTATGATAAAGCCAGCAATCATCCAGATGATTTAGCACTCAATGCAGTTTGGTGGTTTGGCAGATGAAGATCCCAACTTACATATTGCAAATTTCCTGGAGATTTGTGATACTTTTAAGCACAATAGAGTTTCGGACGAAGCTATAAGACTAAGATTGTTCCCATTTTCATTAAGAGACAAAGCTAAGAATTGGTTGACCTCATTACCAGCAGGCTCAATTACAACCTGGGAGCAAATGACACAAAAATTCCTGAGTAGGTATTTTCTCTGCAAAAGCGCACAATTGCGTAATGATATTACTATGTTTGTGTAGGTGGATACAGAGTCACTGTACGAAGCATGGGAAAGGTTCAAAGACATGCTCTGGAGATGTCCTCACCATGAATTATCGGTTTGGCTGCAAGTCCAGATGTTCTATAATGGTCTTAATAGTGAAGTTCAAAATATGATCAATGCTGTTGCGGGTGGTATTTAGGTAAGAAGACACCAGAACAAGCTTATGAATTGCTAAAGGAAATGGATTCAAACTCTTATCAATAGCCGATAGAGAGGTTGCCTGTGAGAAGAACGTCGGGTGTTCATAACATAGATGCTATCACAGCTTTGGCAGTACAAATGCAGGCATTAAATAAGAAGATTGATGGACTTCAAATGCAAAAACCTGCAATAGTTGCTTCTATGTGTGATTTTTGTGGCGAAGATCACCCTAACCATGAGTGTCAATCAGGTAACATGTTTGCTGTTAATTCTATGCCTTATCAAGCTAACTATGTTTCAAATTTTCGCAGGCCTAATAATAATCCATACAGTGAAAAATATAATCCGAGGTGGAGGAATCACCCAAATTTCTCTTGGAGTAACAACAATCAAGTGAAACCTCCACCTCCAGGTTTTCAATCTCAAGAGAAGAAATCAAATTTAAAGGAGATGATGGCAAAGTTCTTGAGTACTATAGAGACAAGAATTCAGAATCAAGAGGCTTCCATCAAGAATTTAGAAGCTCAAATTGGCCAGTTGGCCAATATCATTTCAGGTAGACAGCAAGGGCATTTACCGAGTGACACGGAAAGGAACTCAAAGGAGCAATGTAAGGCCATAACCTTGAGAGATGGAAAGGTGATTGGTGAAGAAGAATCACAAAAGAAGGCGGAAAGTGAAGCAGAGTTACCGGTCTCTATTGAGGAAAAGAAAGCGAATTCAGAAAAAGAGACAGAGACTAAGGTAAAGGAAATTCCAAGAGGTAAAGGAAAAGGTACGTCAAATTATAATTCAATTGTTGTTGAAAAAGATGTATCTAAATTTCCTTATCCTGATAGAATTAGAAAGGATAAACTAGATCAACAATTTTCAAAGTTTTTAGAGGTCTTTAAGAAATTGCAAATAAATATTCCATTTGCTGAAGCTTTAGCACAGATGCCTAGTTATGCAAAGTTCTTAAAAGATATCCTTTCTAACAAGCGGAAGATCAAGGAGCATGGAACAGTTATGCTCACTGAAGAATGCAGTGCCATACTGCAAAATAAATTACCTCCTAAACTAAGAGATCCAGGGAGTTTTACTATACCTTGTGCATTAGGAGATTCATTCTTTGATAAAGCATTGTGTGATTTAGGTGCTAGTATTAATTTAATGCCTTTATCAATTTTCAAGAAGCTAGGACTTGGAGAAGTGAAAGAGACGAACATGTCGCTCCAGCTTGTTGATAGATCAATCAAACGACCTAAAGGCATTGTTGAAGACATTTTGTTAAAGGTCAACAAATTTATATTTCGGTGGACTTTGTAGTTCTTGATATGAAGGAGGACCGGGAGGTGCCTCTAATTTTGGGACGTCCATTTTTAGCGACAGCTCATGCTCTGATAGACGTGCAGCAAGAAAAATTAATTCTAAGACTAAATGATAAAGAAATATTGTTTGATGTCCATAAAGCGATGAAAAATCATACTGCATTTTATATTGAATCTTGTTTTCACTCGGACAGTTTTGGTGGGATTGTAGGTGATCACAGAGAAGAAGTTTTGCAGAAGAACTCTTTGGAGAAATGTCTAATGGAGTCAAGCACAATAGAAGATGAAGACCTGTGCTTGAGAGAAGAAGCTGAAGCGTTAGAGAAAGAATCTCTGACTGATAATAATATGGAGCTAAAGGAGGATTTGCATAAAACCCCTAATGAGGCTCCTAAACTTGAGCTTAAACCTCTTCCTTCACATTTAAAATATGTTTTTTTAGATAAAGATGCTTATCCTATGATTATTTCTGCATCTTTGACAGATTTGGAGGAGAAGTCACTATTAGACATTTTGAGGAAGCACAAGAAAGCTATGGGATGGACAATTGTTGATATCAAGAGAATAAGCCCTTCCATCTGCATGCATAAGATCCTCATGGAAGAGAATTTCAAGCCAACAATACAACCACAAAGGAGATTAAATCCTGCCATGCAAGAAGTGGTACGAAAGGAAGTGGTAAAATTACTCGATGCGGGTATTATTTATCCTATCTCGATAGTAATTGGGTTAGTCCTGTGCAAGTAGTGCCTAAGAAAGGGGGAATGACTGTAGTGAAGAATGAAAATAATGAGCTTATCCCCACTAGGATGGTAATTGGATGGCGTGTGTGTATAGACTATAGAAGATTAAATGCTGCCACTAGAAAAGACCATTTCCCATTGCCATTTATTGATTAGATGTTAGAGAGATTAGCGGGTAATAAATTTTACTGTTTTCTTGATGGCTATTCTGGTTATTATCAAATTCCTATTGATCCAGAGGACCAAGAGAAAACAACATTTACTTGTCCTTATGGCACGTTCGCTTATTGACGTATGCCATTTGGTTTATGTAATGCGCCAGCTACTTTCCAACGTTACATGATGGCAATTTTCTCTGATATGACTGAAAAATTTCTGGAAATTTTCATGGATGATTTTACGTTGTATAGCCTGACCTTTGAATCTTGTTTGCAAAATCTTGTGTTAGTTTTACAGCATTGTGAGGAATCAAATTTTGTGCTGAATTAGGAGAAGTGTCATTTTATGGTACGAGAAGGTATTGTGCTTGGACACAAGATCTCTAAGCGAGGGATTGAGGTTGATAAAGCAAAAGTGGAAGTGATTGAAAAATTACCTCCTCCGACGACGTTCGAGCAGTCAGAAGTTTCCTTGGCCATGCAGGATTTTATAGAAGATTTATTAAAGATTTCTCAAAAATTGCAAAACCCCTTTCTAATCTTCTTGCCAAGGATATAAAATTTAACTTTGATTCGAATGTTTGCGGGCCTTTAATTTCTTGAAGGAGAAGCTAGTGACAGCACCAATAGTGGTCGCACCAAATTGGAACAACCCCTTTGAAATCATGTGTGACGCGAGTGACTATGTCATTGGTGCTGCTCTCGGTCAAAGGAAAGACAAAATGTTTCAGGTCATATCCTATGCCAGTCATACCTTAAATGGTCTGTAACTGAACTACACAACAACCGAGAAAGAATTACTAGCAGTGGTATTCGCATTTGAGAAGTTTAGATCCTACCTCATAGGCACGAAATCCATAGTCTACACAGATCACGCAACTCTATGACATCTCTTTGCTAAGAAGGATGCCAAACCATGCCTTATCAGATGGGTCCTTCTACTTCAAGAGTTTGATTTGGAGATTAAAGATCGAAAGGGGGCAGAAAATCAAGTTGCTGATCATTTGTCCCGACTAGATAATTCAATCCTTGAAAAGGGAGATATTAGTGCAGAATTTCCTGATGAGCGAATTCTATCTCTTAACTCTTCTTTTTCTAAATCTTCATGGTTTGCTGATTTGGCTAATTTTCTTGCAGGAGGCTGGATTCCAAAGCATTTTACATTCCAACAAAAGAAGAAATTTTTGGCTGATGTCAAATATTATTTGTGGGAAGACCTTTACTTGTACAAACTATGTGCAGATCAAGTTGTTTGAAAATTTGTGTCGGAAGAAGAGATTGGAGCTATTTTGGGTCATTGCCATGATAGAGAAACTGGAGGGCATTTCGGGGCGAATCGCACAACGACAAAGGTGTTGCAATCAGGTTTTTATTGGCCCACTATGTTTTGGGAGGCAAAAAGGTATGTATCCTCTTATGATCATTGCCAAAGAACAGGTAATATTTCTAAGAAAGATGAGATGCCTTTAAATAATATATTGGTATGTGAAATTTTTTATATTTGGGGTATTGATTTCATGGGACCGTTTCCATCATCGTATGGAAATGTTTTTATACTTGTGGTAGTAGATTACGTTTCTAAATGGGTGGAGGCAATTGCCACCAAAACTGATGATTCTAAAACAGTACTTAAATTCCTTAGGCGGAATATTTTCACTAGATATGGAACTCCTAGGGCAATCATTAGTGATGGTGGGAAGCATTTTTGTAATCACCAATTTAATGCACTCTTAAAGAAATATGGAGTCACACATAAGGTAGCCACTCCCTACCATGCCCAAACTAGTGGTCAAGTAGAGGTCTCTAATAGAGAGCTAAAACGAATTTTAGAAAAGACCGTTAGTGCCTCTAGAAAAGATTGGGCAACAAAGTTAGACGATGCTTTATGGGCATATAGGACAGCCTTTAAAACACCTATAGGTATGTCACCTTATAGGTTAGTATTTGGAAAAGCATGTCACTTGCCGGTAGAATTAGAGCACAAAGCTTATTGGGCTACTAAATTGTTGAATTTTGATGTGCAAAGTGCAGGTGCTAAACGTCTTTTGCAGGTGAGTGAGCTAGATGAATTTTGTCATTGGGCATACGAGAGTGCTAGTTTTTACAAGGAGACGACAAAGATGGCATGATAGGCACATTGTGAAAAAGGAGTTCGACCTAGGACAACAAATTCTTCTTTACAATAGTCGTCTTCGTCTTTTCCCAGGAAAGCTGAAATCAAGATGGACGGGTCCATATGAGGTAATTCAGGTAACACCTTTTGGAGCAATTGAGATCCACCATGGAAAGACAGGTGAAATGTTTAAAGTTAATGGACACCGTTTGAAGCACTATGTTGGAGGACGTTTCGATCCAAACACTGCGTCCGTCCAGTTTTGGAATGAAGAAAGTGGAGAAAGTTAAGCTAACGACTCTAAATTAGAACTATAATTTTTTTTCTTTTCTCTCTTCTACAATTATTTTATTTTTGTTTGATTTTGTTTTTATTTTTGTTTTGTCATCGTTGGAACAAGGAACAAGTTTGGCGGAAGCTTAAGCGATAGAAGAAGAAGACAATTTTGAACAGAATAAAACATGGGCTACCCTGTGTTATTTTACACAACCGTGGCCATGTTAAAAGATAAAAAGCTTGCAGATTCCAACCTTCACCATGGGGTACCCCGTGTCATTTTACACAGCCGTGGCCATGTGCAAAAAAAAAAAAAAAAAAAAAAAAAAAACTCTTCTTTTTTAGGGAAGTTTCTATCTTTTCTTTTCCATATTTTCTATTTTGGTTTTTGTTTTTCATGCATTGAGGACATTGCATTCTTTAAGTTTGGGGGAGTGAGCAGTTTGATCTGTGTTGAATTGTTGTTTGGTTTGTGTTGCATTGTTGATAGTCTATTTCTTTTGTTTGGTGGGTTTGTTTTTACGAAGTGTTTAGTTTATTTGTGTGTTTTTTTTTTTTTTTTTTTGTTTGTATTTTGTATTTGTTGCATGGTGGTTATTATGCTTGTGCTTTTGATACAATCCCGAATGAAACTTTGTGATATCCCCAAAGAAAAAAAAAATTGCCTTTTGTGATGAACTTTGTAATCATTTGGAGTACTGGTAGTATCAAGTCATTGAAAGGATTCAAACATGCTCATATCTTTAGGAATGTTGAAGAGTATGCAATTCTAGATGGTTGTGCAAATCTGGTTTATTACTTGACTTTGTTGTGTACTAGTTGAGCCTTGTCACTCCTTACACAAAAAAAAAAAAAAAAACTATATATATAGTCTTGAAATAAATTAACTATGCTTATTTGTTTGTTTTTGAATGAACTACTCCGCTGTTTCGAGTTGCTTAGTAACCAGGAGTATTCATAAGCCACATGTTTACTTTTGCGTCAAACTATAGCTTGAAGTATGAGTATGCAAAGCACTTTATGTGTTGTGACATTGTTGAGTAACCGGGGGCACTCATCACAAATGTGTGTATTCGCGTAAAAAGGTGATGTGACAATCTAAGGAAGCAATTGAAAAAAACAAAACAAAAAAAACAAAAAAAAAAAAAAAAACAAAAGAAAAAGGAAAAAGAAAATAAGTAGGGTGTTGAGTATTAAGTCTTGGTGAGGCATGATCAGGTTGAGGAAAGATTAGAGTTGCACAATTAGCTGGGTTGTATGTTTGGTAGCATGAATATTATTTAAAGCATGTTTGATTTCTTTTCCTTGATTTTGGGAATGCTGTGAATCCTTGATGATTGTTGAGTTTATTTTTTCTGATATTTTCTTTACTCGGGGACAAGCAATGGATTAAGTTTGGGGGAGTTGATAAGTTGCATAATTTGAGTGTTTTTAGGGTTGTTTTGATGTTAGTTTAGTTAACTTCTCATTTGTTTCCTTTGTTTTGATGTTTGTTTTTGTTAAGTTTGAGATATGAATGGTTTACCTATTGATTTGGATAACTTTTGTGTTTTTTTTAGGTTTTGATTGAGTAGATTGGAGTATTGGAATGAAATTGGGACTTAAAGCTTGAAGAAGTTGAGATTACCCTTCAGTCTTGAAGGCCACGACCATGCCTTGGTAGTTCACCATGGCCATGGTGACGGAACAAAGAGACCAGGAAGCACCACGGCCTAGGCTGTGGTGACTTAAATTTGGCCACTGCCAAGGTTGTGGTGGAAACTATTAGCGTGTTTTTATCAGTTTTTCTTTCCTTTTTCACTTAGGACTCTTTTAGGTATTTAAGTATAATTGAGATTAGTTGTTAGGGGATAAATTTTGCATGTTTTGGAAAGGAGAATACGCATTCTTGAGGCTTGAAGACTGAAGATCAGATTTAAGAGTTTGATTTTTATTTCTTTTCGAATCTGAATATGTTTTCCTTCTTCTCTATTTATTTCTTTGTTCTTAGGATGGAGTAAATCTCTTTTGTTAGGGGAGGATGAAACCCTAATTATGTTTTGAACAATTTTTTATTCTTAATACCAGATTTATGTTTATGAATTTGTGTAAGAGTTTAGGTTTAATGCTTTATAAATGTTGGATTGATTCAATTACCTTGATGATGTTTCAAATAGAGAAGTTAGGGTTTATTGCTTAATTCATATTCATAATTGTTCTATGGGAATAACATTGCACAACATATTAAAACTAGAAGTAATCGAATAGAGATTCTAGGATTAATTTGTGGTCCATCTAATTCATAACCGAATAGGGCGAATTAGTCGTAAGGGATTGATGAATGTATGCTTCTAAATTTCAGAGTAACCAAATAGGGATCTGTATTAAGTTGAAAATTATGCCTGAATAAGGATAATTGGCCTTAGAAGAATCCTACCAATTCATAGCACAAACAGGTATTAAGAGTGGTTGTCAAGCATAATTAGGGGGAAATCTGTACCCTAACTTCATTAATATTGCAAAGTTCATCACATATTAATCCAAGCAACAATCACGCAAGATTGGATTATTTAACTTAGGTTATGTTATTCAAGGTGACAGACTAAAAACTTCTCCGTAATCATCTATCATCATGTGTTACTCATTGAACAGAAAAAGGACAATTACGTATCACAATTCCTAATTCTAACAAATAAAATTCCGATTAAACAATTTAGCAGGCTATTACTAAATCACCCAAACAGAAAATTATAAACAATTAAAACAGAATAACATAAACAATTCCAATAAAAACGAGATTGAGAACAATGTTACTGAAGTTAAGTTACACCAATGACATGAATTCAGGCTTCAAAATCCCCTTGAACTGAAGAAAGATCAGCCGCACATATTGACGTAGAAGGTAAAAAAAACTAAGAAAAACTCCACTGCCGTCTTCTCCCTCTCTTTAACCTAACAACTCATAAATAAATAATGTGTTTTTTTCCTTAATTTTTCTCCAGGAATCACGGAAATTACTTTCCTAGATCTTTCCTAAAAGATACACTTCCAAAACTGTCAAAATCTTATCAGATATGGAAAACAGAATTCGTCTCCAGCTTGCACCAGGATTCTCACAATGTAAAAGGACTTTTCTGGGCTTGGTCACTTCATAAAAGTTGTATTCCCAGATGTGTAGATGAATTTGGGCTTTTGAATCACCTGCTTTCGATATCTGAAGCTCCAGTTATGCCCATTCGAAGACTCAATACTCAGCCAAGAAATCTATTCGCGAATAGGATTCCAGGTCCGGTTTTGCAACAACTAATGATGTCCCAAACGAACTCGGATTCTCACCCATAATACCTTCCTGGAAAGCTTGATTCGTCTACTTTACTTTTCCTGAAGAACCCTTTTGCAATTGAGAAATCCGACTCCATGAAAAACCTGAAAAACACAGCACCGGTCAGAATAGCAAAAATCTGGAATTTCCTAATCTTTTCTCAATTATTTCATAAAGTCTATCCAAATATGCCAAACTTACAAAATAAACTCTAATAAACTCAACTAGGCATAAAAAATTACAAAAAACATATTATGGAAGGAATAAAAATATATAAATTACACTTTTATCAAGCACATGGAGAGGCTTGAGACTTTGGGGTTTGAGTTGGATGCATAAATAATTACAAGTGGATTTAATTCTGCAATCCTTGCCTGACTCTTATGCATCGCTCATAATGAACTTCAATATGAACGCTATGTTGAAAACGCTGTCGGAGCTTTTGAACATGCTAAGGACTCTAGAGCAAGACTTGAAGAAGTCCAAGCCTGTTTTACTGGTAGCTACCAGTAAAGGAAAGGGTGAGGGCAAGGGAAAGGCTAAGGCCAATCCCAAGCCCAAGCCTAAGCGACAAGATGCTCTCAAGCCTACGGGTGGCGTTGGGAAAGGTGGGAAGGTAGTCTGCTTCTATTGTGGCAAGCCTGGCCACTAGAGGAAGCACTACAAGGCTTTCCTCACAAACAAGAATAAGTCAGATGCTTTGACTTTAGGTATGTTTATGATTAAGATTAGCTTCTCTCCTTCAACATCTTGGGTCATTGGCACAGGATGTGGTACTCACATTTGTACTGATGTGCAGGGACTAAGATAGAGTAGATTGCTCACCAAGGGAGAAGTAGACCTACGAGTTGGAAATGGAGCACATGTGGCTGCATTAGGTGTAGGGACTTATTGTTTGTCTTTGCCTTCGAGCTTATTATTAGAACTCAAAGACTGTTACTTTGTACCTACGATTTCTAGAAACATTATTTCAGTATCCGCTTTGGATAACATAGGATATTGTTTTGAGATTTCTAATGGATTGTTGTCCTTCAGTTTGAATGGTATTCTATTTAGAATTGCAAGGTTATATAACAGATTTTATGTTCTTGATTTGAACAATAAGGATATTCTCGATGTTGAAACTAAGAAAGCTAAACAGAGCAAACAAAACCATACATACATCTAGCATTGTAGATTGGGTCATGTTAATCAGACCCGCATTGCAAAACTTCAAAGGGATAAAGTTTTGGACCCTTTTGACTTCTAGTCATTTGAGTTATGCAAGTCATGCCTTTGAGGCAAGATGACCAAGTCACCTTTCATAGGACAAAGTGAAAGGGCTACTGAATTGTTAGGTGATAATCCGAGGGTTAAACTATTTTATTTAGGCTTTTTGGCCGGATTTTAGATACTTCTTAGTTCGTTTATGCCTGAATTGCTACTTAATTCTATATATTTTATATTTTAGGTCGAAACATGCATTTTTAGCAAATAATAAGCAAATTGGAGTTTTTGGACCCAGAAGCAAGCGAATCTCAGAATTTGGGAAAGTTTTGAAGCAGAGTTGAAGCACTATGAAGTTTGTTCCCATGGGAAAGCATCGAAGATAGAAGATTCAAGCAAGGAAGCAAGCGGAGGGCAATTCTGTAAATTTAGAATTTTCCAGGAAGGTTTGCCGTGGCGAAAGAAGCTAGGCACGAGATTCACTTTAGTTCGTCGCCTCAGCGAAGTCTACGAAATTTTGTTTTCTCCAAAAGGCACAGTTTTATTTGAGGAAAAGTTTTAGGTTTTGGGGCAAACTATATAAGAAAAACCTTGCCATTTTGGTAGAGGTCATCTAGGGTCGTCTGGATTCATCTTTGTTTGAGAATAGCTTTGATATTTTGGAATGAAATGGAGAAGATTTGGGATTTAATCTTGCGGATTCTTTAACTAGGGGAGATCTCTGTTCCTTTCTCTTTGTCTCAATATGTTGTCTGCTATGTTTATTGTCTTTCTAGCTATTTGTTTTAATTTAGCTATGAACTAATCCATTTTGGGTTAAGGTTTTGATGTAAATCAGGTTTCTATGGATTAATCAATTAATTATTGTTGCTTTTACATTCTATTGCATAGATTGTGTGGTTATTTTGATTTTTATTGATTGTATTTGTTTAACATTATGAGATTGAGAAATGAATCATGTTAAGCTTCTTGGGTAATCACCATTTTAGTATTGAACGCTAGAGATAGGTTTGAGAATCAATGAAATCAATCTAGGATTCCATTAGCTTAATGAATTTGGAACCATTAATCTTCAAATTGTTGGGTGCGGAAGTTTAATAGGGAAAAATAGGAATTCATAGCCTAAGAAGGTATGTTTGACAGCTTAGGGAATTCGATTTACAATCTGTGCATGTGAGTGTAGAAGTAGCATAATCCACAGAATTAATCCATAGAGTCCGAATGAAGTCAAACCCTAACCGTTTGCTTACATTGATATTACTCATGTTAAATCTTGCTTTCATAATTTAGTTGTTTTTACATTTAGTAAATTTTTCTTTCAGTTAAGTTTAATCTTTCCCATAAATCCAAACAGTTTTCGGTTTCTCCAACTTGAAAACAAATAGGAAATTCAGTGCATAGCAACCAATCCTCGTGGGAACGATACTCACTCATCACTTTATTACTTTGTGCGACTTGTGCACTTACTATATTTGCATGTTGTAGTAACAACGCATCATTAGGCATCATCCATAATGATGTATGTGGTCTACTAACAGTTGAAGCTAGAGGTGGATATTCCTACTTCATTACATTTACTGATGATTTCAGTAGATATGGTTATGTCTACCTCATGAGACATAAATCTGAAGTCCTTGATAAGTTCAAAGAATTCAGGAATGAAGTACATAATATGTTGGACAAAAGTATTAAAGCTCTTTAGTCGGATCGAGGAGGCGAATACTTAAGCTCAGGGTTTTCTGAATACTTGAAGGAATGTGGGACAATATCACAACTCACCCCTCCGTATACACCCCAACACAATGGAGTGTCTGAAAGGAGGAATAAGACCTTACTTGACATGGTTAGGTCTATGATGAGTTTTAGTGATTTACCTGCATCATTCTGGGGTTATGCCCTAGAGACTGTGACTCACATTTTGAACCGTGTGTTGTCAAAGTCTATAGACAAGACTCCATTTGAACTATGGAATGGGCCAAAGCCTAATTTGTCTTATCTAAGGATTTGGGTTGCGAAGCTTATGTCAAGAAATTGACTTCGAACAAGCTGGGCCCAAAATCCTACAAATGTATATTTGTGGGGTATCCTAAACAGACCAAAGGATACTATTTCTACCATCCAGGAGAGCGCAAAACTTTTGTTACTCGTACTAGTGTCTTCCTAGAAAAGGAATTTTTTCTAAGAATTACTAGTGGGAGAAAACTAGAATTCGATGAAGTTCTAGAGCTACAAGATATACTAGACAAAGGACGGGAAGACGTGCCACAAGCAGTGGTTGAACATCAGGAGGAGGTTACTCCACAACTTGTGGATCAAAGTGAACCACCACAAGTAGTACAAGGGAGCTACGTAGATCTAGGAGAGTATACCCTGAGCCTGAGAGATACGGTTATCTCGTGACTCAACATGATGACATACTTGTCTACCAAAACGATGAACCCAAAACCTACGAAGACGTTATATCGGATCTAGATTATGTTAAATGGCTTGAAGCCAAGAAATCTGAGATGGACTCCATGTACTAGAACCAAGTATGGTCTCTGGTGGAACCACCTGAAGGGGTAAAACCCATAGGGTGTAAATGGGTCTTCAAGAAGAAGACTGACATGGATGGCAATGTGCACACTTATAAAGCACAACTGGTTGCCAAAGGTTTCAAGCAAATTCATGGTATTGACTATTGATAATCCTATTTTTCCCTATGATTTTGCATTGAATTTCGATAGAATTTAGGATACTTCTCATACAATTTGGGCCATAATTGCTACCTAATTCTATTAATTTGTCTTTGCAGGCCTAAACGATGATTTTGAGCTTAAATGACAGTTTTGAGCGTAAATTACGTAACTTGCGCTTGGAAACTCAGAATGATCTGAGTTTAGAAGTTTTGGAAAGCTAAGAAGCAGAGCTACAACTTTCATGTTTTGGATTTTTCCTAATTCTGACTGGACAAGGGTGGAGACTTGGCTTGAAGTCATGAACAGTATGTTGGAAACAGAAGAAAAACGTCTTTGGACGTGCTTCAGTATTTCTGCCATAACTTGAGTTGTAGGTCTCGGATCGTGCTGATTATTGAACTAGTAGAAAGATAATTGAAAGGGATACAATTCATATGTTAACACTTTTCCAGATTCAGACTCTTTCATGCTCAAATTTGGCCCGAAAGATTCTCGCCGCGGCAAGGAAAAAGCTTCTCCGAAGCAAAACTGTGTCAGATGTGAAAAAATAAAACGACGCATTTTGGCTTGCTAGGGCTTGGTCTGTTAGAGTAGATGCCCTAGAGCCAATCAATTATTGTAGAATTGACTCTTTGTAATAATGTTCATTAATCAATAATAAAAGGCATTTTATTCTGTATCGCGTAAATCATTATTATTGCAATATGTATTGATATATGTCCTTAGAATGGTAGAACCGTGATGAGGGTATCAAGTGTTTCAAATCTTGATAGTGAGAACCCTATGAGCACATATGGTGGCCATTCTAGGAACGTCCGTAGCCCCGATATTCTGAAGTAAGGGCACGATAATACGGTAAGGCTATCATAGTGTTGAAGCGACCTGTCGAAAGCGGTGGTGATCTCACTTGTCAAGGTTGTTTGGTGACAACTGGTGCAACACATGGGTGCTTGTTGTAGGCGGATATACCGCAGCAAGTTCACTGGACTGACCCACCAAAGGATTCCATATGGATGGTAACCCCAGTGTCTATGGAACAAATCCTCTAACGAATGATGGTGCATGTAATCCGTAGACTTAAGATCACCGGAGAGCCTTGTGCACCGATTGGTACAGTTTGACACTAGCCTAACGCGATTCTATTGATGTCGATGCGGTGGTGATTGGCTATATCAAGGAGTGTATCAAGATTATGGTGGATTGACAGAGGATTCATCACTCCCGGGTACGGGAGAAGTTATCTCACGGCGTAATTTAGTATATGGCAATGACACTAAAACTGTGGCCACAATGGGATTGAGTTGTTGCTCTATCCAAATTATAATACGGGTCATTGGTCCAGCAACTGAATATACAATATCGAGAGTAACCGAAGGTTGACACTATTTCTATGCCTTCGTCTCGTCGAGATAACGTTATGATGAAAGGATCGGGTGTACGGTAACCATATCGTTGACAGGTAGCTACTTTGCTGAATCCGAATCTATCGGGTGGCCATGATGCCTTGCTAGGGGCCAATCTTGGTCTGTGTATAAGTGAGACGATTAATTGGTGCTAATCGCGATACTATACACTACCGGTATGATGAGGAGCCTATGGGTCACACACATAGAAGATAATTTAAGACTCAGGAAGAAAGAAGGGCGTTTTCATCTTTTTGGGCGAAAGGGCATTTTGGTAATTTCACAGTGCAATTAAATTTGTTGAGGTCGTAGCCTTTATTTAATTTGTTAGAAAAAATTAAATAAGTGAAATTCCGTTTAAATATATGTTCGCATATATTTAAATAAATTATCATTATTGTTAAATGTTAATATATATATTAATTGATTTTTAATTGAGATAATGATGAATTAAATTAAAATATCTAATTGGGAGTGTTTGGCAAATTTGGGGGGTGTTTGGGTTGGAGCCCAAGCCCATTCCATATTGGAATAGGGTAACTAATTTTACTATAAAAGAAAATGTTTCTTTGTAAAATAAATAACTTTTCATTCATCACTATTTCATAGAAAAGGAAGATATACAGCAGCCCCAAAAACACTCTCCCACGCCACATGACTGTTTGATTGAAAATCAAACATTTTTGTTCTTCTTGATTTCTTAAGGCCAAGGAGGATCTAGCAAATCCCTCCTTGGTTCTTGTTGATTGTCTTCATGTGGACCTCTACGGTTCGATCCTACACTTGGATCGGTAGCAAACACGTTCAGAGACAATATTGGTGGAGCCTCCAAACGTGGGTATGAATCTAAACTTTGGATTTAATTTTCTGCAGATTCTTATAAAATATAAACTGTAATTTTCTATGCCTTGATTTTTGGGTTGTAAGGAACGATCCATGGTTGTAATTTTTTTTTATTTTTCGCTGCGCAACCGGGTCATTTCCTAACAAGGTATCGTAGCCTAGGGTACTAGATTTACGCTTATTGAATGGTTGATTACATGTGTTTGTTGATAACATGTTTGCCTTGATGAATGCTGCCATGAAAAACCCAGTTTTGTTAAATCTGAAAAATCTGTAAATCCTCTGTTGAATGAATGATTCAAATGATAAACTGGTTTAATAATATGTTGATGAATGTTATATTGGTTGGTTAATATCCTG
Source organism: Pistacia integerrima (assembly GCA_026225825.1). Taxonomy (NCBI): domain Eukaryota; kingdom Viridiplantae; phylum Streptophyta; class Magnoliopsida; order Sapindales; family Anacardiaceae; genus Pistacia; species Pistacia integerrima. Next base: position 14,991,812 of record CM047737.1, on the reverse strand, counting down.
GTTGAACGTATGTGCGTTTGATTTGATTTGGATTCGTGTTTATACACAAAATCTGCAAAAAACGTGAACTGTACGAATTGGGGATTTCCAGGTCTCGCCGCGGCGAGGAGCCTCTGGACAGTTTCGCCGTGGTGAAGATAAAACCTTCGCCGCGGCAAAGTCTGTGGTGGCTAGACCTAATGTAAATCCTCGCCGCGGCAAAGATAAAACCTTCGCCGCGGCGAAGTATGCAGCAGGGAAGTGCATACTGTAAATCCTCGTCGCAGCGAAGGCTGTAGCTTTCCCAATTCTGTATTTTTCTGCAAAGGGACTAATCTGTAGTTTTTAATAACCTATAAAGCCAATGTACATTCTACACATTTAAGAGGGTAATTAATTAATTAACCCACCCAATTCAAAAATTGATTGTTTTTGAAATGTATGCTTTGTACTTGTTTGTATATTGCATGGTGCCCGGTACATGAGCCTTATACCTAAGGGTGAATGTTTTAAATTATTTTGGGTATGTATGGTTGTAATATTTTAAATAGGGCTGCATGTCCTGTCTTCTCTCCTCTTCTTGATGTACATTCTTTTCTCATCTCATTCCCCTCGAATGTAAATCGCGAGGTTTCTAAATTCGTTGATGTAAAATTAGTTTAATATTAATTTTATTGTAAATTTAGAATGATGTTTTTGTAATGTACTTGGAGTCGGAGCAAAGGACGTGGCAACCATACTTGAAGACTCAAGATGTTTATTACAGGACCCCTAGGTGACCCACTGATTCCTCTAGGCTCGAGGAGATCGGTTTTAGTTGGGCCATGTACCGGCACATTTAATATTTTGCTTAGAATGCATGCTAAGGTTGAATGTTGAATAACATGCCAAACAATGTCATTCTAACAAAGATAATAATCTGATGAGACATTAAATAACAAACCCCTCAACTAAGTATATTAAGTCACGAATGCCTTCCATCACCATGGTTTTAATCAAACCACTGTTCGTCGAAACCTTGTTCGCCAAAGCGAAGGGTACACTTCTACCAGTGGGAGGTTAAAATTCATTGGAGTTTTCCTTAATGGTGATGGGTCGACTTAAAATGACGGTTTTGCTTGTTCGCCAAAGCGAAGGTTGATAAACGCGTCATAGGCGAAGTAGAGCAGTACACATATTATGTGTACGTGGTGACATGTAGTGTCCATTCTACTGATACTGAGAATCACACTTGAGGACAATGGTTGAAGCCATTGGATTGTGTGATTGGCTTGTTGGCTTTTTCACATTTGAGGTTGATAGTGGGAGCTATCAATTGGTGTGGATTAAGTTTGTTGGCCTACCTAATCAACTCATTTTGGCTTGTTCGCCAAAGTGAAGGTTTGAAATGGGTAGGATGGGATCTCGGTCAATAGGAAAGCCAACGGGCTTTCCCAGGAGTTAATAGTGAGGGCTATTGGCTTGAGTAAAATAGTGGGAGCATCGTTTAATAAAAGACCATATTAAATAATAATGAACTTTATAATAACTTTATCTTTTACGCAATTGTAGATTCACGAAAATGAGCATTATGACCTGCGACCGATAATCGAAAAAGAAAACGAGGTTGGATGGATCCAATTTCTCGAGGCGTATCGTAATCTTCGGATTATACTTAAGTCGAAAAGAAATTGTATATCCTTGAAAAGCCATACATGGTGAGCACGATCTGATGCCACTCGGGAAGTTAAGGATACTTATCAAAAGTTCCTTGATGATGCCCGATAGCGTACAATGCTTGATGTTAGCATCGATGACACCTATCTTTGCAAAAGCGGCATGAGAATATGGATGCTTCTTCCATAATTCTACACCTTAAGGAGCTTTACGAAACAAATGCTTGACATGAGAGGTACAAGGTGTCGAAAGCACTTTGTTTGGGAGTCGTCGAGAGGGTGCCCAAGTTGGTCCTCATGTGCTCAAGATGATCGAGCATATAGAGAGGCTTGAGACTTTGGGATGTGGCTTGGATGCGAGAATTACAAATGGATTTAATTCGCAATCCTTGCCCTAACTCATATGCTCCGTTCATAATGAATTTCAATATGAACACGATGGAGAAAACCCTGTCAGAACTTCTAAACATGCCCGAGGATGCGAGAGAGGGACTTGAAAAAGTCCAAGCTGTTTCTTGGTTCTTGCCCGTAAAGCAAAGAAGGGTAACGGCAAGGGTAAGGGTAAGGGTAAGGCCAAACCCAAGCCCAAGCCTAAAGGACAGGTTGCTCTTGGTCCTGAGAGTGGCATAGGAAAGGGCAAGGTAGTCTGCTTCTTTTGTGGCAAGCACAGCCCTTGGAGGAAACACTGCAAGGCTTTCCTCGCAAGCAAGAAAAAAGTCGAGGCTACGACTTGGGTACTTTCATGATTGAGATTAACTTCTCTCCCTCAACATCTTGGGTCATGGACACAGGATGTGATACTCACATTTGTATTGATGTGCAAGGACTAAGGCACAGTAGAATGCTCGCCAAGGGAGAGGTGGACCTACGAGTTGGAAATGGAACACATGTGGCTGTATTGGGACTTATTGTTTATAGCTTATTATTGTTATCACGTACCTTCTATTTCTAGAAATATTATTTCGTATCCGTTTTGGATAATATGGGGTATCATTTTGAGATATCTAATGGATTGTTGTCCTTTAGTTTGAATGGTATTCTATTTGGAATTGCAAGGTTATATAATGGATTATATGTTCTTGATTTAAACAATAAAGATATTCTCAATATTGAAACCAAGAAAGCTAAACATAGCGATCAAAACCAAACATATCTCTGGCATTGTAGATTGTGTCATGTTAATAAGACTCGTATTGCAAAACTTCAAAGGGATGGAGTTTTGGCCCCTTTTGACTTCCAGTCATTTGAGGTATGCGAGTCATGCCTTTTAGGTAAGATGACCAAGTCTCCTTTCACAGGACAAAGTGAAAGAGCTACTGAACTATTAGGCATCATCCATAGTGATATATGTGGTCCACTAACAGTTGAAGCCAGAGGTGGATATTCATACTTCATCACATTTACTGATGATTTCAGTAGATATGGTTATGTCTACCTTATGAGACATAAATCGAAGCCTTTGATAAATTCAAGGAATTCAGGAATGAAGTACAGAATATGTTGGGCAAAAGTATTAAAGCTCTTCGGTCGGATCGAGGAGGTAAATACTTAAGCTCGGGGTTTTCGAGTACTTGAAGGAATGTGGGATAGTATCACAACTCACCCCTCCTTATACACCCCAACACAATGGAGTGTCAGAAAGGAGGAATAGGACCTTACTTGACATGGTTAGGTCCATGATGAGTTTTAGTGATTTACCTGCATCGTTCTGGGGTTATGCCCTAGAGACTACGACTCACGTTTTAAACCGTGTGCCGTCAAAGTCTGTAGATAAGACTCCATATGAGCTATGGAGTGGGCGAAAGCCCAACTTGTCTTATCTAAGGATTTGGGGTTGCGAAGCTTATGTTAAGAAATTGACTTTCAACAAGCTGGGCCCAAAATCCTGTAAATGTATATTTGTGGGGTATCCAAAGGAGACCAAAGGATACCATTTCTACCACCCAGAAGAGCGCAAAATCTTTGTTGCTCGATCTGGTGTCTTCCTAGAAAAGGAACATTTTCTAAGAAGTACTAGTGGGAGAAAAGTAGAACTCGATGAAGTTCTAAAACCACAAGATATACTAGACGAAGGACGGGATGATGTACCACAGGAAGTGGTTGAGCATCATGAGGAGGTTACTCCACAAATTGTGGATGAAAGTGAACCACCTCAGGTAGCACAGGAGCTACGTAGATCTGGGAGAGTACGCCATGAGCCCGAGAGATACGGTTATCTCGTGACTCAACATGGTGACGTACTAGTCTACCAAGACGATGAACCCAGAACCTACGAAGATGCTATATCGGATCCAGATTCCGTTAAATGGCTTGAAGCCATGAAATCTGAGATGGACTCCATGTACCAGAACCAAGTGTGGTCTCTGGTGGAACCACCTGAAGGGATAAAACCCATAGGGTGTAAATGGGTCTTCAAGAAGAAGCGACATGGATGGCAACGTGCATACTTATAAAGCACGGCTGGTTGCCAAAGGTTTCAAACAAATTCATGGCATTGACTATGAAGAAACCTTTTCGCCGGTTGCCATGATTAAATAAATAAATTATCATTATTGTTAAATGTTAATATATATATTAAATATATATTAATTGATTTTTAATTGAGATAATGATGAATTAAATTAAAATATCTAATTGGGAGTGTTTGGCAAATTTGGGGGTGTTTGGGTTGGAGCCCAAGCCCATTCCATATTGGAATAGGGTAACTAATTTTACTATAAAAGAAAATGTTTCTTTGTAAAATAAATAACTTTTCATTCATCACTATTTCATAGAAAAAGAAGATATACAGCAGCCCCAAAAACACTCTCCCAAGCCACTTGTTTGTTTGATTGAAAATCAAACATTTTTTGTTCTTCTTGATTTCTTAAGGCCAAGGAGGATCTAGCAAATCCCTCATTGGTTCTTGTTGATTGTCTTCGTGTGGACCTCTACGGTTCGATCCTACACTTGGATCGGTAGCAAACACGTTCAGAGACAATATTGGTGGAGCCTCCAAACGTGGGTATGAATCTAAACTTTGGATTTATTTTTCTGCATATTCTTATAAAATATAAACTGTAATTTTCTATGCCCTGATTTTTGGGTTCTAAGGAACGATCCATGGTTGTAATTTTTTTTATTTTCTGCTGCGCAACCGGGTCGTTTCCTAACATGGTCCTTAAGTGAAAGAGGTATAAATTAGCACGAAAATGAAAGAAAAAGGGTCTGGGTTCGTCATTTGGAAGGCAGCTCTTGGAAGGAGAAGAGTATTGAAGATTTCAGCTTCAAATTAGAGAAGATTTCTCCATCTTTTGCTTGTTTTTTAATGATGAATCTTGATTTAGTTTATTTTTGTTATTTTATTTTGTTTTTGAGTATGAACTGAGTTGTTTAGTTAGGGTTTGATGTAACCTTGATACTTTGATTCAAATTTATATGAATTGATTTACTTTGAGTTTTAATTTCATGATTGAGTGTTTATCTCTTTGCTTAATGACTTTTGGATGCTTGATCACCATTCAAATGTGTGTTGTTTACAATGAGACTGAGAAGTGATTTGTGATTGTGTCTCTTGGGATAAATGCCGTAGATTAAGCAAACGCTAGAGATAGGTTTAGCGATCTATGAAATCTAGATAGAATTCCATAAAGCTTAAGAGACTTCGAACTATTAATCTTCATTTTTTTGGGTGCGGAAGCTTAATAGGGATAAGTAGGAAAATATAGCCTGAGAAGGTATGTTTTACAACTTAGGGAATTCAATTTTCAATCAAGGAATTAGAACTTGGGTAATAGATTCTATGATTTGGGTTAGCGTATCTAGGTGAAATCAACACCCTAGCATTTTTTTTAGCATTGGTTAATTAGTTAAGTTGGTGAGTTTTGCTTTAATTTCATTATCATTCATTTATATTTTGTTAATTTGTATTTAGTTGTTAATTTTCCATCAATCCAATTTATTGTTGCTTTAATTAGGACTTCAACTAGGGAAATCGGTACTTAGTAACACTATCCTCTTAGGAACGATACTCTATGTAACGCCCCACTTAAGGTACGTACTCAAGATTTGCTGTCTTGCTTAAATATTTAGTGATTTGGTTTTAATTGAGTTTGGTTGTTGTCATGATATGTCGAATTGGTTAAGTGTTTGCCTTGGTTTTTGGTTGAGATTTGGTGAATTTTGGAAATCCAATCTTCGCTGGGGCGAAGGAGAATCTTCGCCGCGGCGATGAGGTGCTGCACCCACGGGTAGGTTCGGCCGGGTTTCGTCGGGGCGACGGAATGTTCTTCGCCGCAGCGAAGAGCCTAACAAAAAGTTTCTTGAGTTTTCTAGAGAATTCTTTCTTTGGGGCATAATGACCATTCTACCCCTAATTAGTAGGAATAGTGGGGAGTAAAATGTAAGGAAATTAAGTAGAGAATGTGTTGGTAATAAGGGTGTATTTGCAAAGAATCAAAGGATATGGATGGAATTTCCAAGGAAGAGTAAGGGCAAAATGGAAAATGATGGATATTATATGAGCTAAAAAGGATTAAGTGTAGAGAAAATCTTCATTTCACCCATTGCCACCGCCATAACCATTCTCTAACTTCTCTCAATTCTCTATCCAATCTTCCAAGATTTCTAAGGACTTTTTGGGTACTTTTTGAGTAGATTTTTAATCTAAAGCATCCTAAGTTGTAGAGAGAAATCAAGCTACCAAAGGAAAGGAAAAGTGTTAGAGAAGCTATTCCCTCACAAGGTAAGTAAATCCAATCAAGTTGAGGTTCAAGAAAGTAAATGAGTAGAGATTTATTTTAATTATGTATATATGTTATACTTACTGAAAAATTGAGATGAAATGTGTGCTTAGTCATAGTTGTTAGATATACTTAAATTATGAGAAGTGTTTTTGATGTGTGATGAGAGAGTGAAATTGAGTTGAAGTTAGAGGAGTTGTGTACAAATATTTTTGGGAGTGTTTTCCTTGGCAGGAATTATGATTGTATGAGGGAGTTTTCCTCCCATTTTGGATGATTAAAGAGAAGAGTAGAGTTATAGATAAGTAGAGCTTTGATATGCACATGAGTTATTTGATGAAAAGCCTAAGTGAAATCTGCCCTGTCACAGACGTGACTTTCTAAGTGATTTTTTGGCATCTTACGGCTTGAACTGGGCTGAGACCAAACATAAAAGTTGTAGCCCTGTTTTTAAGCTTTAAAACGAGACCAAAACCGTAGCAATCCGATGTGTATAACGCAAGTTATGACCTTTTTAGTGCGACCTGTGCAGAATGACTGTTTTGATGCAATATTGCATTTGGCATTCATAAGTGTATTAGTGAGCATGAGTTGTCCATACACATTTTTCTTATGCACTTAAGAAGTAGCTTGAGACATAGTAGAGAATTTGAGTATAAGCTACCTTAAGAGTAAAGAGAAAGAGAGAATGAGCACTAGAGAACGAAGAGAAAAGAGAATAGAGTAGGTTGTGCGATGGGGAACCCGTGAGTAACGGGTAGAGTATTCCCGTATGTACGCCGCATTGAGTGAGCGGCATGAGTATAAGAGAGAAAAGTGGTGTAGCCCATGAGAGTGCATGCGGATGAGGGCTATACCCGAGTACCCGAGAGAGAGATTATACACTCACATGGCCAAGGGTTCCGAATCCATGCATAACCGAGTCCGATCGGCTAGAAAGAGTAAAAGTCACGTAGAGTGGGAGCGAGTCCCAGCCGTGCCTCCGGTAAGATGAGGCCGTGACTACTAAAGAGAGTTAGTAGAAAAGAGTTATGAGAGAGAGAAAGTAGAGAGGGAAGTATAAATAGAGAGTAAATGAGAATCGTGAGGAAAGAATTAGAGAGAGAGAGTTACGGGGATAGATGAGTAGAGGATTTACTTACTGAGCATTAGTTGTGCTCACCCCGTTGTTTTTCTATGTTTTTGCAGGATCTAGGTGAGGATACAATCGGATACAGTCGGATGGACATCGGCGGGCGAAGGGAAATGATTACTCTGTCCACCTTGTTTTGATGCTTTTGTACATGATACAACTTTTTGTATAAATAATGTATATGTTTAATAAAAGAAAAAAAATTTGGGCCCAACCTTTTTATGCTATTTTATATGTATTTTATTATGAACATGTTTTATGAATATTTGAGTAGAACGCGGCTATTACACTCTACTTATCACTTTATTACTTTTTGCGACTAGTGCACTTGCTATACAATTGCATGTTTGTTAAAACACACATCAAGTTTTTGGCGCCGTTGCCGGGGATAGTTGATGATTAATATTGATAGTATCTAGTGTAGTGCTAAATTGAAGTTTTTATTTCATTTTTGTAGTTAATCGTAAATATTGTATGGTCTTAAGCTTGAGTTCTTTTGTTTGTAGTTTTTATTTTAATTTTGTAGTTAAGCTTAATGAACTATTTCTTGTAGTGCATGTGGAGATCATGGCATAAGTACATAGAACGTTGATGGATTATGCCATACCAACGGTGCAAGAATGCAATTATGGTATTACAAGGCCACCTGTTGCAGTGAACTTTGAGATTAAACTGACAATAATTCAGATTATCCAGCATTCAGTCCAATTTGGTAGAAATTCATATGAGGATCCAATTTTGCATATCGCTAGCTTTCTGGAGATATGTGACACATTCAAGGTTAATGGAATGACTGATGATGCAATTAGGCTAAGATTGTTCCCATTTTCACTAAGAGATAAAGCGAAAGGTTGGCTCATGTCACACCTAGCTGGAACAATCGCCACATAGGACAGATTAGCTCAGAAGTTTCTTGCAAAATACTTCCCACCAGAGAAAGCGGCAAAAATGAGAAATGACATTATCTCTTTCATGGAAGGCAACGATGAATCACTCTATGAAGCTTGGGAGAGGTACACAGAGTTGTTAAGGAAATGTCCACATCATGGTCTACCATTTTGGATACAAGTCCAAACATTTTACAATGGGTTGCTACCAAATATTCAAACTATGGTAGAAGTGGCAACAGGTGATCCTTAAATAACAAGACCCTAGAAGATGTTTATGAATTGCTTGAGGTGATGGCCAACAATAACTATCAAAGACCTAATGAGAGAGCAATGCCAAAGAGAACAATGGGTCTATATGAAGTCGATGTGTTCGCCACATTATCTGCACAAATTGCATCACTTCAAAGCCAATTGGGAGGTATGAATGTAAATTCTATTCACTCACCTTTTATAACTTGTGAATTTTGTGCAGGAAACCATGGGAGTGTGGAATGCCAAGATGGAAACCAATTAATCTTCTCAACAACCGAGCAAGTGAAGTACATGGTTAGTTCACAAAGGCTACAAAATGACCCCTTCTCCAACACCTACAATCCTGGTTGGGGGAATCACCCAAATTTGTCCTGGAGCAATCAAAGCAATCAATTAAATCAAAGGACAGTGCCAAACCATCAACCAGTGGTGAATCATCAACCATGTGAGCAAAGAATGTCGAAATTGGAGGATATGTTCGAGAAATTCATGCAAGAAACCACCAGATTTATGAATAAGACACGCTCAAACTTCAAAAATCAAGGAGTGTCCATTCGAAATTTGGATGTTCAAGTGGCACAATTGGTTGAACAATTGGCAGAGAGAACTCAAGGTTCTTTGCCGAGCACAACGGTCACAAATCCTAAGGAACAATTAAATGTTATAACATTGAGGAGAGGTATAGTGTCGAAGCAACCCCACAATGAAGAAAAGTGGGAAGAACATGAAGACAAGACTAATGGAGAGGAAAATCTCAAAGCGGAAAGGTGTGCAAGATACTTAGGGGAATTTCATCCAAGCAACTCACCTCACAAGGAACAATTTGAGGAATTTGGTGTAAATGCGCGCAAGTCAAAATTGGTGTTGGAAGAGACTCCAAACATTGGACTCAACCAATCACCGTCTCATCTCAAGTACGCATATATGAATTTGAAGTTCCGAAAAGATGCTTATGAGAATGTCTGAAATTCCAAAGGAAAGACCAAGAGGTGGCAATGGGAAGTGAAGAGCCCACAAGGATCCACATTGATGAAAGAATGAGAAAGTCGAGCTTCTGACTATAAACAAGCGCTTCTTGGGAGGCAACCCAAGCGTTCTAATTTTGTGTTATTTTACATTTGTTTATGTGTTATTTGACTTAGGAAATAGTTTAATTTCGTTTGTCTTTTGGTGTTTTAGGTGAATGATCAAAATGTGGCAAGAAGTTGAAAGTTCCAAACTTCGCCGCGGCATTGTATGCATTGCCAAACTTCGCCACGGTGAAACCTAAGAATCTTTATAAACCCACCTTCATTCTCTCCATTTTTGCGATTTCAAACCCTAGCCTCCAAAGAATTTTGTTTTCTCTTCTTCAATTTCTCACCTTTTTCCCTCAAAAATTTTAGCACCATTCCACTCCCTTACCTCTTTAAACAATCATGCATCTTTCAGTTGCCCCAGTTTAACCCATTTTGAGGATATTTTTAGCAACCCTTAGGTTTTGAAAATTTGGAGCTTTCTTTGTGATTTGTAATGAAATTGGAGCAATTGAAGGTTGGAAAGCTTGGGCTTGGTAAGGTTAAGAGTTTTTGTGCAATTTATTTGTTCACTTTCAATTGTGGATTTGTTTTTGTTGAAAAATTGCTTGAATTTGTTGATTGTGGATGTTGGTTGAGAATTTGAGGATTGAGTTGATTGTGGAGTGTAGAAATTGTTGATTTTGATTTAATTTGGTGTTGAGGAAGTTGGGTTTGTTGTGTTGAAGTGCTTTTAGCAAATTTGGGAGTTGTGCGAAGAGGAAGAAGTAGAAGAAGATTGAAGCCTGAAGCACTTTTTTTTTTTTTAATTTCTTTATGTTTTGTATAGGAATTGATGTTGTTTTCCTAGTTTTTAGCTCTTTATTTGTTTTTGTTTAGATTTTAGGTTTAGTTCAGTAAGGTTGAGATCAGGATGTAATTCTTTCATATTAATCGGTGAGGGTATCTAACACATTTGGCACCATAGACTTTCAATTGTTTGACAGATGATGATGATGAGGAAGCCAAGGAATGGATGCCAGGATTTTGCACAAAAATCGACCTTTATGGATTAATCAGGGGAGTATCTCATAACCTTTACTTTTGTTTTTCTATTCCTTGGATGTGCATGATGTGACATTGGGGACAATGTCATTTTAAGTTTGGGGGTAGGAAAATGTTCAAAATTTTTGTGAATAGTTTGTTTGTGTGTTTTAGCTCGAAATTGTGTTTCTTTTTGTTTTAAGTTCTTTGATTGTTATTTGTTTAGTGTGTTTTGTGTGTGTTGTGTTGTTGTTGCCTAGATGGATTGCATAAGTCTATGATGAAACTAGAATTATTGAGATATTATTTTTGGAATATGTTAAGCATTGCTTCAAGTTTAGGTTGGTTGACTTGATTTAGCTTGAGGTTTGTTGAGTGGTTCAACCACCAGTTTCACTCTTTCGGCATGCTTAGAAACATTTTTATGTGGTTAGGTGAAGTCTTGATAATGTTGGTGGACTCTAGAACTTAGTTAAGCAGTGCTTGAGGCGAAATTCTAGGATTAGACATTGTTGAGGAAATGATTTAGACATTTTTCGGAACGTTTGAGCCTTTCCAGCCGACCCATGAATGAATCTTGCCCTAGTCACCCATTTGAGCCTTATGAGATTATCATTGCCTTATTTTCCTTGCAAACCAAAAATTGTCCAATCCCTATACCCTAAACACTTTATCATACCCTTTAGGAGAATTATGGACCTAATGTATGACACAAAAGAGCTTTGAGAGGTGTGTGAATAAGTGATAGACCAAAATCTTAAGTTTGGGGGTTGCAAAAAGGGGCAATAGACCTCAATGGTGTTGTAAATATTTGTTATTGCAAAAAAAAAAAAAAAAAAGAAGAAGAAGAAGAAGAAAATTTTTTAGTTCAATTCAAAATAAAAAATAAGAAATGCATAAGTTTGAGGGTTGTAAAATGGTTGACACTTTGATTGGTGGTTGAGAAAGAAAGTGGAGATTGATGTAGCTCTTAGTGTTTGCATGAGGAAAACCGAGTTCTCTTATTTTGTTTATCCTATCATTTTCCTTGGAGCCCACTACCCTAGTCTAACGTTACAAGCTTGCAAAGACCTTTTGATCCTTAGTGATGTCTAGTCCACATTAGTGGAGAGTAGTTCGATACTTAGGCTTATGGAGTCTACCACCATTTGATAAACTTTACATTTCTGCATAAAATAATCCGGGAAGTTGGAAGGTGGACTGAAGTGGGGATTACCTACTCAGGAGACCGATAGAGAAAGATGGTCAATTCAATTTATGACTTCTTGGAGTGTTGAGCATTTTTTTTGTAATAATGTACCAACAATTTTTGAGACTTGTATTGTGATTTAATCTAGGTATTTATATTTCTTTTTGTTTTGATTTTTATTCCTTTTTGCTCAAGGACGAGCAAATCTTAAGTTTGGGGGTATTTGATAATCCTATTTTTCCCTATGATTTTGCATTGAATTTTGATAGGATCTAGGATACTTCTCATACAATTTGGGCCATAATTGATACTTAATTCTATTAATTTGTCTTTGCACGCCTAAATGATGATTTTGAGCATAAATGACAGTTTTGAGTGTAAATTTCATAACTTGAGCTTGGAAACTCAGAATGACCTGATTTTAGAAGGTTTGGAAAGCTAAGAAGCAGAGCTACAACTTTCATGTTTTGGGTTTTTCCTAATTCTGACTGGACAAGGGTGAAAACTTGGCTTGAAGTCGTGAACAGTATGTTGGAAACTGAAGAAAAACGTCTTTGGACATGCTTCTGTATTTCTGCCATAACTTGAGTTGTATGTCTTGGATCGAGCTGATATGTTTAACACTTTTTCAGATTCAGATTTTTCATGCTCAAACTTGCCTTTTCAACTATTAGGAAACTAAAACAAATTTTAAACAATCCAAAACAAAAAAAAAAAAATTAGTTCACTATTCGAAATGAAAATACAAAAACAACCAAAACAAGGAAAAATAAAATACAAAAACAGTTGTTCAGGTTCGTTCTTCGGCTTCCTCCTCTCCCTCGGTATCGTCCTCTTCTGAGTCGGAGCCCATCCGTTCTTCTGAATCCCAGTCAGCCCATCGGAATTCTGAAGTATCAACGTTAAGCTTGGTGAAGCAAGCTGCATGTCATACATCATCTGGGTCTGCTTTGCCAGCCAATCCTGACGTTTGGCCATCCATTTCATCTGACCCAGCATCAGTTGCATCATCTCCTTCATAGTAGCTGTGGAATTGGATGATGTGGCAGTGCCTTGTGTGGTTCTCTGTTGTTTTGTCCCGGCATTGGGTTGCTCACTGGCTGGACATTCAAGATGCTTGTGATAATAGTTTGAGTCGAGAACCGGGGTAGCATGGATAAGTTGGCTCATCATCGCTCATAGTAGTATGTTGCCTTGTTTTGTCCCGGCATTGGGTTGCTCACTGGCTGGACATTCAAGATGCTTGTGATAATAGTTTGAGTCGAGAACTGGGGTAGCATGGATAAGTGGCTCATCATCAGTTGCCTCAGCTCCTGCTAGAGAGCACAACTTTGTAATGAGATGTGGGAAAGGGAAACTCCCTCGCCCTGGTTTGGCTGCATGCTGATGTTGGTCAGGATAATGTTTACCACATCCATTCTCTTTCCTGTGGCAATAGAATAAAGCAATAATGCCTTCTCATAAGTCACCGTACTATAGTGCGTCTCCGGCACCATCCTCGTACAAATAAATTACTGCCACAACCGAGCCACTAGTGTCAAATTTGTTCCCTTGATGCTCTTCCTACCCTTCTTTGAAATCTCCCATGTGGTATCCGATTTTGTAATGACCGGAAGAACAATATCATCCTCAAACTGTGTCTTCCTAAATTCCTCATAATCATCACGGTCAATATGAGGCAAGTTATAAAACTCATTGATGACTTTCGCATCAAATGCCACATCAATACCCCTCACAAACAAATAACCAGATTCACACTCCGGGAGGTCGGCATAAAACTCTCGCACTATCGGCTCTACGGCCGCTTGTGCCGTTTCACCCATAAACAATTCCCAATGTCTCCCTCAACTCCACTCCTTAGCCTGGCTCGTGGTCAATCCACGCTCAGCAATAAATCCTTTATCTTTCCTTTGGATTGCCCTTTCATATCGTTTCTGAGCCTGGTCATTCACAAATCGGTTGTCCACTTTTTTTCCTTTTCCTTTCCCCTTGGACAACACTTTGAGCGGCATTTTCCCAAACTAAATATCTACTTGACAATTCAACTCTAGGCACCCTACTATCAACCACAATCAATCCTGCAAAAATATCACACTTCCAAAAATCGCACCTAGACCCCCAAACTTCGATTCTTCCAAATTTCACAAAACACTCCAAAATTCAAAACTCAAACTCCTCAATACTACACAATTCACAATCTACACTTCCTCAAACAAAATCAAAGCTCAATAATACGAAAAATCCACAACTCAATCAACAACCAAAATTTTCAGATCTACAACTTTAAACTCGAAATTGTGTAATTAAATGCTTAGGGAACTTGAAATCTTACCAAAACTAGGAAGTATTCACCACAAATTGAGCCAAAATCAGCCTAGATCGCAAAATCCCCAAATTTTGAAAACCAAGGGTTTCCAAAATCTTTCTCACTTTTTCACAAAAATTCCTTGATAAAACGAGTTGATTTGGTGTTTGGAAGAGTTTAGGAGTTAGGAGAAGTGATGGGCATTCATGGAAGGGCTCAAGATTGAAGGTGGGAATGTTTGCTCTCGAATGTGCTTGAAGTTTGTTGCATTAAAATGAATAGTCGCGTGGGTATTTAAAAAAAGCAGACTTCGCCGCGGCGAAGTTCTTAATTCAAAAAATAAAAAAATTTCAACCCAGTCGATGCCGCGGCGAAAAATTACAGAGACCATAGCATCGCGGCGATGAACAACCTTTGTCGCGGCGAAATTTCCTTAGTCAATTTCGCCCAACTTTCTTTGCCGTGGCAAAAACAAATGCTTCGCCGTAGCAAAAATTTCTAGAGCCTACATCGCCTCAGCGAAGTCTGGGACTTTTCGACTTCCAATTCTTGCAAAATGTAGTTCGTTGTGGTGGAGAAGCGGAAACTGGAAAATTTCCTTTTTTCGCCTTGATTCGATAATTCACCTGAAACACCCAAAAACACACAAATTAAACTTCATCTAAAAATCATAAGAAAACTAAACAACTTCAAAACAATAAATAAACAACAACAAATGAAAACGCATGGGGTGCCTCCCAAGGAGCGCTTGTTTATAGTCGAAAGCTTGACTTTCTCAAGTCTTCATGTCAATCCGGACTATCCAAATACATCAACTCCCAAGCGTTGTCCTTGCACCGAGGCTTCAATTGTTGATGATTTTTGTTACATGGGGCCTTTGTTGAGAGCTTAGCCACCCATTTCCATTCTTTGGTTATTCCTTTTATGGCTCGAATATTCTCATTGACAGCTTTCCGCTTTCTTGATTTTCCTTCACCCTTTTTGAGCTAAGGAATCCGTCCCTTGTGAAGACACATGCTCGGTTGTGGTCCGTCTCAGAATAGAGTAAACAATGTTGGGTAGTGGTCCTCATCCTTGAATTGCCTTGACTTGACCATGCATCCTTCAATTGATGAATTAGGATCGTTCAGTTGGGAAGTTTCAATTGTTGATTGACCCAGTAGGTCAATTTTGAAACATGACTCTTGCTTTGGTGGAACTTTCAGAGACTTGAGGACATTGAATGTCACTTCCTCATCTTGCATCCTCATGGCCAACTTCCCCTCTTGAACATCAATTAAAGCTCTTCCGGTAGCTAGAAATGGTCGTCTCAGGATGAGAGGAATCTCTTTATCTTCTTCCATATCCAACACAAAGAAATCTACCGGAAAAATAAATCTGTCCACCTTGATCAGCACATCTTCAACAATGCCCCTCAGATGCTTTATGGATCTATCTACAAGCTGCAAACATATGGTTATCGGCAAGCTGCAAACATATGGTTATCGGCTTCACTTCACCAATTCCTAATTTCCTGAAAACAGAAAAAGGCATAAGGTTTATGCTTGCACCTAGATCACACAAAACCTTATCAAATTTAATGTTCCCTATGACACAAGGGATAGTGAAACTCCCTGGATCTTTAAGTTTTTGTGGAACCTTCTTCTGTAGAATGGCAATGCATTCCTCCGTGAGCATCACTGTTTCCTCTTCATCCAACTTTCTTTTATTCGACAGAATGTCCTTGAGGAATTTCGCATCACTCGGCATCTGCTGCAAAGCATTTGCGAAAGGAATATTAATGTGCAGTTTTTAAAATACATCAAGAAATTTAATGAACTGCTTATCCTGTTTTTCCTTTCTGAGCCTATGAGGGAAAGGCACCAGAGGTGTGTGATGTGCCAACTCTAGTAGTATCTCGGGAAATGGCAATTTCTCCTTCTTTTGCCTTTGCTTTTCTTTCCTCTTTTGTTCATCTTCTTTAGAACTAGTTGGTTTCTCTTCAACAATTATCTCTTCATCTACTTCCTCATCAGAATCTTCCTTTTCTTTTGGTGGGTTCCCTTCTTTCCTTGATTGTTCCACCTTTTCTAAAACTGTCCCATTTCTCAAAGTTATTGCATTCACTTGCTCACGTGGGTTAGTTACCATGTTGCTTGGTAGGGAACCCTGTTGTCTCACATTTAGCTTTTTAGCCAATTGCCCCACCTGTACCTCCAAGTTCTGAATGGATGCCCCTTGATTTTTGAAATTCGTCCTCGTCTCATTCATAAAACCCGTGGTCTCTTGCATAAACTTTCCAAACAGGTCTGATAATCTAAGGATTATACTATTTTATTTAGGCTTTTAGGCCGGATTTTAGATACTTCTTAGTTCATTTATGCCTGAATTGCTACTTAATTCCTTACATTTTATGTTTCTGGCCAAAATGGACATTTTGAGCAAATAATGAGCAAATTGGAGTTTCTAGACTCAGAAGTAAGCGGATCTCAGAAGTTGGGAGAGTTTTAAAGCAGAGTGAAGCACTATGAAGCTTGTTCCCATGGGAAAGCATCGAAGATCGAAGATTCAAGCAAAGAAGCAATTAGAGGGCAATTCAGTAATTTTAGAATTCTTCATGAAGATTCGCCGCGGCGGAGTTTATTCTTCGCCGCAATGAAAGGAGTTACGCACAAGAGTAAAATTTTACTTCGTTGCCGCGGCGAGATTCTTTCTTCGCCGCAGCGAAGTCTGCGAATTCCAGTTTTCTCTAAAACGCACAGTTTCATTTTAGGTAAAGTCTTAGGTTTTTGGGCGAACTATAAAAGCAAAACTTTGCCATTTTGAGAAGGTGGGTCGTTTTTAGTCTAGAGCAGCTTATTCTCATTTTCCTGAGTTTTAGATTTGACGAATTTTGGGTTGAAAAGTGAGAAGATTTGGGGCTGAATCTTGTGGATTCTTCAACTAGGGGAGATCTCTTGTCTTTTCTCTCATTTCAATATGTTGATTGAAGGATTATTCAATTTTCTTGCTTGTTGTGTCGATTTAGCTATGAAATAACCCATTTTGGGTTAGGGTTTTGATGTAATTCAGATTTCCATGGATTGAGTAATTGATTTTTGTTATTTTCATATGCTTTTGCATGGATTGTGTGGTTATTCTGATTTTATTGCTTTTATTTGATGAACATGATGAGATTGAGAAATGAGTCATGTTAAGCTTCTTGGATAATCACCATTATAGTATTGAATGCTAGAGATAGATTTGAGAATCAATGAAATCAATCTAGGATTCCAGGTGCTTAATGAGCTTAGAACTATTAATCTTCAAATTGTTGGGCACGGAAGTTTAATAGGGAAAGTAGGAAAACATAGCCTGAGAAGGTATGTTTCACAACTTAGAGAATTCGATTTACAATCAATGCATGCGAATATGGAAATAGCATAATCCGTAGGTTTAATCCATAGAGTCCGAATGAAGTCAAAACCCTACCCGTTTATTTGAATTGATTTTACCCTTGTTTTTAATCTTGCTTTCACAATTTAGTTTTGAATACTTAGCAAATTTTGTTTAGTTTTATTTTAATTTTCTCCCATTAATCCAAACGAATTCGATTGCTCCAACTTGAAAACAGTAGAAAACTTAGTGCTTAGCAACCAATCCTCGTGGGAATGATACTCACTCATCAATTTTGTTTGTGATCTCGCTCTTTCTATTTTTTTGTGTAGTTTATGCGAAGAGTAAGACGTCAGCCAGTGGTTCCTGTTGATCCTGAGATTGAAAGAACCACTAGAAGACTTAACAGAGAAAGAAGAGAAAGAGAGGCTACAATGGAACCAGAGGTTATAGTTGTTGAGATGGCAGAAAATAGAACACTAAGGGAGTTTTCAGTTCCCTCAGTTGATGGTAGTGGGTCGAGTATTACTAAACCAGCAGTACAAAGTCAAGGAATATGCTCAACAACAAAGTCAACTTACTATTTCATGCATCACTAGACGTTCAAAGACATGACTTAAAGCATAAACCTTCCTAAAAACAAAAACTTTTTTTTTTTTTCAATTTTAAAACTTAAAACACAGCCTAAATCCCCTCCCCCACACTTAAAACTGACATTGTCCCCAATGTAAGATGAAATGCAAAGAAAAGGCAAAAATAACCAAAATTTAAATGCAAGAAAAAGAAAACAAACTCCCTTTGGGTTGCCTCCCAAGCAGCGCCTTTGTTTATTGTCATTGGCTTGACTCAAGGCTGTCTTCTTCAATCTGAATAAGTCGGATCCTCAAGGTCCAATCCTGCCACATTTTCTTCTTGGAGACCTTCATAGAAAGTCTTAAGTCTATGGCCATTGACCTTGAACACTTTCGAAGTTAATAAACTTTGAATTTCAACTGCACCATGAGGAAAAATATTAGTAACAACAAAAGGTCCAATCCAACGAGAACGCAACTTACCTGGAAACAAACGAAGTCGTGAATTGTATAAAGGAACTTTTTGACCAACTTTAAACTCTTTCCTAGAGATCGTCCTGTCATGAAAAGCCTTCGTCTTTTCCTTGTAAATCCTTGCATTCTCATAGGCATCATTGCGAATTTCCTCTAACTCTTGTAGTTGCAACTTCCTGTGTTCTCCACTTTCATCCATCTTCATGTTAAAACTCTTGATTGCCCAATAAGCCTTGTGTTCTAACTCAACTGGAAGATGGCATGCTTTCCCAAACACCAACCGAAAAGGTGACATACCAATGGGTGTCTTATATGCAGTCCTATACGCCCACAAGGCATCATCCAAACACAAACTCCAGTCTTTTCTACTTGGATTGACCGTCTTCTCAATGATGGATTTGATCTCTCGATTTGACACTTTCGCTTGTCCACTAGTTTGCGGATGATAGGCAGTAAACACCTTGTGGGTGACATGATACTTTTTTAGCAAAGCCTCCACAGTTCGATTGCAAAAGTGAGTGCCTCGATCACTTATTAGAGCTCTTGGAATTCCAAACCTGCAGAATATGTTAGACTTGATAAAATTTGCAACAACTTTAGAATCATCAGTCTTAGTGGCTTTGGCTTCCACCCATTTCGAGACATAATCAACAGCAAGCAAAATATAAACATAACCAAAAGATACAGGAAACGGTCCCATGAAATCGATGGCCCAAACATCAAAAATTTCGCAAAATAGTATGGGGGTTTGTGGCATCTCATTCTTTTGGGATATATTACCTGTCCCTTTGACAATTATCGCATGACTTACAAAAAGAGTATGAATCTCGAAATAAAGATGGCCAAAAGAAACCACATTCTAGCACTTTTCTCGTTGTCCTCTTAGCTCCAAAGTGACTTCCACATGCATAAGAATGACAAAAGGTGAGAATGGAAATAATTTCATTTTCATGAACGCACCTTCTTATTACTTGATCTGCACAATGCTTCCATAAGTAGGGGTCATCCTACACATAGTATTTGGCATCACTCTTGATCTTGTCTCTTTGAGCCCTAGACAAACCAGGAGGAAAGATGTTAGTAACCAAAAAATTTACAAGATTTGCATACCAAGGTAATGTCACACTCATGGAGAACAATTGCTCGTCAGGGAACGTTTCTTGCAAATGACGTTCATCCTCCACGTGAACTAGACGACTCAAATGATCTACGACACTATTTTGTGTCCCTCTTTTGTCTTTGATCTCCAAATCGAATTCACTCAAGAGAAGTATCCACCTTATTAATCT